>JAEUYN010000276.1:0-600000 GCA_018257835.1 Euura lappo | reverse complement strand
GTTGAAATTTCTGCGCGCCCACAATACCGTATTGGTCCGAATATAAGCCGAGGTTTTTAGTAACCAATTTCACCCCCAAAAACCGTACTCGGCTTATATGCGAGGTCGGCTTATATTGGGGACTTTTTTGGGGGATCTGCATTATCGACAGGAAACTTCGTTATCGACTGATATTCTAGCGATGCAATGCATATGCGCGCCCCTGATCTCGAAGATCGAAAATTCGAACTTCAATTTTTTCCGAAAGCATCAGTCTGAAGTTGAAATAAACAAATTTTTAATGATATTCTTGCCTGCAATAATGAAGAATTGTTGTTAAAATGGATAATCAGAGAATTCAGAATGCAGATCGAGTCGAGGCTAGGGGTTCGCAGAAAAATCAAGTTAACAAAAACGTTCGTCGTTCTTACGATGCGAACTTCAAACTAATGGTTGTGCGGGAAGCCGAAAATACTAACAATTATCGAAGCGCGCTCAAATACGGTGTACCGGAGAAAAACGTACGGAACTGGCGTCGAATGAAGGAAAAGCTAAGGCATGCTTGCTCGGTACGTCGTAGTTTCAGAGGCCCTAGATCCGGCATAAATGCAGAATTGGATAATCGAATCGTGGCCTTTGTACTCGAAAAACGGAACCAAGGTTTCGCAATTACGCGCGAAGTTATACAACTGAAGGCACTGGAAGTAGCAAGATCCATGAATATTCCACGACAGCAATTGAAGGCCAGTTTGGGATGGTGTAGGCGGATGATGCGAAGACACGGTCTGACTCTTCGACGAAGGACAACTCTTGCTCAGCGTCTACCCAATGATTACGAGGAGAAACTAATCGAGTACCAGCGATTTGTGATAAACTTACGGAAGGAGCATAACTATCTGATCGGGCAAATGGGTAATGCTGACCAGACACCAGTATATTTTGACATGCCATCGAATACGACTGTAAATCTGCAAGGTGCAAAGAGCGTACTCATCAAAAGCTCCGGGAATGAGAAATTAAGAATCACCGTGATGTTGGCAGTGCTAGCTGACGGGACCAAACTTCCACCGTATGTTGTACTCAAACGCAAACGTCTACCGAAGGAAAAGCTGCCATCAGGAATACATGTTCGCTGCCAAGATAATGGGTGGATGTCCGAAGACCTTGTGCGAGACTGGCTGAAAGTGGTATGGGCTAAGCGACCTGGAGCCCTGCTGAGGCAAAGAGCAATGCTTGTTCTGGATGCTTTCCGTGGGCACACAACTGTTGGCGTGAAACGTGATATCCAAAATCTGAACACCGATTTAGTCGTCATCCCAGGAGGTATGACGTCTCAGTTACAAGTCTTGGATGTGGTGGTGAACAAGCCCTTCAAAGACAAATTGAGGAGTTGTTATACCAACTGGATGCTGGAAGCGGAACATGCTCTTACACCGACTGGAAAAATTAAGAAACCATCTGTTCCTCTATTGTTGCAATGGATCAAAACCGCCTGGCAATCTATTAGGAGTGAAACGATCGTTGCAGGCTTTAAAAAATGCTGCATAAGTAACGAATTGGATGGAACTGAAGATGATATACTGTGGGAAAACGAAGATGATCTCATCGCAGAAAACGAAGGATCAACGACTGAGGAGAGCTCTGGCGAAGACTCAACAGCCGAGGAGGGTACTGACGAGGACTCTGCTCATTGAAATATACCTACCTACATCGTACAATGTCTGTAATTAGCCAAATCAAACCGTTCTCCGACAGATCTGGAATGAAGAAAATGGTATTTGAAGACATGCTTGTCACCGCAATGCATGTATGAACGTATGTATTGAATGGATGGATGTATTAACCTGTATGAATCTGGTGTCGCTAACAACCACAAGGAGCTCAGCAATTGCTTTCGCACCTCGATTCTTGGTCTGCCGTCTTCGTTTGCAGGTGCCAGTAACGGACCCAAACGATTTTCTAACGAAATGAAAGTGGTGCGTGTAATCCTAAAATGTTGCCGAAACTGTTCGTTGGAGAGACCTGGAACGGTGATCTCCACGTAGTCCGTGATCCTCAAAGGCTTCTCACCGTAATCTCGCAACCGTAATAAAGCCCGTGACACAAGAAAAGCCGTGTGCCGTGTGCCTTTGACGTAACACGGACGAGCCGTAAGATCACCCATACACAGCCACGACCAATCACAGGCGAGTTGTCCGACTGCTTCGGGCTGCCCGCATCGGCGACCGTCGTCCGGCTATGAGAACGGCTTTTGCGACGTTGCCAAATCGGTATAGGCGCAGATGTCCGACGCGCAACTCACGCTTCTATCACAGCGTCCGCGCGTAATTTGTAGTCGTGAATTTTGAGTGTCACAAGAAAGTAAAAAATTTCGAGCGAAGGAGACCGACGTGGAGTTTTCAGGAACGTTGAATTGGCAGAAGGGAGTCGAAAGTCAGGTAAGTCTGAAAATATATCAATTAAGTATCGTTTGAAGGGTACTGCAAGGCACGGACGTATATTTCGAATGTGAACGATTGTCTTTGTCGTAATTTAACTATTTCCCATTAAGTTCATCAAGAGTGCGTTTGGTCAAGCAATTTTCAACGATCATCAGGGTGTGTGTTTGCTTTCTCCTTTTCAATTAATTGTAAACAAACAATTGTGCTTGTGGATATTACGAACAGACGCGCTGCAGTGTTTTGTTGCTCTGCAAATATGACAGCGTACGTTGTTACCGACATAGGGAGCTGGCCAGTTTCAAAATACGTGACATTACGAACACAGACGTGTCTCATAACTGAGTTATAATTTTCGTTCGAATAAAAAATACGGAATAATATAACCAGGTTATGTCCGGAAAACTCTGCGTAATCTATTAAGCCATTCAAATAACGGGGAAAAATAAATTTTGTCTAGAATTGGAAAAACATGATATCACTTTATTATACTGTACGGGATGCATGCACTCTGATATTTGCTAAAATTCTACAGTTTACAGGTTTTGAAAACTCTTACATGATCTTTCCTATCCCCTATGATGGTAGCATAACGAGTCTTGAGCTAATTGAATCGACATGACGAATCTGTGTCCAATACTGAAATAACGAAAAATGATACAACAGATTATTTTGTGCAGCGCTTTTGAAAAATAACAATTACGAATTATTTACATCTCCTACAGAGCATGGATGACAATCTCGTAGTAGCAGTCGCGACGTTGATGTTATGTTACGCAGTCTTGCGTAAGAGAAGACGTCAGTGTCGATGGAGGAATAGACGTTGGTGGGTCAGACCGATCAACGTAAACAGACCAAATCAAGGAGCATATGATCATCTGTTTCAAGAACTCAAACAGGATCGCGACCTCTTCTTCAGATACACCAGGATGGATGTTCCAACGTTTTATCACCTTCTGCAAATGATAGAGCCTCACCTGAGAAAAAGTAGCCGACGAGCACTTCCGACAGAACTACGCCTCGCAATAACACTACGGTACATTTGCAACATTCATTCAATCATTTCATAATAATTTTCGAATGTGGTTGATCTGTTATGAACAAGATGCAGCTTGCCAAGCTTGTTACGTTTATAACTTATATCATTATTACTTTTGTTACAGGTACTTTGCTACTGCAGATCTTATGAACTCTATTGCGTTAGCATATAGGATCGGCGAGTCTACTGCTAGAGCTGTTATTCGAGAAACATCACAGGTACTTATCCACGTTCTGTCCCCGATCTATCTTCGGCAGCCCACAGAAGAAGAATGGAAGAATATATCGAACGGATTTTTGGAGCAATGGAATTTTCCAAATTGCGTTGGAGCTATTGATGGAAAGCATATTGTCATTCAAGCACCATCAAACTCGGGAAGCCAGTATTTCAACTATAAAAAAACGTTCAGTATCGTTCTACTAGCTGTGTGTGATGCAAACTACAAATTTAGTCTAGTTCATGTTGGAGAAATGGGAAGCAATAACGATGCTGGAATCTTTTCGAACTCTTCAATTGCACAACTCATGAAAGAAGGGCAGCTTGGGTTGCCTAGAGGCACTGCTCAGCTGCCTGGAAGTGAGATTCGGACTCCGTGTTTTTTTGTAGGTGACGAAGCATTTCCCTTGTCACCAAGAATGATGAGGCCCTACTCAGGTCGCGGATTGACTCCTGATCATAGAATATTCAACTACCGATTATCTAGAGCACGCAGAACAATAGAAAATGCCTTTGGAATTCTATCGTCTCGATGGCGCATCTTCAGACGACCAATTGCTCTATGCCCAGAGTTTGTAGACGATATAATACTAGCAACAATATGTTTGCACAATTTTCTGAAGACTCGAGACGAAGAAGTGGCTCCAGCAAGAAGATTATATTGTCCCCCCAACTTTGTAGATGCCGAAGACCGAAATGGAGTTGTCCGCCCTGGCATGTGGAGAGACTGTGAGGGTCCTCGGCTACCAAACTTCCCTCCTGCTCCACAACACCTTGCAAATGAGAGTGGTATGAGTATTCGGAGAAAACTCACAGAGTACTTGCAGACTCCACAAGGCGAAGTACCCTGGCAAAATGAATACATCCATAATACCGGACCTGAAAATCACTAACATCTGTGTTCAATCTGCTTCGTCTTCTATGTCAACAGTGTCTGAAATTTAGTAACAATAATCGTCGAACCATTTGAGAATTTAAAGATACTTTATAATCATAATTTACATCGAAATACTATATGGTCTATGAATACTATTTGTGTAAATGATAACCACAATATCTCGATTACATGGGACTTCTTTGGGTTTCATAGTTCAGAAACAACAACTCGCTAACGTTTTAGCCCTAAAGGATGCCCTCTTCATCTATACATTGATTTATTCAATGAAATACATGTGTGATACAAGGTAGAAACTACATTTTGTTTTATACCTAGTATCATATATGTATTTTATTGGATCATAGTATATTATGTACCCAAGAGCAAAAAGTTGTTTTTCAACGAATACGAGGTTGTACAATCGCATGAGTGTAAAACAACGTTTGTCCTGTGGTGCATACGATATTTAAACACCGAGAGAAGATGAAGTGTTTTTCCCGCTGGAGCAGGGGAATAAAACACGGTTTGTTTCGTGACGTGTATATATAATCAATTTATAATTTTGAAGAGGGCCCCCTTCAGGGCCGAAACGTGAAGGAGTTTTTGTTCCTGACCTATTCGACCCAAAGAAGTACTAATATCTCGATTATCTCTAAATTCTTGAATGCTATTACAATTGGGATTTTGCATCAAATTACGTATTTCAATTCTCAACAATGTACACTTACCTAAATTATTAGACTCGTACCTTTCTTTTCCAGTGAGAATGATTACTTGAGCTATTTTTCATTTCGTTGTATTTCCGTCATTAGATGAAAAAAATTACTAATTTATACATTTTTTTTCGACTTACTAAATATGATAGTGAAGAAAAAAAGAATCCCAATAATTATTATCAAACTCTACTCAGTGCACATGATGATATTGCTCCGAAAAACGTCTTTCATTGATTTGTTACATTCAATTGGACTGTATTTATTGTATCTCTTCTAAGAGAATGAAAAGATAATCTACGTTAGTTATGTTAGACATTATCCACCGTTGTGAATTATCAGAGTAGTCGTCACGAAAGTCCGAGCGTTATAGAAATTTAGTGATTATGATAATTTCCTCGAGTTTCAATGAGTATTGACCAGAACAGTTTCATAAACATAGGTCACAATAACAAATGTCACAATGTTTTATATGTATTTATAAACCTTTATTTATTAAAAATTAAACAACGATAAAATCTTGAAACAATTAACACTCTTTTCACTTATTGTAAAATTAGATAACTTCTTAATATATATTATCGAATAAGTTAGCATATTGACCTACATGGAAATGAGATGATCTCTTTTTTGTGGTTAATTTTTCAAATACGGTAATTTGTGGTTTTCGACGGTTTATGGTTCGATAAACGATGCATCCCATTTTCGTGTGAAGGTGGGCTTTCTCTCTTAATATTTATTTTCTTATTTAGGTAATGTGATGATATGACTATACTTTATAATTATTGGAATCTTTTTTTAAACTCTTTCGTATAATACCTGCATAAGGCGAATCTTTTTAGCTGATCTGACAGGCTCCTCGAGGTCTGCCAACTCCGTAGCTATCAAAGTGGCAAAAGCATCGTTAGATGGTACGACCTTGTGTGCAGTTTCTTTGCGTGCAGGATTTGTCAAATGGTTCTGCAGAGCTGTAGATAGATTGAGAAACGATGATTCCATTGGGTCAATTTTTTTAGATTTGAATTGGTCTTTGTTGAAGCAAGCTGTGGGTTGCGAGAACTTTGGTGGTAATGACAAGGATAGGTTTTCTTCAACGCCATCACTTAGCGATGAAGATGAAGGCGTTCGTGAACATGGTGGCCGAGCAGAAGCAGTGCGTTGGAGTGCAGGTGATGTGGATGGTCTTGGTACTGATGATGGATAAAGCATTGGTTTTGAATAACAGGGCGGCGATGGAGAGTATGGGTACGATGGTGACGGGGTACTGTATACAGAAGATGAAGCTGAGGAAGATGATATCACGATCGGATCTGGAGATGCTGTTACCGTTAGTGGAGTCGAACTCGATGTTGTTGACAATGAAGTCAAGGTAAGCATTGGCATCTGCGCGATATCAGGTGTACTCATTGTCAGTGCTTTCGACAACATTCCGGATGTTATTGCTTCTGTATTGCAAGGGGACTCCGGCTGTGTTCCTTCAGGAGGTGCTGGTGGCCTGAGTATGCTGAGTTGTGTCGGGAACACCTCACAATCAATTGAGAATGGCAATGGTAGTGCTTGGTTGCCAACTGACGGATGAAAACTTTCAAAGGGTTGTGCGTTTTCAGCAAACATTGTTGACCTGAGTGGAGTACGAACTTCTGAAGCAGTTCTCGATGAAACGTTGGTGACGGTTCTGAAATTTTTGTCAAATATCAATAGTTAGGTTTCATTGCTGTACTTATTAACCTTTTCAGGTACTTGTTTATTCATTTATTTCATAGATTTAGTCACTTATTTATCTATTTACTTATTTATCCATTTATTCATTTACTCATTTGACGTTAAAACAATTAACTGCTGTATGCTGATAAGAACAGTATGACCTTCCGTATCCTCTACTTTGATTTAGAGTGGTTTATGTATGATTTAAGGTAATGCGCACGCCATGAAAACGAATTTTCATGAATATGAACTGCTGAAATAACAGAGCTTAATACTGTATGAAAAATCATTGAATACCTTCTTTGTTGTACGTGTTTTTCGAGAAACCTCATATCGGCGTACAGTGAAAATCCCTTTCTCGTAGATAAGCCACTTCCGCTCCTCGATTCCTCCTCCCTCTTTCTTCTTTCACGTGAGTAACTCTCCCTAAGCTGCCCCCAACGTTTTGCACAACTCTCCGCTGGAAAAACAAACGTCACAATTAATGAAGGTCATTATTATGAACAATAAACGATAAAGCTATGTGTAGCTGTATGTACTCACGAGTGTTTTCCATTAAAGCTCCTACAGCCTGCCAGCAATTAGCCCGCATGACTAGATTCTTATATCCTGATAGAGTCTTATTATATAAGATTGGATACTCCTTCACCAAATCCACAAGTAATGCGTCTCCTTCTTTAAATTCAGGATCTGGTTCAGTGCCGATGCTGCTGGGATTGTCGGCTAAATAATTTTCATCAGCTTCACCGTAGAACTGCCGACTGAAATCTTCACGTGGTTCCATTTTTAACTTCCCGTTTCTCTGTTTTCAGAGAAAAAAGGAAGTTATTGTGATCACCCCGAAAATGAAAAGTCGAGTTTTTACTAAATCTCCACATTTCGAGGTCCAAAGAATCACCTCCGACTATTTTCAGTTTGACGTCTGGGTGTGTGTGTGTGTGTGTGTGTGTGTGTATGTGTGTGTGTATGTGTGTGTGTATGTGACCACATTTTTGTCCGCGCGATATCTCGAGAACGAGTTCGCGGATTTTGATCAGATAGGGCTCAATCGACGGGGCTTTTCTCAACTTAGAACTGATTAGATTTTGGCTTTGATCGGATTAGTACTTTTTGAACTATTCAAATAACAAAATTCGTAAAAACACAACGAAAATGACGATATCTTGAGAACGAATCAACGGATTTCAATGAAATTTGGTACCATATGGTTTTTTTGATCGCTGATCACGAATCTGAAGTCAGTTTTGCAAAATTTTTATTTGGCGTATTCGATATGCTGCAAAAAACTAAAAACATTTAGATTTGGATGAACCTTGGTACTCGTAGGTTTTTTGGGTCACTGATCACGAATGTGAAATCAGATTAGCGAAATTCAAAATGGCGAGGCCGATTTGCTGGGAAAAATACTAAAAACATTCGAAATCTTACGGAAATTTGTACTCGAAGGTTTTTTGAACCGCTGATCAAGAATCTGAGGTCAGATTTACAAATTTAAAAATAGCTGAGAACAAAATAAATAACGGGAAGTTCGAAGGCTGGCTCATAGTCAGCCCAAACCCGCTTGTTCCCACTGTAATGAACGTGAACTTACACAAAATTTGCGACGGTTTTCAAAACCTGTAAACTGTAGAATTTTAGCAAATATCAGAGTGCATGCATCCCGTACAGTATAATAAAGTGATATCATGTTTTTCCAATTCTAGACAAAATTTATTTTTCCCCGTTATTTGAATGGCTTAATAGATTACGCAGAGTTTTCCGGACATAACCTGGTTATATTATTCCGTATTTTTTATTCGAACGAAAATTATAACTCAGTTGTGAGACACGTCTGTGTTCGTAATGTCACGTATTTTGAAACTGGCCAGCTCCCTATGTCGGTAACAACGTACGCTGTCATATTTGCAGAGCAACAAAACACTGCAGCGCGTCTGTTCGTAATATCCACAAGCACAATTGTTTGTTTACAATTAATTGAAAAGGAGAAAGCAAACACACACCCTGATGATCGTTGAAAATTGCTTGACCAAACGCACTCTTGATGAACTTAATGGGAAATAGTTAAATTACGACAAAGACAATCGTTCACATTCGAGGTTATGCAAGGCTCGGACTTTCATACCTTGCAGCACGGACGTATATTAGAGGACTGGCAACTCCCAGCAATATCGCGCCGACTTTTCCGCCGCTAGTAGGCGCCTTTGCCGTTGTAGCGCTGACTACCACTGGGGCCTCTTTGGGCGGGATAATTCAAACGGGAGTGGCGTGACATGGAGGAAACAAAAGAAACAGAATGAAATGGGTGTTTTAGAATTCGGAGCAATGCACCGGCGACCCATTTTCACTTCATGCCACTCCGGGGTCACTACCGTGGTCACTACTATACCTTTACTTGTAAGGTTATGTTTCGTTTGTTTATCAACACCAGACCTGAAAATCGGCCCCAGTGGTAGTCAGCGCCGCGCAGCATACGACGGTACAATGCGCAACTACCGGGACAAAAATCGGCGCTACTCTAACACGGCAGACATAGGGGAGTTGCCAGTCCTCTAATATACGTCCGTGCCTTGCAGTACCCTTCAAACGATACTTAATTGATATATTTTCAGACTTACCTGACTTTCGACTCCCTTCTGCCAATTCAACGTTCCTGAAAACTCCACGTCGGTCTCCTTCGCTCGAAATTTTTTACTTTCTTGTGACACTCAAAATTCACGACTACAAATTACGCGCGGACGCTGTGATAGAAGCGTGAGTTGCGCGTCGGACATCTGCGCCTATACCGATTTGGCAACGTCGCAAAAGCCGTTCTCATAGCCGGACGACGGTCGCCGATGCGGGCAGCCCGAAGCAGTCGGACAACTCGCCTGTGATTGGTCGTGGCTGTGTATGGGTGATCTTACGGCTCGTCCGTGTTACGTCAAAGGCACACGGCACACGGCTTTTCTTGTGTCACGGGCTTTAAGCCTCTCGAAACACGACGTTGCCCTCATCTTCACTGTCGCTATCGTCCGCACATATACTTTGTAGAAAATAATGACTCGCAGCCACCGCGCTGACAACTACACGCTTTCGACGTGCGTCCATAACAATGAACCTAGAAAACGATCATGTTCTTTTGTTTTACTCCTTTCACGTTATACACATTTCATCTTCTTATTTCAAATATTTAGGAAAAAAATGGTACTGTTTATTTTCAAGCAACATTGTTAATCACCTACATTATCTGTTGAAAAATAGAAATCTTCCTTTTACGTCAAAGTGTGAGTTTGAGTGTAAATTATCCTTTTCTAACATGTTATTATTCTGAAAAACGAGATAGAATCTTACGTAAGAAGAGGGAGGGGGATCCGAAAAATATGTATTATGTACCCTTACACGCATCTTAGTTATAGGTTATCAGCAGCCGCAGAAAAATAAACTCAAGAAGTACGTTGGGACTTACCTTTTGCGTACGCGTCAAACGATGTGACCATCCAGGAATAAATGAAGCAACCGAAAACGGCACAATTTAACTCTTGGTATTTTCTTCCTTTTTTTTTTTTTTAACCAACAGTTATATTTTCTTGCCTTCTTTTCCTCAATACCGATACTGCGAGAAAATTCTACTCTTATGAGGTTATACTAGAAAGAGGTTATGTTAGCTACAAACGACGCTTCGGTTTCCCGCAATTCCGAGATAGGAATGGTGGAATGTGGATGTGGTTTTGATTGGCCGTTCAAAAACGTGAGTGGCCAATCAAATCTACATATAGAGAGCGAGAGTGACTCGAAGGCACCCGGGAGCACCCGGGTGGAGTTTTGGAACGCAGCCCTGATGTAGTGCACCACTGTAAAAAAAAAAAAAACAATTTGTAGGTACAATTGAAAATAGGTGTTAGCTACAAACGACGCTTCGGTTTCCCGCAATTCCGAGATAGGAATGGTGGAATGTGGATGTGGTTTTGATTGGCCGTTCAAAAACGTGAGTGGCCAATCAAATCTACATATAGAGAGCGAGAGTGACTCGAAGGCACCCGGGAGCACCCGGGTGGAGTTTTGGAACGCAGCCCTGATGTAGTGCACCACTGTAAAAAAAAAAAAAACAATTTGTAGGTACAATTGAAAATAGGAAAAGGAAAATAATTATGTGAAAGTCCAATATGATGTATCATAGATACGTGTTCAATGAACAAATATGTAGTGTTACGAAAGAACGGTATTTCGAAATTGAAAATGTGCTTTTTTTTATATAATGGTTTAATTTTAATTAATTTGAATTTTTAATATTTTACTTATATTTACTTACATAAATTTACTTATATTTACTCTACTTTTATCCGAAGTTAGTTGGTCAATTTTCATACAGTAAAATCATGAAGTAATGCCAAATGAGTAGGTGATATTTTTTCTCTTTCACTTTCACAAATTATTAATATACAGACTGAGTTTTCTCCGGGTCCGAATGAGGGAGGGGCTTATCACTGCTAGTGCCATAAAAAAGAAGGAGGGGCTTATCAATATCGGCTTATGCCGTCCATACTAATAAGCCCCTCCCTCGTTCGGAGCCGGAGATAACTCGCCCTGTATAAGAAATCAAATTCCGTGCTTTTTTTTCATTGTAATGTATATTTAAAAATAATTCGGTAAGCCGGTCGATAAAATATTGTAAACTTATACCACTAAAGAGATTGGAGGGAATAGGATAGAACACATCAATACACAATCGAATTTAGGAGATCAATAATCAATTAATATATATTTTCTTTCTTTCCCAACGTTCACTAGACTCGTATATATAAAGAATATCTATAAATCTATGCCTCTAACGCATTCATTCATCCATTCAGTCATTCATGCCATACCATAAACTCAGTCCATAAATTAGTTTAAAATTGTAAATAGTGCGGGTTCCAAAAATGTCGGTTCGTGTGTAAATTGAAACTTGTGTATAAGGTAAATTCTCTGACGTCAGACTCCGTTGAATTGTTGAAAATAGCTCTCTCTCTCTCTCACGTGTTAATTATTAATTTCAAGATCATATGTTTGCGTTTACGTCGATAAATTTTCCAATATTAAGAACTTATCTGATTCATTTTTATACGTAGATTCTCAGCCTTGATTCTCCATGTCCTCTCGTCCAGTACACCGATGTCGCGTGTTTATCTTCTTCTATTTTTTATCCTTCGAGGAAACTGGAGGCATACCGCCAACGATGTTCGCTGAGGAGTTCTTGCTGACTTCCTTATACGTTCGGATTACATTACGATGATAATTTGATAAAGTTCTTCTTGAAATTGGAATTTGGGTCTGGACGATCAAATTCAACACCTCTTGTGTCGTGGACGGTTGAGAGAGAAGAGAGCGTTGAGCGGAAGGATATCGGCGATTACCCATAGTCCGTGAATTCGTTCGTTGCTCTAGTTCAATTTCTCGCTGGTATCTAGGCTCACGTTAGGCGGGACATTCGAACCGTTACATCATAGGTATTAGATATACATATGGGGGGTGGGGGGGGATCCAGAAAAAGTGAACAATCCGGGTGAAAATTGGCAATTTCATTTTTTTTTCAAATTTTTTTGTCATCGAATTTTTTCACGAAAATATACTTAGAAATATATCTGGATTTTTTGTTTTCCTTCATCAACTAATTAATTTTCATGGAAAGATTGCAGGATAACGGTTTATGTAGAAAAATCAATTTTCAATCTTCAATAGCAACAGATTTTTGAGAGAATATGACATTTTCGAGAGAATATGAAATTTTTAAAAGATTTGACAAAAATGATTTCTGAGCCGATGAAATATCTTTGTAAAATGTTCGAAGAAAAATTATTCATGCGAATATAAAAAAATTTGCAACGAAGTCAAATAGTACTAATCATAGCGACAATTAATCCAATGTTCGAGTGCAATATCTCTCAACAGTACAAAGTTCAAAAGGTACGTAGTGATGGTATAACCTCAAAACAGTATCAGACGTATACGTGATTAATTTATGACAAAATAATGCAGATATTGATTCAAACTAATGATATACTTTGTATGTGATTTGAAGATAACCTAATTTCAAGAATGAAGAGATCTCGCGCAGCGTATAGGACTTCTCAGAATAATGGAAATCACTTTTTAATCCACTGAATTCTATTTCATGTACCATTCAACCTAACTCTGCTGAAATACCCGACATTACCAGTATTTTACGATACATACCTGTTATGGTATTAATGACGTGCACACAGTTTTGTTTTAATGTATGTCAAGAATCTGTTCTGAAGGAAAAATAATTGAATATCGTTGCGCGCCATTGCGCATGCGCGATTCTTCGTGAATTTCGAATCTGAACTCACACTCGGGGCTGGCTCATTGACAGCATTGACCATTCAAATTTCCAAAGAACCTGCGCGTACAAACCCCGCACCTAATTTCCATCGTAATCTCCTGGTATTTTGAAAACTATGCCAAGTTACATGCCACCCGACCAGACTCAATTCACAATTGAAAAACTCACATATGGTTTGTACACGTAAGAAAAAAATTTTTCAAGACGAGACGAGGAATTTTTCGCATCGAGACAAGACGAGACGAGAAATGGTCAGTTCTCGTCTCGTCTTGTCTCGACGGCAACACTGACAATGAGTACAAAACGCCTTGGTTGAGTTACCAATAGCCGGTTGCAGCCACCCCGCGCGATATTGAATGGAATGTAATAATGCAGAGGTTGTATTGTAATATTGTACCTACATGTTCAATATCTGTACAAAAAGTTTAGCTCAGCACGTTACAAACGTGAAACACCTGCTGCCCTCGATATCTAAGAAAAAGTTGTACGAAATTCCCAACGTTTGTTTTCCCCATGTTCCCAACTTTTCACGTACTTTTGTGTGTAATTTATTTTACTATTTTTATCTTTAGGCATTTTTTACATATTTTGATAACCTCGAAAAATTATTTCGTATATACGCGGGATTTCCTGTATTACAGTGCATTCAAATTAAACCGAATCCGCAATGAACAACAACAGGGATCACTCGATGAGAAGACTACGAACGTTGAGGTTGAGAAACGAGAGATGAAAGAGATTCTATGGTTGGTCATCTGGACTAGAGAGGGCAGTATTAGCATTGTTATTCGTGTAGTGACGAGTGGTATGGGTTTGGTTTGAATGAGTGTTTTCATTTGTGGTTGGGTTTTTTTTTTGGCTTCTTTGAGAAAAAAAGCCTCGGAAATTTCTGAACTCCTAAAAACATCCGCACGCTTCAAAACTCTCCTGAAAAACCACCTAAAAAAAAATTTTCCTCCTATTTTGCTCCTAAATCAGGTGAAATACTCCTGAATCTAGGAGAAAAACTCCTAATCTAGCAACACTGACAGTGAGGCCGTATTCAGAGCCGTGTAACTACTAAACACAGAGGAATTTAACGGAAATAACCATCTCATCGTTTATTTAATTCATATAGTTCTACTCTGAAATTATGTCATCAAGGTACTGCAGCCGTCAAGTTTCGCAAAAAGCTGATCCAAAAAGAAATCTGAAAAAGACTGAGCCTCCATTTACGCACTGGATAGAGTTGAAGGATTCTGATCTGAAAACAAAATAGGTAGCACAAACTCAACGCTTGAAACCACATTTCCTTACAATATTGACGCAAAGAAAATCCGAATTGAAGGGAGTAAGAACGTAGTTTATTGTCTGCTTTTCAATACAGTTTCGAAGAAACGGAAAGCATTGATAATATGCTTTGCGGGAATTTGAATTTCTCTACAGGTTTGCCGAGACTCCGACGGCCTTTGGATGAATTAGGATGACGCATCGAGAAGTGGCAGTCCGGGTGTGGAACACCCGTGTATTTCTGTATAATTCAGTATAAGTGTTGGCCACGTGCGTGAGTAAATGCGTGCCTAGTATTGGGCGCGCGTGCTGCACGAGCAACTCTTACGAGTGGGGATTGCACATGTGCCTTCAGTTTCAGTTTTAGTGTAGCGGTAGTCGCTGCCAGCGCGACCGGCGACCCTGCAACCGCAGCATTCTTTGACGGCTTGATTCCCTTTTTTCGATAAAATTAACGTCAATCCATTACTTGCTCACAGCTTCTGAATTTCTTCTCCCAAATTATGAAGGCCATTTACTCATGAAACGGTGGCAAATCTTCACCATACGATTCCATGTGCTCGACAGGCAAAGAAAAATTGAGTGAAACAATTTCATGGCCGTGCAAAATGGGAGTCTGGAAAATATCGTGAATTTAACTGACGACAATTACGACCGGTGGAGTAAAATCTTAAAGAAGAAAATTAACATAAATGTAGGGCAGCATATAGTTATCGCCTTGATTGACTATTTGAAGTTAAATTAACGATAATGACAAACTTTGTTGCCACACAGTCATCAGTGAGAAAAATTCATATAGTTAACGGATTTTATGATTGACAGGATTATCAAAATATTCAATCAAACCGAAATAATACTTGAGAATACTATATTATAGTTTCGTTTACTATAAAAAAATGTTCGAGGCCATTTATAACTCACATGAATAGTACCTATAACTATAAATTTTTCTTAAGTTATCATATTGAAGTGTTATTTGACCAGATTCAGAGTGAAAGTCTGTGCGCAATTTATCCATTTTTAAAACTGATGATGATGAATACCTAAAAATAGTTAATTCCTACTTTTAAATATTTCACGTTCCCGGTGCTTAACTTATGTGGTGTATGTGAAGAACGTGTGTGTGACCAAGAAATAATCAAACCGCGATAAAAGAGGGTAAAAACCGGCGGTACATTTGTGGATTAGAAGATTTCTCGCTGGTCTAAGTGTCTTCGGCGTGTCATCGGTGATAATGAACATGTGGGAGTAAACCCTGTCAGAGGAAAAAGTATAATTAAAAAAAATTGGAAAAAATGGTTCTGTCATAGCTACGAACATATTTGTCCATGCGGACCTAGGAACCACATGCATACGAATGAGAACCTATAAACATAGCTAATACTCAATTGACATAAGGTGCTAATTCTCACTGCGGGCTTTCCGAGTATCTACTACCCTTCTGAAGGATTGTGCAAAATCAGTTGTCAACCAAGGATTGTAGAGGAACCAAATTTCTGGAGGAAGAGGAATGTATACCAGGTTCTGGCAGAATACGATTAAAACAAGCTTCTCATTTGGTGAAACCAAATAAACACGTTGGACCCACGCGTCGTTCCCGGAATTTCAGTCCCTGCCTACGTGTTTAGAATGGACGAAACACAAAAATCATAAAAACAAGTCCGACGTTCTTCTATGAAACATCAGAGGCAGGCGCGATTTGACGAAAGCTGCTGTGGGTAATTTTGAGAAGGATATTCATTATAGTGGACAAGTAAACGGTGCGGTATTCTACAGTATTCCACGGAACAGTCATAATAATTGGAATCAATTACCAAACTGTTTACAATATTACAAGAACATCTGTCAAGGTTGAACTTCGAGGGGCGAATATTCTTCTCGCATTCTGAACGACTGATAATAAAATCAGATCATCCACGACCTTGTGAATCGCTTTCGCAATCAGAAAACACAACGAGCTAGATATCTTCTGCTAAGATGTGCGGTCTGCTGCTCTTGATATTTTCTATACTTATGATCAAAGAAAATGGGATTAGCGCTGATGATTCCATCGAATTTCAAAGCAAGCGTAAGTTCTAGTTATTATTAGATCATCACTTTACTCCGTCTGTAGTGCTTGCAATTTTGTAATAAGAGTCTTACATCCTGACAATGAGTCAATGCTAACCCTGCCATCGTTTGACGACGAAAGTTTCACCCCACATGAGCCAAATTGCGTACACAGCGTATTGCGGAACACCACCAACATAATATGTACATTCGTAGTATATTATTCATTTATTATTTATCATTCATTATTACATACAGGTGCAATGAAGAATGTGGGTTCAACCGAAATATCCCCCGCAGAGCTGAAAAGCTGTGTCCGAGCCTGCCTGCAACTATGCATACAAACAGAAGAACTTACGTCCAACTTATCCTAATTAAACTTTCTGAAAGCTAGGTTCTAACTTACTTATCTATCAGGTCAGTTATTTAAAATCTGTAATCCAAATCATTCATGTCATTGTGGCATAACCACGCCGCTAGCCTATTTGATCGACTCATTGTTCGCAGTGACTTCGTCCCAGTGTCGAGTTTATCATAGTTTTTTCGGCCTTTCTGTGGTCTGAATGCACTCGAATTGAGTGCCGTTCCTCAGTTAACGAATAAAATTGGTTCGTATAATCCGATATCATCACCATCATAATGTAAAGAGACGAACGATAGAGTCACACAAACAAGTACGTCTAAATTAACCTTGAGGAAATTCAAATATCGACGTGTCCTAATGAAAAAGAGCCAACTCGCCAGGCCAGTTAGAAAAGAGCCAACTCGCCGAAAAACAATGGAAATTTCTATAGAATTCGGCGAGTTCTGAGTCAGTGTTGTAAGGTACATAGTATAACAATACGCCCGCGTACATCTAACTTGCATTCGAGTCCGACCACTGTCTAGACATAAATTCACTTGAGGGCATGCTGTACTCGATTAGTACCGATATTCAGATATCTCCGAATATCCAAGTCCACGGAAGTAAATCGCAAAATGCAGCTTGTTAGCGGAATTCTACACGTGATTGCGCACAGATACGTCCGAAAATATTTTGGATTTACTCAAAAATATTTTCGGACGTAGAGTCTACCCGAACCACTGGGCTGCCTGAGCCCCTGGGGTTGGGGAAACCAGCGCATGTACGGGTGCGCAGCTGACGGCCGCCATTTGAAGACGAGGAGTGGGGCCCCCTACTTCCGTAAAATAACTGAAGGTTCCCGGTCCCGAGTTGGTCAAATAAGTGGGGTCCGAGTGTATGTATACGCATTCGAAAAAAAAAGAATTGAAACAAATATGTCATCTGACCCCTTTTTGCACTGACCCCATCGATTTATTTACACTAAGGCAGTTTTTTCATGCGATTCTGGAACTATTTGAATGTATCCTTGTCAGACTAAGCAAAAACTATGAAAGTAATCGATCAAATAATTGCGCTTGCGCATTAAATTCAAAAACGTGACGATTGAATTATAAACTTGAGTTTGGTTCAATTTTAGTTCTAGCCTAATAATAAAGGGGAAAGAGCCGTGTTATCCTGAACCATGTACTACGTGTTAATTACTTCTTCCAAACTATTCTCATACTCTGCCGTTTATCGTCCGGTATAGCCGTAATTCAATTTATTTCACTAAACGTGATTTCAACTCTGATCTAGGTGAATGTCCCATTAAAGGTTGACACTAACATAAGCACTCAACTGCTGTGGTGAGCAATACAAGTCACAGATGGTCAGTGCGCTTTTATTATATCTCTCTATTATATCGCTCTCTTATATATCCTCTCAGCTCTCTCTCTCTCGTCTCTGTTCCATATGTCTGAAGTCAACAAACGACCGGCGAATGGTCAGCAACCACGAATAGACCTAATTTTTCGGCCCTTGTCCAACGTAGTTCATATTCCAGACTGAATCTGCACCACGAATGCAGGTACAGACAGCTTTGAGAAATGAATGGTAACGCAGGTACGAAATCTTTACGTCGATAAATTATTTCAATTCGAAATTTCTTTCAAATAAATCACCCGGGCACACTATGAAACTTTTTCCGACGCTTATTTTCCAATTCACATTTCTCAATCAATTCAAGTGCCTAAAATTTTTAAAATTGCAAGCATTTTCGTGAAATCATTTTTGAGGAAGGGGAAGTAAATATAATATTTACGTACTCCCAAGATTGATGATGACTATACTAATATCTATTAACCGGTCACGACTAGCAATATATTCGTGAAGATATAGATAATGACCGGGGAGGGGAAAAGTCCAACGTTCCCCAAAATTTTACCAAAATGTACAAAACTTGACCAATCCAGACTTAGTTTTTATTATATCTTGAGAGATTTCATGGAAAATGATATTTGAATAACATTTCCTTTTACGTAATTTTTATTCTTTAATTTATTTATTCCTGCTTGGGTTTGTTTTCATATGTTGAATGTGTTACTCATGGACCGAAAAAAGGGTTTTTCATTTCGTTTCTCCCCCCAAGGGCCCTACTGCCCTTACTGCCCGAATGGTCATACTACAGCGTTTTGATCAGTACAGCGGAGGGAGCAGTTGCTCTAGAGCGCCGGGGTCTAGGGGCCGCCTCGGAGATGATTTTTTTTTGTTTTTGTATCTGAATTTCTGTCAAGAGCCGATCAAGGATCCCTACCAAATCATGAATTTTCATAATGCACTTTATACACCTCAGGGATATAAACGGCAGTTTATTGCCCTGTTCCAGCCGGAAAAACCACTTTATTTCCCTTTGGTGTATAAAATATCGTATGCACCACAGGGCAAATGTTGTTTTAGACTCGTGCGATACAACCTCGCACTCGTCAAAAACAACTTGTCGCCCCTAGGTGCATAATATACTATTATACTCTCGAAAAGGTAGCGGAAAACTGAACTAGAATCAGTTTCATAGCGAAAAATCGTATTACGATGGTATATCTAAGGTGCGATAGATTCGCTATGATTGGGAATAGGGTCGGTTTTGCGATTATGATGATAAACTGGTGCAACCGTGCAACACTGTTAAGCGTCTTAGTCCTATAATACACGGAGAGAAATTTATAAGAAATTTTCCCATACTTCGTATAGCAATCGCGTGATATACTTTGATTATGGCGATCGTTGCTATTTTCATACATAACGTCACTATAAACCTAGGAATGAACTCTTGACAGGGTAACATAGTAATTGCTATACGTATTTTAAAAATTGTATGTAAGTTTTCCTTGACAACAGAGCAATCTGTAACATATCTCTGAGAAATACAACGCAAAAATTATTTGAAACTATACGTAAAGTATTTTAATACTTGCTATACAAGGATGATCATTCCCAATATACCATGGTAGACGAAATACTAGGTTGGGAATTATGTCATAAATTCTAATAATCCTAGGACGAGATGCAATCTGTATACTAATCATTGCCATACAGGTGATGCCTAGGTGTTCGCCAACACAGCATTGTAACCCATGCTTGAGCAACATTGTATCCGTAACCATCTGTCTATGAGCTCGAACCACTCGTATAGTAAAGATTCCCATACAGTATAGCGGCCGCCAGCGTTTGATAGTGCAATTTTTGAAGACTGCCGCATAGCGTTTTGGGAAGTTTGATGCGGGGTTACCAAATGCTCAGTTGCGTTTTAGCATTCACGCGGTGTGTGGCGGCGTCCACAATTTTTGTGAGTTTGTGCCGTGGAACGCACGGAAAAAGGTACGTGTGAGTATTATTTAATAATTTCCATGCCGTGCTTATTTGTGGAACCCAGCCAGCTCTCTTCACCAGCACAGGTAAAAGCGGGTCTGTTACCTACTAACAGCTGCCAAAGGCAGGTATACAGACACATCGCGCCGCTGTGTTGGTGAACGAGGCTGGGTGGTTTTCACAAATCCGCACGTTATTTAATAGCAACTGTGATGTTTCCACATGTTCAATCCCGTCATCTTTCTCTTCTGTCATTTTTCTCTTTTTTGTATTATTACCATCTTTGTTTTCTCATCGATGCGTTTGGCCGTATATTCGTACACTATACTTTTCTATTTCATCTTTGCTGTTATTTATTTTTTTTTTCTATCTTGTTTCACTTCATCTTTATATCTAATTATGTTATAGTATACTTCATTTACATAACTCTGTTGATGTATGTACGCTTGCTGTATGAATCCTTGGGGGCGCTGCCCCATGGAAAATAATTCTTTTCTATTCTATCTCTGATTTCACGTTCGGGCAAAATATTATAATATATTATATATAATATATTATTACCATCTTTGTTTTCTCATCGATGCGTTTGGCCGTATATTCGTACACTATACTTTTCTATTTCATCTTTGCTGTTATTTATTTTTTTTTCTATCTTGTTTCACTTCATCTTTATATCTAATTATGTTATAGTATACTTCATTTACATAACTCTGTTGATGTATGTACGCTTGCTGTATGAATCCTTGGGGGCGCTGCCCCATGGAAAATAATTCTTTTCTATTCTATCTCTGATTTCACGTTCGGGCAAAATATTATAATATATTATATATAATATATTATTACCATCTTTGTTTTCTCATCGATGCGTTTGGCCGTATATTCGTACACTATACTTTTCTATTTCATCTTTGCTGTTATTTATTTTTTTTTCTATCTTGTTTCACTTCATCTTTATATCTAATTATGTTATAGTATACTTCATTTACATAACTCTGTTGATTTATGTACGCTTGCTGTATGAATCCTTGGGGGCGCTGCCCCATGGAAAATAATTCTTTTCTATTCTATCTCTGATTTCACGTTCGGGCAAAATATTGTTTATTGTGTATAAAGTGTGTTCGGTACTCTTTGATGATCTTTATTCGAAATAAAAATGATAAATTGCGTTTAATTACCGCGAAAAAAATTTCGTCCCAGAATCATACCAATTATTTGGATAAATGAAACCTAGTTTAGCTGTCGTAATCTATTGTAGGCGGAAAACATGGATGAATTACTATATCAACCCGGGCATGAAGCGACCATGCTGGAGGTGAGCATTTTTAATCTACGAAGTCGTATGGTCAAAGTCACGCGTTCGGTGATACATCGCGATAATCGGCGATTTTCTATGTTCAGTTTTTTTTTTTATTTTTTTTTTTTTATTGCGTTGCGGTTTAATGTGTACACTTTCGCGCGAAAAACCTAGAAAATCGAATCTGCAATATATTTATATATTATATATTTATATATTTATTAAACATCATGTCATTCTAGTATACATTGTTAGACAATTCGGGTCCACTCAATGCAATACATGTAAATCAGCTTATCAACGATTTACAACTGGACGGACATTCCGAGTCATCGTTGATTACAGAAATTGGTAGTGGGACGATAGAACATCATTCTGAATCAAAAACTGTTGATGTCAATAGCGTATGTGTTCATGTTCATTTATATTTCTTACCCTCGGCTTTGTTGTAAACGTGTACCTGTCAATTTTATTTCGATTCCTTGTATAATAATTCTACAACCAGTCGCCAGCTTTCCTATCGCGGACATCATCAGTCGCTCTGTCCCAGCAAACCAAAATTTGTATCAAATACGTAAATGTTATGTAACAAATGTTACATGTTATGTATCAGTTTCGTATACCAGTAGGTTACTGGGACAGCTCTATGTCAGCAACATTGGATATACCAATTATGTACCAGATACTCTGACTTATATGTATCAGCGACGTAATGCTACTACATATCAGTTACATAACAATTATACGTACCGGCGCCGTATCGTGATATGTATCGACGATATAATACCAATACATATCAACGATGTTACGTTGTTTCGTATCGAAGATGTTACGTTTTTTCGTATCGGAGATTTAATTCTCAAATGTAACAGCAAGGTTATAGTGATACGTATAGACGATGTAATGCTCGTATATTTTAGCGCCGTACCGCCAGGAGCCTCACATCTGAGAAATAATTAAATGTTCTTCAAATTTTGCGTTCGAATACATACTTTTATCAGCGAGAAATATATTATTATAAAAATAGGATACATTAGGAAATATAATAAACTAGTTGTACCCAGCAAACCAGTTTTAGGTTCTCAAGACAATAGTGTGTAGTATACTACATTACTACACATACGCATCTGATAATATGAAGACCATAAAATAACAGAAATAATAATATTTGGACTTAGATCGTCGACTAGAAGCAACGACTCAGAAATTCTACATTTCATAAATTCGTTAAAAAACGGAAAAAAATACCTAATAAAAAAATACCTTTTCAATTACAAAAGTACGCTCACTTCCACGGAGACAGCTTAATGAGTAGTTTCATATAATCCCGGGAAAAAATGATTTTTGTATGATTGAATAAAATTCTATCAGATTCGATCAAATTCTATCAAATTCGATCTCGATTTTGTATCCATCAAATCATATGATATTGAAATTTATCAAATTTGATCGGGGTTTATAAAAATATATCAAACTATGTGCATCCGCGCAATAGAATTTTATCAAATTACACATAATTGAAAGGCATATAGTTAAGTATATCGTTTTATATTGTTTTATAAAATTTGATCAAAATCGATAAGATTTGATAAAGTCCGATATGGTATCATTCGATAGGGACAAATTTGAGATTGAATTTTATAGAATTTTATGTATTGAATCTGATAAAATTTCATGCTATCAAAGAAAAAACACTTTTTCCCGGGATATTATAAAATAAAACAAATGAAATTATAAGATACACTTAATGAGAAGGTTCATATAATATTACAAAATAAAATAAATGAAATTTCAAGATACGATAGCATCTGATTCATTGAAAAAGGTTTGCTTGTGGAAAAAGAGGGTAGGTAGATACGTTGCCAACACAGAGATCAAAGCTCAACTTCAGGTTGGTTTTGCGGTGGTTTTCCTTTCTCTCGAAGGAACCGAAGTTTTGCCAAACGGAACCACTCGCTGCCAATTGTGTCGAAATCTGCTTGTGTCACGCCGTTCACCATCAAGTATTCTGTAGACAAATGAGCCATAAAAATTAGAAGCTTTCTCCATACTTGAAACTTGATCATGCTTGTTTAGAAAATTTTTGTAACCAAGGAAATATGTGAGTGAGGAACGTTCATGTGGTGGGACTGTTCATTTGAAGCCGGAGGGCTTCTAATATTGTAAAAGGGCTCAAATGAATACATGTATTGGACAAAAAGACGTCAATGTTTTAACAACTATGCATGGACTTGGATACTGGTGGCAATGTCAATGAATGTCTGGATAATAATTGTTAAGCCTACCTCTCAATATTTTAATGCAAGTTAGGCCCTGAATTTTGTGGTTGTTGCGTCGACCCAACCAAGAACACTCCATGGCAAATTCGTTGGTGAAGATTTGTAGCAACGGCCTTCGTACCTTTTCGTTTCGAGATTTACCTCCAATGCCATCGATGAACTCAACCTTAAATAAAGACAAATACATTTTTAATACAGCATATTTGCAATCATGTATAATTAAAATGGTGAGTGTAGATTCTGGGAACAATTGACTAAGACTAATGAACCTTGATCCAATTAAGGGGAGAATTCGGTGAAATTTCCAAATCGCTATTATATAAGGTCACAGAAAAAAATCTTTCCAGCAGTTTTTGAATAATATTAGTATAGTCTGTGAAAAAAGCTTGCGAAGAAGATTTTGCCAGCCGCTGCCTAAAAATTCCATGCGCATACACTTTCATCGCAGGAGGTTGACATTTTTTCACAGGCCCATACTACTATTATTCAAAAACTGCTGGAAGGATTTTTTGAAACACCTTTTTTTTTAATTCTAAGAATTAAAAAACCTGTTTTTATCCACAATTTCACCGAAGTCTCCCCTTAAGTGAACTAGCTAGCAGGCACAATCTTTAACTGATTCTAGTTCATCTAAGGATAATCAAAACGCGGATAACGACTGAAACTATCGGGCATTGACATCGCGTCGAAAGTTAGATTACCTAGTTACACTAGGTAGATCTAGATCGGTGTTAAATTCAAAGATGAAACGATTATTTCAGTGAATTGAGAATACCTCAGCTGTTCTTGAGATTTAGATGCGAAAGAACTCTTTGATGACTTACAAAGTGTGATTTTATATCAGTGTTCTGCAGCAAGTCGTCGAACGCTTGAAGTTGAGCTATGTTACGAATTGGAAGTTTATCGGAAAAAAATGTGTGTGCCTGTCCTGATATTTCGGTTCGAGTCTGGAGCTTGTCCAGCTTCTTGTCGATGCCCTTTATGTACTCCAATGTTTCCACAGATACTTTCAAGACCATTTCTGAAACACACATACATGGTAATTAGATTACATGAAACAAATGATTCATATTTTTACTAGAAAGAACATCATACCTAGCGACACTCTGTTTGGAACCTTTGGGCTTGCACCAGCTAGTCGTGAACATGAAAAAAAATATTATGATATTAAATTCTAATTCCGAAGTCAACATGATTTATGGTAATAAAATAATTTTTTAACGAAAACTTGTATAAAAAAAATAAATAAATAAATACATCCTGCATGCGACTACTTAATTTGTCAGAGAGCCTGAGGATTGTCAATTGACTTAAATTTGAGCTAATTGAGAATACATGTATAGGTACGGGATTCCAAACCCTATTGACTCGCTATTTATCCCAGCTACAACTTTCGTTTTCTCCTTCAATTTCGGCCCACCCTTTTACCCCATAAATATCGCAAGCTAAAATCTTATTGATTACACTTGTTTCAATTTCGATTGTACGTGAGGTCTTAGAAACAGTGATCTGTCCACGAATGTAGGTATAAAGCTAGGCTTTTGGGTGTAGAATGTCTGTGCTTTCTTTCGAAACATATTGTAGCCTATATTCCTCTCTAGGAAGTGATTTGTCAATTCTTTTCTTTGATTTTACGGATGCTTCATGGGTTCATAGATCTTTTCAACATATGCAATTATTGGAAAGAGATAATATAAAATGGGCGATACAGCAGTTGAAATACTACCAGTATATGGTATACACCAGGTCCTATACTTACGTTGTGTCAGCAGATTTGCAGTAGTAATTCGCAGATTTTCTACTATAGTTGGAAGTTGTTTAAGTCCTGTAGAAGTATCTGACATTGGAGCTTTTCCACGACTGGACCCAGCAGCTGACTGACTATCAAGCTCAGAAGATGACCGACTATTTAGATCAACAGGTTTATCTCTCGGAGTGTCTGTGCTATGATCATTTTGCCGAGCAGTTGTTGGCCGAGAGTGGCTGGATCCAATACTACTTTCGGCTCTTGTGAGAGTGTTTTGAGTGTTGACGACCATTTTTTTCTTCGACTGAAGCTTGAGATTCGGCTGAACCTTCAGCCCAGCAGTTGCTGACGGAGGTGCACTTGGTTCAAAACCGTCATCGTCTTGAATTAAAGCGTCTTGACTGTCAACGTCCCTTCTTTTCTTCGCTAAAACCTTGGCTTTTGGCTGCCGATCTCCCTGCCAAACAGTAGCTGGCCGAGGGGGACTTGTTTCAGAAACATAGTCTTGAATCGGAGCGTCGTGACTGTTAACGACCCCTTTTTTCTGTGCTAGAAGCTTAACTGTTGATTCACCGTTCAGCTTAACCTGCAGTGGCGAGTTATTTCCATTGTCATCTGAAAAGCCGTTAACATCTTGCTCATTAACGGATGTTCGTCCTTTTGATTGGGAAATGCAATTCTGCTGGCATTCCGGCTCAGCAAGTAACTGATCACTTGGCTCATCCGTGTCTTCATCAATTTTAAGATTATCTTCGCCATCAGTGAGGGTTTCTTCCTTTGACTGAGAATCTTCATCAGAGTTCTCGATAGAACTTTTTAGGCCTGTTTTGTCAAGTACCATATTAGGATTAAGTTTTGGAGCAGAGTCTGAATCCGAGCCTGAAAAAGTGTACAAAACGATTGCATTGATACCTTAATATAATCGAAAGGATATAATATTGCTATGAATAAGCACTATGTAATTCTAAATACAGTCAGACGTCGACAAATAATCTAAATTGTTAAATGATTACTCTCACTCCGTGGTATTTTTGGTATCTAGATCATTCGCTTTGTAACTGTTGCAAAAATTCATCACTTGATAGTTATAAGGCCGTGAAGACAGGTGAAATTTTAAAAATTGCTATTAGAAAAATCCTTCCATGAGTTTTTGAACATAGTGGCCACTATAAAGTATGAAAAAAAATCCCTGTCTTTTCCCTGACCTAATTATAATTTTTCCTGACTGAAATTTGGATGAATTAGTGGTTATTCAAATATGCAATAAATAATACTCTGAATCAATGGTGAAAGGAAATGATTTTTTAGATTTTCATCGGTACACACGCGAGGGAGAAAAAAATCGCTGGGGACTTTTATTCTGTTTTGTTTTGTATCACCATAAAATTCCTCGACTTTCTCCTGACTATTCTCCCGATTCCCTGACGTTTCCCTGACCAGTGGCCATCTTGTTGAATAATGGTAGTCTAGACTGTGGAAGGAAAATTCAGCCCCCTGCGATGAAAGTGTAGGCACAAGGAACCTTGCGAAGAAGATTTTGCCAACTGCTGCCAAAAATTCCATGCGCATACACTTTCATCGCAGGAGATTGAAATTTTTTTCACAGGCCCATGCTACTATTATTCAAAAACTGCTTGAAGGATTTTTGATACACCTTTTTTTTTAATTCTAAGAATTAAAAAACCTGTTTTTGCCCAAACTTTTAACGAAGTCTCCTCTTAATACGCATCGAATAAGCTTTCTACATTTAGCATATCAAAATATGAATTTTTTAACGATATATAAATTATCCCCAATATATCCCAGGTGGAATGGATGACTACCAATCTTAATTTTATTATATCTGAGTGAATTCTTAACGACTTGTTGATCTGAAGACGGTTAGAATCGAGAAACACGTTTTCAGACAGTTTTTAACCAACCCAGCGATCTGACTGCTAATTTTTCGATTCAGACCAGAAAGTCGTTAGAAATTCACCCATATACAGGTATTTATTTTATTATACCTTCAGAATTGCTGTCCTGGTCCACAGAAACGTTGACAGGATTATTTGATTTTGCTTTCCATTTCTGTCGTAGACCACGTCCAGTTGTTACTTCCTCATCGTTGGAGGTATATTGTGCATCTGCTGCTTTTTTTCTAGCAGATTCGATAGTCTCTAGAAAATAAAATGATTTATATATCAATTGTGTTCCAAGTATTTCAATTTGGAAAGATTGATTTAAACATTGTAGTTAGCAAAGATTTAACATGTATCCTGGAGTTTTCGAAATATTTATTCGCAATATTTATTTTATTTTGAAAATGCTATATGTATATGGGGCATTCCATGTCAACTCGACCAACGATTTTCCCTCACCATTTTTGATTCACTTAATAATTTTTCATACAGTTCTGCGAACTCAAAAAAGCACTCCCAATTTTTTTCAGATTTTTTCCGCGAACCGTTAATTTTTTATCATTATTCAACCAATTTCAAAAAAGGTTTTCTTCAAAAATATCAAAAGTCTAGTTTTTCATTCCGATGATTCTGACACCTGGACCATGATGGGGAAATTTTTTTTTCGATTTTTCAGCACTTTTAATATTGTGAACCAGCAAAACGCCATGTTGCACGTTACAAAAATTCCCCCCAAAAATATTGAAAATTCAGTGGTCGATTCTGAGAAGATTTTTGTTGACCACAGAATTTATGGAGATTTTATAAAGAATTTTCGTTACGTAACACATGTCGTTTCATTGTTCAAAATGTTAAAAGTGGTAAAGAAAAATCGAAAAAAAAGTCGCCCCATCATGGTCCAATTAGTGTCAGAATGATCGGAATGATGAACTAGATTCTTGAGAATTTTCTGAGATTTTGGAAAAAAACCTTCTTTGAATAATAATAAAAAATGAACGGTTCGCGGGAAAAATCAGAAAAAATTTGGGCGTGCTTTTTTGAGTTTGCAGAATTGTATGAAAAATTATGAAGCGAATCAAAAATGGCGAGGGAAAATCATTGGTCGAGTTGACATGGCCCCATATCTATAAAAATCTTCGTTATAGATTCAACTATACACACCATATGTGGGTTTCACTTAGAGTACATTGATCAGTTTCTAGTGAAAGGAAGTAGGACAAGATTCCTACTTACGTTTTGAATGAATTGTATACATTTTTTAACTTACCGCAATAACATTCGACTGTAACCTCGTATACCACCCATTTGAGATTATCGGGGTAGTCCGTCCTTTTCATGTAAACGGTAGGAACTTTTGTCTGCGGCCATTTGCATTTGGTCCCACCTTTGAGAAGCCATGATTTTGGTATCTCGGAGTAAGTACTGTCTTTTTTGAACTGTACCACAGCAAATGGCAGGGACTTCTCGGATTGCGACATGATTTCTGTACAATTTACATAAACGCATATCATAAGAAGAGAGTTCGCATAATCAATCAAATGTCTACATTGTTTGTCGGACAAAATTCGTATGGCTATGCAGAAACAAGTGAAATGTTTGTACAACTTAGGGGACAATAAATCTTTCATTACAATAATTCCTGTGTAACGAACAAAAAGACTCAACTCTGTTGCCTTCCAACGATCTACATCTGCCAGTTTTCTAGGACGACGTGCGAATTCTCGTACTACGTAGCGTCTTAATGAGTAGTTGCGTAATTCAGCTTCTCTTAATAAAGGCGGTTTCAGCCGAATGTCCAATTTTCCTTTTACGTAATGTCGAACCATTCTTTTGCCAACACCTTCATCGATCAGATGGAGAGGATCAAGCACTGCTCTTGACGGTATATCAACTTTTAAGCGTTCAAACGGGGTCTTACGTGATTGATACTTTTCAGAATGATGTTCCGGTTGCAATCTACGCCTAAACGATGCATCTGTTCTTAAGGCTGCGTCTAATTCTGGAAATACTACCGTATTCTTCACATAATCACCCTCTTGTATGCATTTTGTGCAACTGAAATAACCGGAGTGATGCTTAATACCACAAACAAAAGCTTTAGCCGGTGCATCACAAATTATGGCATTGATTGTAATTTTAACAATCTTTCCATCTATATCAAGACCAGAGAGAATAATTGGCCCCGCTTCATCGACAAAGCATTTCAGATATTCATCCGCGTCATTTGGTTTTGTCATACCATGAAAAATACCAATCAAAAATGGTTTTGTATAAAAATCAGCGACTATAGCACCTAGTATAGGCCACATTTGACTCCCTGAACTGTCTGAAATTGGTAATCCATCAACATTTATATTGATTTTGAGTTCTTGCGGACACGTCATAAAATGTGACTTGACGGAATGTTTAATACTCTCTACAAAGCCGAAGTGAAAGTATTTGCCGTTGCAAACTTCAATTATTCCAGTATACGTGTCACGCGTAGTATTCATTAACGTTCTACAACTTTCGGGTATTCAAATTTATCACACTTTGATATAACCTCACTCTGAAATTGAACAATTCCTAGTGCATCATTATCCGGACTCGGCGCTCTGAAATTAGACTCCGATGAACCGACATTTGAATGATCGTCCAGGTTAGATAAAATGTTAGGCTCTATGAAATTAAGCTCTGATAAACTGTCACGATTTAAATTATCGTCCGGGTTAGACGTAGAGTCAAACGTGGGAGTGGGATCAGCCTCAAAGCATTTTTATTTTCGTCTGCGCTGGAATTAGTATTTTGTTCTGCATCGAGCTCGTCATCCAAATCAAGATTCACTGACGTGCATATTTGACTATTTTTCATGCTTAAGGCGTCACAGTTTTGTAAAATTCTTCTTCTTCTCTGACGCTGCGACAAATCACGAAAATCTTTGCGTGACATTATTGATAGATTCTCCTACAATTTGGTTGTGAGCTTTATTATTTTTATTTATTTAGTCAGCTTTATTTAGCAAGTCGCGATTATGCAATTTCGATTCAAATGAATGTATTTATAGTGTTGTTTCGCTCAACAAGGTCAGGGACTTGACAAATGTGAATTTTGAAGTGGCAGTGAGCAAAACTTACAATAGAAGTGGAAGTGGAACATGATTGCAGAGATGGCATATGAATCTACGAAAAAATAGAAGGAACAACTGACCAGAGGGTTCCAGGGGTCTGGAACATAGCCAACCTGACACGAGCAGGAGTATCAAAGCAGGTAGTTTGATACGATCCGGGGGGATCATCAATGCTCGGATACTACTCCACGATGACGTAATCTGAAAATTACAGATAAATGATAGTTCCGGCTAGTCCTAGATATAAAAAAAAACTCATTCTCACAGTAATCAATCTTTTAGCTAGTTAAGGGCCTGATGTACTGACAGCTGGCTGACATTAGATATTGAATATCCAAGTCCACGGAAATAAATCGCAAGACACAGCTTCCTAGCGGAATTCTACACGATTCCGCACAGATACGTCCGAAAATATTTTTGAGTAAACTCAAAATATTTTCGGACGTATCTGCAGTGCAGAATCTCGTGTAGAATTCCGCCAAGAAGCTGTGTTTTGAGATTTACTTCCGTGGACTTGGATATTCGGAGATATCTGAATGTCGGTAACAATCGAGTACAGCATTCCCCTAATAATTAATAATTATTCGTCGTTATTGTTTCACGAAATGATGAAGTTTTTTTCATGAATGTTTGAAATAAAATTTAGGATCGCACGAACTCCAACGTTTTTGACCGTGCGATGCGTAGGCTGTAGGCGGTGATGTCAATTAAGGATGTATAGGCTACACAATCTCAACCAAAAGTGAGTCTCGTCGTCAATATTGAGTACTTCGAGATGAGATAAAAATCGGAAAAAAATCAACCACAATCAAGATGATAAAAGTATTCATTTTCAATAATAATAATGCCCAAAAGTTATCAACAAATTGTTTGAACAAATCATTGTTTAACAAATTTCCTGGTGACGTTATTTTTTTTTCATGTCAAATGAATTCGTTAATCTTTCTGAATACACATGAATTTTTTCAGAATTTTGTCACTTTTTTGAAATTTCCGTTTTCGATTTTGAAAAATGGAGAAAAAAAATTTGAATTTTGGATATGTTATTGTGGAAACGATGTAGATTACAATTCCGAAGTTTCCGGAGAGTGGAACTAATAGTTTTGTAAATACAGCCTTTAGAAATTTCCGGAAATTTCAAAAAAGTGACAAAATTCTGAAAAAATTCATGTGTATTCAGAATGATTAACGAATTCATTTGACATGAAAAAAAAATAACGTCACCAGGAAATTTGTTAAACAATGATTTGTTTAAACAATTTGTTGATAACTTTTGGGCATTATTATTATTGAAAATGAATACTCTTATCATCTTGATTGTGGTTGATTTTTTTCCGATTTTTATCTCATCTCGAAGTACTCAATATTGACGACGAGACTCACTTTTGGTTGAGATTGTATAGCCTATACATCCTTAAGGCTCAATCATCGTCGAAGCGATGATCGGTACAACGTTTAGTAACTAATAACAAATAAAGTGAAGGAGGTCAAACGGTCGTGGCAAGACAGTCTCAGAGTGACGAAGGGAGGAGTCTCACCATTTCAACACAGCATTTATAATATGTACAGGGTGTCCCAAAGTTAAATGCGCAAAATGATAGGGGTAATAGAGGAGGTCAAGCTGAGTAAATTAACCGTAAGAACGTTTCGTCTCCGAAGTCGCGTTCGCGAGATATGACCGATTAAAAAGCAGCGCTAGCATTGGTATTTAGCAGTCAAATTCGCAGCGAAGGAGTATTCCTGATTGAAAATATCATACCCCTGGTGCAAATGAAACCTCTTGCCAAGTACATGAACGTGGTAATCACCCATAATAGTATATTGTGCAACTCGTGCGGGAAGTTGGCGATTCTCGATGAGTGAGAGTATGGCGCACGAGTCGCAGGCGAGTTGTCACGAGCCGCAGGCGAGTGTCACGAGCCGTAGACGAGTGTCGACATGCTCGCACGATTCGGGGATCGACAACCCGCACGCGTTGCATACTATGCTTTTTGTAACCCCTTGCAATGGGTAGTTCGATTTCGTCGCCGCGGCACTCGGCACTCTAACCTGAGCGTGGCGTAGAGCAGCACACGCGATCGTAGTTACCAAGTGTCCCGTCTGATGGCGCTAGCTAACAGAGTCTCGCTGAGACTAGCGTGAAATAATGATTATTATTTCACGCTAAAACATATTATTTCACGCTAAAACATATTATTTCACGCTAAAACCGTCGTCTGCTATATTATTTCACGCTCTCCGCCCAGCGCAGTAATCGACCGCTTCGCGCACTTTCCGCGGTGCGCGAAATCGAACTTCCCATGCAAGTGTTGCAAAAAAGTATCTTAACAAATTAAAAAGTCTCTCTATACAAATATTTGCCTACAAAAATGATTTTGTCTGGAAAAGCAGTGAAATCGGATGAAGACCGGCTGGGTCTCAAAAATACAGTTTTTTGACATAGAATTATACCTATGATTTGTTTGCAGCGGATCGAAGGATGTAATCTAGTAGGCGTTTGTAATGTTCATATAACAAGAAAACGGTTGAAACAAAAAATTTGAAAAAATCCACGGATGTTCCGGTGATATAGACCTACATCATATAGAATTAGAAAAAAAAAAATGGAAAAATATCGATTCAAATCTTGGACGATTATGGCTGGAATTCCCCCGGGGCTAACACGAACGTTACGTTACATTAAAATCACGGATAATTTTTCGTATATAGAGACAAAATAAATATGAAATATTAAATACCATCGTTTTTGAGTTGAAAAAAATGTACCCAAAATAATTAATGAGAACTTCTTAGTTACTGAAAAGTCTCATGAAATACCTTTTTTGTAATGTTACGTAACGATGGGGGTCGCCAAAAATAGGAGTACGGAATATTTGAATGGCGCCTATGTATATGGGGCATTCCACGCCAACTCGACCAGTGTTGAACCCCGACCATCTCAGAATCATCTCATGTTTATTTTCCAACATTCTACTCAGTAAAAAGCGCGTCCTGAATTTTTTTCAGATTTTTCTATCAAACCGTTAATTTGTTATGAATTTTTGAAGTTGATTGAGAATGCCCCTTTTTTCAAATCTGAAAAAATTCTCAAAAATCCAGTGGATTACACAAAAGAACCCCCATTTAGGGGGCGTCCATTAATCACGTGATGCATTTTGGGCTGTTTCTGACCTCTCCCCCCCTCGTCGTGATCTTAAGTGAGACTGTATCCAACCCCACCCCCCCTCCCTGCATCACGTGATTATTTATAAAAAAAATACATTCTATACACACAAATCAGAGAAACATGAAATGAAATGACTCATTTGCGTAGTAGAGTCAATTGTCAATCGCGGGACATTTGAAAGTCTTCAATAAGTAGATGAGATTCTTTCGCACTGTTGAACGAAAAATATACGTGATTCGTTCAAATGACCCCCCCTCCCCCCATGTGATCGGCCGTGATTTTTCTAGCGACCCCCCCCTCCCTGCCTGAAGCCTCACGTGATTAATGGACGCCCCCTTAGGAAAACGTGGGCCGAATTTTTTTCTATTCTTTTCACTCAATTCGGAATTTTCTAATTTTTTAAACTGAAATGATCTAACACAGGACCAAATTTCAAGCGTCAAATAAGGTTCAATTTACTCGGAAACGTTCGGTTTCACCAATTATGACTCTTATTTGACGCTTACGATTTGATCCTGTGTTAATTTCAGTTTTTGAAATTAAAAAATTCCGAATTAAGTGGAAAAAAAAAATCTTTAAATTTTTAAAAAGGGGCATTCTCAATCAACTTCAAAAATTCATAAGAAATTAACGATTTGATAAAAAAATCTGGACAAAATTTAGGACGCGTTTTTTACTGAGTAGAATGTTAGAAAAAAACATGGGATGATTTTGAGATGGTCGGGGTTTAACACTGGTCAAGTTGGCGTGGAATGCCCCATATGTATGTGACCAAATTTTGGTCCGCACGATATGTCGAGACCGAGTGCGCGGATATTGATCAAATTGAGCTCAATCGACCCCGCTTTTCTCAACTTATCACTGATCAGGTTTTGGCTTTGATCCCTTCAGTATTTTTCGAGTTATTTGAATAACAAAATTCTTAAAAAATGCAACACAAATGAAGATATTTTGAGAACGGATCAACGGATTTGAATGAAATTTGGTACCATTTGGTTTTTTGGATCGCTGGTCACGCATCTAAACTCGGTTTTGCAAAAATTTTATTTGGCTTATTCGATGTGCGGCAAAAAAAGCCCGCAATGTAACGTAGATTATAAGGTGAAAGTATTTTGAAGACGAATTGAGCCTACCCAAGCAGAAATTCACAACAGGCCCTGTACTGTGCCAGTACTGCTGCCAACGGTGCAGGGTTGGCCGAGTGCTTACTGCCAACGGTTGGCCGACGAACGGCAGGAGGCCGGAATGATAACACTGGCCCAAGGGTTGACAGTCAACGCTTGGCCAGTGCTGGCAGGCTACGTTGGCCCAGTACTGACAGATGAACGGGTCGGAGCTGACCCGTCGCTCATTTCGGCGAATATAATGAATGTTGTAGATGAAAATAAGCTACTACCTTAAAAATTCAAGTACGTCGACTTAATTATTCATTGAATCGAGATGGATTAATCAACTTGATATTCAGATTAATCTGGCGGATTCTAATTAATCAGAATCACACATGCTGGAAGTATGTTGTAATCCATAATCATGAAAAATAATCGAACAATATTAATTACAGTTGACAAAGTAGAAAGGAAAAAGATGAGAAAGTACCCGAGAAAAAATGTTTGTATCTAATTATATATGATCATATTCGATCAGATATGATCAATCTGCCACTATAAAAATAAGTATCAAAAATAATTATGGGCAGAATTTCAATAATTTCTTAAACGTTTCTTTATTGTGTATAAGACCGTGAAATTTTACAACAGTATTATCAGTACGAAGATACGTGATGATGCGTTGGAACAAACCATACCTGTAAGAGTGAAGATGGCAAATAGCTCGAAGAAATATAAATACATCGATCTGTAACTATTCAAGTCAAAGTCAAAGTTAGCACAAAATTGACTACAAAACACGTAAAATACACCTGCATACCATAATATATATACTATATATGCATTGAAATTACTATACTATACTATATATCTTATGTTTAGATACGAAATTATAGACCTAAATAAGTGTGTAAATATATATAATCAAGATTTGATTTATTAAATTCAATAACTATTTTGATAATTCAAAAAGTATTAAAATTAGTTTGATTAATTGTTACCAGGTTTTGGAGACAAAATTTTCCATACAATTATTACTAATTTATGTCAATTGATAAGCTGTCGAGAAAAACTTCCTACGTAGTAGGAGGAAGGCCCTGGTCTTAAAGTGAAAAGTGAACAACCATGCGATGAAAATTGAAGTCCAAGAACCTTACGCCGAACCTCTCCGAAGGACTTCGAAAGGGTTCAGCGAAAGAGTTCCTTGCATCTCAACTCCATCGTAGGGGACTGGAAATTCATACCGAGCCCAATACTACCATAATCCAGACAATCACACGTGCTTTTGGAGATTTGAGCTTTCATACGTCAACTTTATACCATGAAAACTAACCTACTTTTTGGTTTTCCTAGGATCTATCATTTACATGGAATTACAGACTCTTTCTTCAGATTACATAATATAGAACAGTTCCATCTCCAGCTACAGAGAACATATCGCTATCTGATATAAAATAAAGTCATCATATGAAAACAAACTACCCAAACTACGAATCATTACCCGACGCCGCTGTAGTAGTGTCAAGAATATTTTTCTCGCCGAGCCAGTCAGCCGCTGGCCTTTCCTCATGTTGTCTCGTGCTGATACAAGAAACGATAAATTGGTGAAAATATGAGATTTACGAGTCGTGAAAACTTCAATTTCAAGTAAATACATACGCTGACCAAAGTCCTCATATCCTCATCCGATAAGATGCCAGCCAGTCGCCGACAGACTCTATGATTCTTTCATGTTCAGAAAATATATGTCGTCACAATGTATCACAGCTGAAAACATAACACACATCCTTCTGGAAGGATATTTTTAACTGGTTGTGCATTTGGCCGTGAACAATCAAAATAATTAAAGAGCAAGATTTACATGACTATTCTGTAGTGACGGATCTTCTATACTCTGACATTGTGCATTTGTTTCATACTTAAAGAGTGAATTTTGGGCAGATAGTCTTAGGTGGCTTTGAGATAGTGCGAAAGAGTAGCGTTAGACTGAAGTTAGGTTAGGTAGCGTGTTGCGGGATGCTTGGGCGTAGAAATATCTCTTGTTTAACGATATTCCTTACATAAAATGTGTAGATGATAGATTATCACTCACCTGATAACCAGTTAGAATTCGAATCTGTTAAAGGAGTGAAACCACGAAGCAAAATTGTTTAAACCAGTGTCCGAGTCGTACGTACAACGCATTCACAGCCGTTGACATATTAAAACAATATGGCGGCGTTTGGTGATGTCGCGCCCTAGAAACCCATTGTCTCCGATATAAATGATACATGTTTATTTACGCAATCGTATATTTAAGTCGAATATAATTACGTATTATTAGATCAGATTAGATATACATACACTTTTTTTTCTCGGGATATTTACCGAAATATTAATATTGACTAATGAGATAGTATTTTTTTTGCTTTTACAATAATAATTTTGTTTTGTTAGATAAGTATAAAATTACTCCGAAAATTCTGTTTTTCCAAAAAGTGCTCAAAAGTAATATGAAGTTTTTTTTATCGAACATCGATAGATCGGCCCGCGAAAACATTGATGAAAACAATCGATTATTTGAGGAAAAAAATCGACGATACTGATCAATCGGAAAACAATGATTATCCCTAGCCAATACTGGCAGTACTTTGGCCCGACGCTGTGTTGACAGCGTTGGCTTTTATCATCGGCCCGGTACTGGCATAGCTGTATTTTGACATTCGTTCCAATGTTGGGCCAACGCTTAAAACGAGGCTCGGCCGCCAGAGTCGTCCCAATACTGGGCCGTTCGTTAACATCGGCGGGCTACCGAAATTTCTGCATGGGTATGGGTGCAATAACGGCTTGAGTCGACTTAAGTTTTGGCAGAAAAAAAGCAGGTAAAGAATCAACAGTCAGTATTTCAATTTTTTCGAGGCATTTCTCAACGAACATTTATGTTTTCACATAGGTGGGGTACCTAAAAATGTTAAACAAACGTGATAAATATTAAATATAGTGTACAATGCAGTGCTGTACACGGAAATGCGGAGTAGGACTTAAGTCGTTTTTTCGTAGAACAACTTTAAATTTTTTATAACACGCTTTTTGGGATAAAAAAAGCATGATTAAAATTATAAAATAATGTAATAAAATTAAAAATAGTATACAATGCTGTGCTATACATGTAAATACAGAGTAGGATTTGAGTCATTTTGTCGTAGATCAACTTTCTGTTCTCGTTGATCTACGAAAAAATGACTCGAAGTCCTACTTTGTATTTACAAATTTATTCTGTTCTCTTAACGGGGTGTGATAGGTGGAATGTCGGTAAGGAAGGGTGCATTTTCACCTAAAATCTTTCAATCGCTCGGTACTCCGCGAGGAAGGTCCAGAACGGGTTTTCGTTCAGGCGTTCGATACATTATGCTGTTACGTACTGACGCAGATGAAGAAACGCTTTGAAATCGTACAAAAATTGTTTTTGGTAAAATATCATCGACGAAATTGTATAAAAAAATGGCCGCTCGAGACTCGATGCTCACCTGTTTGTTGAATTGTTGAAGTATCCTTGGTCTCCAGCAGTAAAACTTTCTGTTCGTCGCACACTGTGGAACTGCACAAAGCGAACGATATAATCGTTTTTCGGTATTTCGCGTCAATTTGAGCCTCATTCTGGAACCTGCTTTCTGTTGACGCCAACCGAGACACAAAATTTTTCGACGATCTTTGCTGACGATATTATACGCGTAGTAGGATCTATTCCTCGCCAGATGACGCGCACTTCGCGGTCCTGCGATTCACGAACCGCCGTTCCTTGTTCAGTGCTATGACAGCTGAGCGTGAATTCAAACGGAAATAATTCGGAATAATAATAGTTATAACCATGAATTATTATTATTATTATTATTATTATTATTATTATCATTATATTTATAGCAATAATTTCCAAAATGAGATTAATTATAATAATTATTATTATTATCATAATAATAATAATAGTGCATAAACGAAATAATTCATTATGATAATTATAAATAATTATTATTATCATTGCAAAAAATTTACTCGAAAGTGGTGAAATTTGTGAATGGGAATGAAAACGTATGCGCCATTTTTTTTTTCTAGCAACACTGAAATCCTGTGAAACGCACAAAATAATCAATATTCCGGATCTCTTGAGAAATTTTCAAGTTTCATCATCAAAAAATTAGACATGGCAGAGGCGTACAGTCGTATACGCCATTTTTTATTTTTTTTTCATCTTTCATCAACATATTTGTGATCACTGCAAATTCATTGAATTTTTAGACATATTTTTCATCCGTACTATTAGTGTCCGGGACTAGGTGCCACTTTTCTGACTCCCTATTTTTTGTTACTGAATAAAATAGTATTTTATTCTTAGTTTAACGTTGTATACGAATTCCAAAAGTTCCTATATTGTTAAAAATACTCCGAAGATTATAATAAAAATTAAAATAATTATGTTTTCACTTGAATGACGATTTTATTGAGGAATAACCTTAGGTGTCCGGTACTGGGGGACTTCCCCCTACATCTAAGCTTTTCGTTGCCTTCCCGGTTAATATCGATATTATCATTAACAATTCGTCATGTCGAGTATACATTTTAACTTTTTGTCACCTTCCCGGTTTTTATCGATATTATGAAGAACAATTCGTCATGTCTGCTATACATTTCAACTTTTCGTCACCTTCCCGGTTATTATCGATATTATCATTACCAATTCGTCATGTTGTTGTTTCCTTATATTACTGATATTTTTCGATATGCTTATGAACAATGAACTTTGCTTGCGTGGCTAAATCTCAACAAGACCGACGTGAAAGCACGTAATTATTTGTACTGCGAAATTCCGAATCATTGTGTATTAATTAAAAAGAATACGGAGTGGACGAAACGAAAGAAATTTGTGAAAGCTGTATTGAGCAGAATGTACTTTGTGAGTCCCAGAAAAAAAAGAGCGTTATTATTTGAGATTGTTGTTATTACGTCTTCGGGGAGCACATGATGATTTGCGAATTTACGAAGGTACGATACACTCATCCTTTTTTAGTGCAGCTATACCGCGAGAGTTAGTCACTGATGACGAAGAATGGGACGAATGTTTACCTGAAGGATCGTGTATTAAATTTCCGGAAGAGATGTGTAGGCTGTTTGCGTATGTATGTGTTTTCGGCATGCCAATCAATGCACGCGAATTGTTTGAAAAATACAAACACGAGTTGGTCGATCGAAATGAATACAATGAAACAAACGAACAGGCTGCAGGTGATCTAAGAAATACTCATATTTCATGGATTCACGTTGTAAAAGGTCAATTCGCCGGACTTGAAAGAAGGTTACATATGTATACTCACGTGTGTCACAGACAATGACGAAGATCCCGAGTAGAAATTTCGGTCAGGCCACAATCAGGGCATGATCAAGCAAACCTTACCACCTGATCAGGTGCTTATTAGGCTGCCTGGTCAGGCCCTGATCAGTAATGTAACGCAAAATTCTAGGATTACGGCCAGGCCCTGATCAGGTTCTATAGCCAGGCTCTGATCAGTATTTTACAGCCAGGTCCTGATTAGGTTTGTTGATCAGGCCCCGATCAAGCTTCCTGATCAAGCTTCCTGATCAAGATTCCTGATCAATCCCTGATCAAGCCCTGATCATATTTGTGGATTTGTGTTTGTATCATCCGATGCTACAAAAATAATGATTAAATAAAAATTTTATGGGTTGAGTAAGCTAAACCACTCATACTCGGCCGCATACCAACGCTAGAACGCAATTTCACTTCAGAAAAACTTCGCATTGTTTCGACCTAACCGGGTTTCGATCCTGGACCTATCGCTCGCTCGCATTACTAATCGCACGCCCTACCTACTACGCCAAACTACTTATTAGATATTGTGAAAACTTTGATACCCATTACTAGTAAGTGCTTCATATACTCATCTAAATGATTATCCTGCGTGGTCTCAGCAGGTTTTAACTTTACCGAATAAAGGTTTATTTTAAATTAATCATACTGTGGCGTGAAACCCGTACTAAAAATGCGTGGTACAAACCCGACCAGGGGCCGAGCAGGCATGCCTGAGTAACCGATGCCTGGGGCCAATCCGATCGGCATCCCAACAGGCTTGCCTCCGTGAGGGACGCTTGATATCAACCTGCACAGGGGCGCAGCAGGCTCGCCTCACCAAGGGATGCCTGAGGTCAACCTGACCAGGGTTCCAACGGGCATGCCTCAATAAGGGCCGTATCAAGCTGTACTGACCAGGGGCCCAACAGGCACACCTTAGTAAGGGACGCCTGAGGCCAACCTGACCAGGGATTTAACAGGCACCCTTACTGAGGCCCCTATCAGGCTGTTCTGACCAGGGACCCAACAGGCACACCTCAGTGAGGGATGCCTGGAGTCGCCCTGACTAGGGGCCCAAAAGGCACGCGTTACTAAGGCGTGCCTGACGCTTACCTGATCACGGCCACATCACGCGAGCCTAAGCGAGGCATGCCTGATGCTACCCTGACCAGGGCCCCATCAATTGTACCCCATGTGGCACACCTGATTGCAACCTGATCAGGGCCTGGTGGAACGGCAGGCTAGCCTGACCAAATTTCTACTCGGGATATCACTGCTATCCAACAGACGGTGAGAACCTCTGTGAGAACATTAGTTAATGGTCCATCGAAACATCAATGTATTGTATATGAGGCAGTTATGCGTGCTGTACGCTGCGAAGGCTGTGATAAGTGCATTTATACACCTCAGGGATATAAACGGCGGTTTATTGCCCTGTTCCAGCCGGAAAAACCACTTTATTTTCCTTTGGTGTATAAAATATCGTATGCACCACAGGGCAAACAACTTGTCGCCCTTAGGTGCATAATATACTATTATTTGGATGGTCTAGGTGGCAGCGGAAAAAGTTATTCTCGTAATAACATGCTAACTTCATTGAGAAGTATGGGTCTTATAATGTTGCCTGTAGCATGGACTGGAATCGCAGCGAATTTATTGAAAGGAGGAAGAACTGCACAATCCACGTCCAAGCTGCCCTTACAATTGTATGAATGCTCAACGTGTGATAATGAATCGAATTCTGCACAAGGGTTGCACATTCGAGATGCGAAAGTCAGAATCTAGGATGAAATAACAATGGCCTCTAAGTATACACTGGAGGCTGTTGACCGTATGTCAAGAGATATATGCGAATGTAATGAACCATTCGGTCGTAAAATGGTCATAATTTCTGGGGATTTTCGACAAACTTTACCAGTTGTGAGGTGTGAAAGTAGAACATAAATTTTAGAGGCGTGTGTGAAAAGAAGCAGCTTATGGAATCAATTCGTATACTGATCATTGAAGGGCGACATTCGCGTCTCTGATGGACAAACAGATTTTAAATAATGGCTTCTGCGGGTTGAAGATGGTATATTTGGCGATTCTTTCGAACGTAACAATGAATTTGTAACATTCCTACGAAATTATGCTCGAATGAAATATTTGGAGAAAGCGTCGATCCTCAGGATCCCTCAAATTATGGAAAGTTTATATTATTTCCAACCAATGTGGATGTCATGTCCATAAACAACAGAATAATGTCAAAAATTAAAGGTGTTGGAGTAGAACATATGAGTGTCGATACAGGCGAAGATGAAGATAATACTGATATGAGTAATATACTTTCGATAAAATTCATGAATTCATTAACACCCAATGGTCTTCCACCTCATAACCTAACGCTAAAAGTGGGCAGTAGGCCAGGCGTTGAAAAGCGCAAAGATTTGCTTAAAATCAGTAAAAGTCGGACAAAGCTGAAATCGCTTCATTTCGATGCTATTTTCAATGTCCCAAGTTCTCTACATTCTGCGGGGGCGGCAACATCCTCCAATTTATCAAAATGGCGGCTGAAACCCGGTTTTTCGGCAATATTTCGGTTCTGGGTGGTTTTATCGAATAAAAAGTGGAGTTAAAAAATTAATCATAATTCAAAGTGGAGTTATCAAATTCCCCATCGAAAAGCTTCACTACATTTTTCTCCTAAAACCACTATTGTTGGTGCTACAGCCCAGAGAAGCCGAGTATCTTTTCGAATTCAAATCGTACCTACGTCAACCTTTTCCCGCGGCAAGCCGGTTTCTGCTCGTTATGGGGCACGATTTACGTGTCGGATAATCAAATGGGAAGCAGGACTTTTAGGTGCTGCCACTTCGACGTCGGACGAAGCGGCGTCACCACTTCGGCGCCAGCCGATTCGGCGTCGTCGACGTTTGGGCGCTTGGGCGTTTCGGCGCGAGATTTTATGGCACGTGGACGTTCGGCGTGGGGCGTTTCGGCACTAAGACGTTTCGGCGCTGACAAGGAGAGTAGGGACCTTCGATGTCACGGATCGGGTTCCCGTTTCACGTGGTGAAAGTTTAAGACCTCCGAATTAACGTGGTTTTTGATTTTTGATCTAATACGCCTTGGTTGCTGAGATATCGCGATTTGAAATTTAGAGATTTTCGGGCGGAGTGGGGCTCGCGCGTCTACTCCGTTGAGCGTGCACACTGGAACCAAGAGCTGGCGTGGCTGGGGCGGTAAGACGACGGACTAGAACGCTGAAGGTTCGCGGTTCGCGTCCCCGCACATTTTTTTTTTTTCAATTTATTTTCCATATATCTTTTCAATCTCTCATAAGACTTTGCATGCGCAAGCCAGTAGTGTTTATAGGTCCTTTTTGTTTCATAGAAAAATCAGAGTACATATTCCGGGTATTTATGTGTTATAGAAAATCCTGCAGGTGGGTCAGGGCATGCAATATCCCAGGTATTCATGTGTTACGGGAAATTCTACAGGTGGGTCGGGGTATGCAATATTCCAGGTATTCATGGGAAAGGTCATGCTCCAGGCTCATTTTTCTATGAAACAAAAAGGACCTATCCAGGTATTCATGTGTTATGGGAAATGTCTTATGAGAGATTGAAAAGATATATGGAAAATAAATTGAAAAAAAAAAAATGTGCGGGGACGCGAACCGCGAACCTTCAGCGTTCTAGTCCGTCGTCTTACCGCCCCAGCCACGCCAGCTCTTGGTTCCAGTGTGCACGCTCAACGGAGTAGACGCGCGAGCCCCACTCCGCCCGAAAATCTCTAAATTTCAAATCGCGATATCTCAGCAACCAAGGCGTATTAGATCAAAAATCAAAAACCACGTTAATTCGGAGGTCTTAAACTTTCACCACGTGAAACGGGAACCCGATCCGTGACATCGAAGGTCCCTACTCTCCTTGTGAGACGTTTTGGCGTCAAGCGTTGTGGCAGTGAGTGCCTGGACTTTTTTCGCGGATATATCTGATCTATTTTCGAAACATGAAATGAAAATTCGCTCCGGAAATACCCTGTCTTGAAAATATTCTGAACTTCCGAAGTTAAGTCCAGGGTTAGGAAAGGTTAGGCCAGCCACTGAAGGTTAGAAAAAGTTCGGCCAGCCAATCATACAACACACAAACACATGATACAACGCAGACGGTGTTCCAAGAAGGGTTAGAAAGGGTTAGACCGAAGTGAAATTTTTGTTAACTTCTAGCACGGTCGAAATGAAGACGCGCTGAAAGGCCTAACACCGAGGTGTCCTGGCGCCGAAGCGTCTTAATGGTGCCGATACGGCTTGACGCCGAAACGTCCCAGCGCCGAAACGGTGGCGCCCAAATGTCCGGCGCCGAAAGGTATGCACCCAATCAAATGATCTTGATACTAATATTCTCTGTCTATTCCATCGTAATCAAGTGGGTGATCGTCTTCTTTACCAGGAGAGTATATCAAGCCTTCGGATCAAGGATTCCGGTTAATCTTGCAGGGTTCTTTCTGTGGCCCAAAATTTGAGGCCCCTGATGCTGAGTTTCATCTGATGGGCCTTTCCTCACCTGATTTTCCATCCATCATTGTGATGGGATTTACTCATAACTTCACAGTTGATATAATTTGTTTAGAATTTGATATAATTTGTTTAGAATTTGATATAATTCATTGATTCATTCACGGAGAGAATTTTCCTAGCAAAGAGTCCAATAATCGCTAGTAATCTCCGGTCAACCCTGCCTTTCTTCCAATATTTCCTACCGCAATAGAGAAAGCTGATATCTTGACTACAATGTTTTACTATTGAGAACTGCGGTAAGTAGTAAGCGGGTATTAAGAATCGTCATACATAAATAGTAAAAATGAAAGTAGCGAGAAATGACATCTGTATTAATAAGTGATGCCAAAGAATATTGAATAATATATAAAAGAAGCTAATACATTTTTCTTAAATTCTTAGAAAGTTTCCTATCTGAATAGGAGTGTGCAGCAGATGTGATAGGGGAGACCGGGGTAATGTGGACATGCGGGGTAAAGTGACCATCTCGAATAATTTCTTGTTGAGCGATTCTAAGAAGGTAGTATTTACACCGAGGGTTTGTGCTGACGTACTTTACAAAATGAAATAGTTGAAGCCTATGAAATATTCAATATTTCGGGAAAAATCAATCAATTTCGTTTCACGCCGTGTAGATTGATAATTTCCGTCAACTCAGATTTCGGATTATCGTGCCGTCAATGGCATGTTTTGACTAGGTTTATTTTTTTCTCGATTCCTTGAAACGTCTACTTAATGGTACTATCAATTCTTTTTTTTGTTAAACATAGTTTGCATCAACTTTTCAATTAAATTGTTGTCGGGTTACCTGCGGGGTAATATGGTCAGGGAAAAGTGGCCATGTACGCCACGAGCGCTGTTAGCCGCCGAGCGTCAACCTAACCTCACTTCGGGTGACATTTGAATCGCGACAGCGGTGTCGTGTTTCGAACATTTTCGATTCGAGTAAGTGTCACAATTTTCACAGTTACATGCTTTTATCAGACTCAGGACAATATTCACAGATTTTGCAATCTTTTGACGTTACTTTCATCCTAATACGAATAAGGAATCCGTCATAATACGAATTTTTCCACTTGACCCCATAAGCTTGATCCCTTTACCCCAGCATCGGGGCAAAGTGATCATTTTGCAGGTTAGGTTTATATCGATTATGACGCAAGCACATCGCAATAATGCCGGGTTTGACCGTTATAATCGCTTACCTAAAGGTACAAACTACAAAATATATACGACATGATGAAGCTTTAGTCGATATTTTATGTTTTATGTCCGAATTAGTCTTAGGGTATCCACTTTGCCCCGGTCTCCCCTACATCTTGTACCGATTCCAACCAAACGTAATACGAGTTCAAACTTGTCTTGCGAAGATTACCAGCGAGAATAATAAAAATTCGTTGCCGGTTATGCCCGACTAGATCCGATCTCAGCCGAGCATCGAAGCGCAGCTGGCGCGACTCACGTGCTCTAACGTGTTTACTGCTCAGAGCTATTCGCTATAGAGATTTTCGTTTCGTCAAGCTGTCGATAGGTGGCTACAGGCGGCCCGGACCATTGTCGCTGGTGGTCGAAATGATCTCCGTGCGGCATATGTGGACCAGCGCGAGCCGTACGTATACATATGTAAACGTATCTGCGATGCGTCCGACTTGCGAGCGTGTAATTGTAAGTTAGGTTAAGGTTAAGGTTAGGTTAAGGTTAAGGATAGGACTATAAGAGGTAAAATGCGACACTGAGGGTAAAATAATGATAAGACGGTATCTGTAGACGAGTGAATGAAAGTTTGTAACATCTGTAGGTAAACTAGAGCACCAAATTGTCAGCCAAATATTTTATTTTTTCAATTTCGTGCATTATTCTTCCTAAAGTAAATCGTAAAAGTTGCAAAAATAACATCATATTTTCCAACGCTGTATAGTAATTCTCTTGTCGCGGCGATCACGATTTTACTATACCGACTTGGAATTGTTCCTCTTCATTCTGAATACAAGTGTGAGATTTGTTCGACTTATTACCATTGGAAATAGTAACTCCGTCGGCGCTTATTTTACTATCTTCGCTGGTAAAGTTCACAACACTTTCGGGATATAGCTCAAGCCTCTGTGTTTCTTTTCCTATCAAAACTAGTACTTTTGATGATTACTACAAGGCCTAGTAATTCTTACTAAAATGCAGGGTTGTCCGTGAGTTAATAAAAGATTTAGTGAATTCTGGTGGGAATTTTAAGAAACTTTACTAGGAAAAGTTTCTCCGTGTTGAATTTGGATGAATTAGATTTAGCTTCTTTGTTACTTAAAATTCAACTGACATAATAGTTATCGGACTCTGAAACACCGGGAAGTCTGTTCTTATCGATGAGTCACAGTTGCCGAGAACCTCTTCTTCTTCGGGTTTTCGGCAACTGTGTTCGAGTTTGATTATTCAATCAACTTATCAGTTACAATGAATCACAATAAATAAGATTTTATTATTTATTGTAAAGAAACGTTCAATCACTTTACTCATTCTTTTTTCAATGAATCGAACAAGTGCTCGTTGCTTATTTCCTCCGAGCTTCTCCACATTTATTCCTCAGTAAATATGTATCAAAATAAACCTTATGAAAAACAGACGTTCCGAAGCGACCTTCACATCATAACAGCGAAAATGCATAAGTTACTCATTACAGCTTCAGAATAATCTGTTTACCACCGATTTTTCGAGACCCTATCATTGAATCTGCACGAATATGCACGGCTTCGAGCTAATAAAACCGCTGATTTGACCGATTACGAATGGATTAAAGAAATGCGGAACAGTTAAAACTAAGCACCAGGCGCCCCATATTTAGGGCCAAAGGAACATCCCTACAAGTATAACTAACCGAAATCCGTAACCAGGAGGCTTGATACTCTCCTTGTTAGTCGCTAGCTTTTTGGGGTCGAAGTGACTCGGGTTATAGCGGGGGGTGAATCACAAGGGAGATCTGGTGTACAGAAAGTAGGAAATGTTGGCAGATATTGGGAGATTTTTGGAGACATATTGAAAATTATATCCGGACATGGTGGCAACTTTTTTTCGGGAAAAAAAAATTCCCTGACTTTTCCCTGACTTTCCCTGACTGGTTGATCAATTTTCCCTGACCGAAATTCTAATATTGTCTTAATTAGTGCTACAAGATGATACCCCTAATTCTTGATTTCATTTCGATGCAAATTGATTAGGAAATCATTTACGACACGTTAGCAATTTCTTTTAATTTTTCCCTGACCAAGTTTGAAATTCCCTGACATTTCCCTGATTCCCTGACCAATTTTTGTTTTCCCTGACATTTCCCGGTTTTTCCGGTTTTCCCTGACCGTGGCCACCGTGCAGGAGATATCGTGAGATATATCGGGAGATATGCGAAATATTGCGAAATTTTAGGAGATATTGGGAAATTTTTGGATTTAAATACGGTGGGAGATATTCGGAGATATTGGGAGATATTGAGATAAAGGAAATGTGGTGTACACATTTTCGCTCATGATTCACCCCCCAAGACACCCCAAATTCCAGTGCCGTATCAATGAAAAATCTTGTCCTCGGTCGAGATGTCACGTTCTTCTTTCACAATTTGAGATGTCACGTTCTTCTGACACAATCTGAGATGTCACGTTCTTCGTCGATCTGTTCGGTTTGAATCTACTAAGATCTCAGTTTCAGGAAACTTGATAAATTAAGATAAGCTATCAGGTATATGCGACTGATACTGTTTATTGAGAAGTTTATATGGGGTAGGTATTCCATGCGAAGCAGGACACACTGACAGAAAATTATGGGAAAAATTCATATAATTCGCATAGTAATCATGGGACTTTGTCGCATTATGGCGATCTATCCTATATTTATAGTTGGGGGTAATATACGGATATAACTAACCAGTATACTGGCACTTGATAACTGCCATACGTATTGTAATATTTAATACAATTTGATTTTCCTATACAGTAGAATATTCTCTACGCATACTATAATGCAACGTGTTTCAAACATTTCGACATAGTTATCTATACAGTATAGCAATATCTGCCATACAAGGGACGTCAATTTTTGACAAAGTAACGGCAAGTTCGGCGGTATTGAAAAACTTGCAATGTATCTAGCACGTTGCTCCTAATGTGTACATATTTTCTAAAAATAATATGGTATACTAGCTGTGTAAATCGTATTGTAGTTATTCCCATACACATAATACGGTTTTCCAAAAACTCAGTAGGTGACTGGTGCCTTGACAACGTCGTATCCTTTCCTATATGCATAGCGATTTATCGCATTCGCAAGGCAAAGATTCCCATACTGTGTGCCAGTATTCGGAGCTAGGGCAACGTATCGAAAAGTCCGAGGATGAGTCATAAAGGTTTTCGGCGGGTACAAGGTTGCGGCGTCGTATTGTTCGGTCTGCAGTGTCATTCTTCACAGTGCTACAAAAAAAGTTCGGACGTGCGAGAGTCTTCTAAAGAAAAGCTAAATAAATGCCCAGTTATTATGGATTTATAATCATAAAATCTACAGATCTTGCATGTACCGCAAGCAGCTGACGCATTGAAAATGTCCTTCGTTATCTTAGTTTTCGTGCATTTTTTCATCTGAATCTCTGAATTTACATGCTGCGCTATTATTATTGCCACCTATGATTACACTACGAATCATCATTTGCACCGTGAAATCTACATTACCGAAATGTCCCTCGTTCTAAACTTTTTTTCACGCAGCGGTTAATTAAGATGCTGCGCTATTACTATTGCCATCTATGATTACACTAAGAATCATTATGTGCACAGTGAAATCTACATCACCTAAATGTCCCTCGTTCGATTGTTTTTGTTCTTTTATTATTTATTTCTTCAACTTTTCATTACGCACTTCCGTTGCATTGCTTTCGTTGCATCGCTTCCGTTGCATCGCTTCCGTTGCATCATTTCAAGATTTGATCCCACAGACCTTACTACTGACCCGAAAACGGAAGCATTTTCAATGCTAATTATGCTGCAGTTTTCTATTCTATTTCATTTTATTCGATTCTATTCTCGTGTATTCTCTTATTCATCCTATCCTGTGCAGTTGTTCGATTCATCACCTCAATGTACACAGAGTTCTGACGCAGTTTTTTTCGAACTGTACAAATTATCTCCTTCATTTTGGATGCCGTTACTCATTCGAGACGTATTATGTAGAATCGTTGCGATTGATCGGTCAACTAGCACGGGATTAACAATGAGTAATTTTCAGTCGAGTATATTATACAGTATCACAGGTATTCCGCGAAGATGTGCACAATGTCCACATATCAGCACGGAGGACAAGTTCAGACTATATCGGAGGTGAGGACTGAGGATATATTTTGTGATTTTAGGCAATTTTAGGCATTATTATTGAGTGCCAACGATGTTTCGACAGTTTACGATTACCCTAAACATATGAAAACGCAGATTTTTTGTCCGATAAACACCGCTGTGTTGTTTGTCCTAACCGGGATTCGAACCGTGTTCGCTCGCTCGCTCGGATTATGAGTCGCACGCCCTACCTACTACGCCAAACTAACTCATGACAAGGCTCGACTCCACGTGACAGATATACAATCGATGGTGAATACATCCAAGAGAGAACACAGTTGATAAAACATTATCACAGTAATATATTACGTAGTTCCTTTCAATTGTTAGCTCAACCGCAGATGCATTCAATTATTACGTAAAATTAGTAAAATTAAAAATTCCCTATTTATTTGTTGAAATTAATATTCATACTAATAATCATACGAATATGCATACATTTGACACATTACTGATTCGTGCAAATTGAAAAAAAAAAATCCAGAAGATGCAAATAGCCATTCGGAATATTTAAAAAATGCTACGGTTATTAGATCATCCGGTAATATCAAAATACGTTGGGGCAATTTCAGAATTAAGTTAAGTAAAGTTAGAAATTTTATTACAAAATTAAAGATCACTTGCGTCAAATTAGAAATCACTTTTGGGAATTTCGAAATCGAATATAGTAAAATTGATAGACGTGTATAGTAATTCCGTTTGATTCACTATATTTTTTATTTCCACACAGTGTAGGTAATCGAATTTCCTTAGGCGAGGGTTTGGTAACTTTACCAGAATATTCAGCAAATTCAAAATACTGCGCTGTAAATTTAGAATCCGCAATACAATTTCGAAATAAAATATAGCAAAATTGGTAGACATGTATAGTGATAGTGTTTGATACACAATATTTTTCATTCTCACACAGTGTAATTTAATTTTCTTAGACGAGGGTTTGGTAAATTTAGTAGAATATTCATCGAATTCAAAATAATGTGCTGTAAATTTAGAATGTACAATACATTTACTATACAATTTAGCAAATTCAAAACACGGTTTCGTGGTTTTCCATTCAAGTTTCGTAAAATCCAAAATTTAATTGTAAAGTCAGAGGAAAAGCTTAGTAATTTAATTTGCCACGCCAAAATTGTAACTTTGCACCACTTTTGTGTAGTAAATGTGTCGTAAATTCACAATCATTTTTAACAGTGCGGGCAACTGGGCAAAAAAAAGTGAAAAAAGTGACGTTCAATATTTGAAAAGTGACTATTTAGTGACTAAATAGTGACTAAATAGTGACTAAAACTGATAAATTTTGGTAAATTTATGAATATATATTTGGATCAGGTAATCTTACACGGAGTACTTAGATATGTATGTTGTATGTTCAGCACATGCATATGAGTCATTCCACGTCAAACCAGACAAAAACGGGTGATTTTTGACCTCGATGTTTCCGATTCAGGTCTCGATTTTTTTTACAGATTCTTTGGATCAAATGAATGCATCAAACAATTTTTATTTCATTTTTATCGCCCCTAGTTTAGAAGTTACGGGGGGTAGAAATTTCGGAAAATCGGCCGAAAATCGAAAACACGTTCTCCTTCAAGTGCTTATGTCTTCGGTTCTATTTGTACTACAGGCTTCTGTAAAAACGCGATTCGAAGCTCTTGAATGGCGCCTTCATTCCATTTGTCATAAACAATTATATTATTTATCAAATGCGGTTTTCAAGGTGAGGTGGACGACTTGAAATTCGCAGAAAAATATGAGCGTATTCCTTGATCAATTCTCTACAAAATTGCGAAGGAAAATTCATGGAGACTTGATGGACTCTATTCAAAAACGATTATTTATAAGCGACGGCGCGCGTTTACGCTGGTTACGCGCGCCGTCGCTTCTGAAGAAATCGTTTTTAAATAGAGTCCATCAAGTCTCCATGAATTCTCCTTCGCAATTATGTAGAGAATCGATCAAGGAATGAGCTCATTTTTTTTTTTTTTTTAATTTCATGTGGTGACGATCCTTGAAAACCACGTTTAAATGATGTAATTGTTTAAAGCAAATGGAATCATCGGATATGCCGAAATCAAATGAATATGTCACGAAAGCGCCATTCAAGAGCTTCGAAATGCGTTTTCACAAAAGTCTGCAGTACAAATACTGAGCCTTTCTGAGGAAGCGAAACAAACCCGCCCCCCTCCACAGGCCTGCGTTAGGCATACCTGGGTGAGGGAGAGAGAGGGTCTGTTTCGCTTCCTCAGAAAGGCTCGGTAGAACCGAAGACATAAGCACTTGAAGGAAAGCGTGTTTTGAATTTTTTGCCGATTTTTCGAAACTTCAACCCCCTGTAACTTCTAAACTAGGGGCGATAAAAATAACATGAAAATTATTTGACACATTCATTTGATCCAAAGAATCTGTAAAAAAATCGAGACTTGAATCGGAAACATCGAGGTCAAAAACCTGTACGGTTTGATGTGGAATGACTCAATAATGGAAGCGAACGAATTCTCTAGAAAAACGTCCGGATTTTTTAAAAATAGTTGGAAAAAGTGACTTTTGCAGGAAAAGTGACAAAAAAGTGAGTTCGTTAAAAAAAGTGACTAAAAGTGAGAAAAGTGACGCACTATGAGCCCTGAAAAAGAAAAAAGAATCGCAGCCGGTGGGACTCCAAGTTACGCTTCTAGAGGGAATCTGATTTCGAGTCAGGGTTTATTTATAGGTGTGCATATATGGCATATCAATGACAATGGCAAAGAAATTTGAATAGATAAAAGTAGATTCTGCACACGATGCGTCCCATGGGAACCTATTTTTGTACGGAACCTGCTATGCCAAGAATAAAAAAGAGAGGGTGGAATCGGTGCAGAATGTCCCATGCGAAGAGTGCGTTTTGTCCGTCGAAGAAAACGCAATGAACCGTGTGCAAAATTGGCGAGGAACGACCCGTGCGCGATTATTATTTACGACTCGAGGGTTAGGAATCGTTGTCTCGGTCGTACCGGCTCGAGAACGTGGATGTAGGCCGATAGGGTAGATAGTGTATCTTGACATCACGAGCCGATGAACTGCCGTATTTTGAGAAATGCAAAAACCTCGAATTGACAAATCTTCGTAATCCGAACTAATTCGCCCATCTCTCGACGAAGGGATGTAAATTTATACACAAATTCACTTCACACATATTGCATGACAGATGCAACGCCGGACTGGTTTCGCTCAGCTCATGCCATAGCTCGTCGTGCGTGCGTTCGTTTCGCCTACCTCATGGAATACACCCCGAAATATTTAGTTGAAAATCGTTAGGGTCCCACAGCACAGGGTTCTACGTTCTACCATGAATTAGGTGAGTCGGTCGGCAAAAAGGAAGAAATGTGCTCAATAACCATAACCGAATATTACACAGAAACGATATTACGGTAAATTTACTAATTAACTTGCACCCCGCACACCCGTAATATAAATCCTATTATTCGAACAATGAACTCTGCACCGTCCGGTACTCAACGTCCACGGATTCCAAATATCGACGTTAACGAGCGTTTTTTGCGGGGTTTTTTGGTTCCCTTATCGTCGATGTTCGGTTCTCACTCTTAATATTTCTCCATTTTTCCCTCTTTCTCTCAGTGTGTACGCTACTGAATGTAAATAAAAGTTTGTAACAAACAGCAGCGTAAAGTTGTACGGTGATTCGGACTGCGGGTGGGTGACGGAGTTGAGTATTTGAGGGCAGTCGAGTCTTCGGATAGAATATTCGTATCTAGGTGGGTAGGTAAAAGAGGTCGAAAAAAAGTGAGTCACTTTGCTCTCGGACCCTAAAAGTAAGCGAGTCCGCCTTCGCGGTGTCTTCGGCAGTTATTACTTACTTCATATTGTTGTCGGTATTCGCTGACTGCTATGCCTTCATACAAGGTGAATGTCTACGTTTGCACAGTATTTCACTGATCCCATGAAAACAAGCGAGATTTTGACAGGATTTACGGTAATTCGACATAAATAAAGCAACACTAACACCACAGTAACACCCTATTATACATCCAAACGGCCATATTGCCGACTCGGACTCCTGCTTCGGTCTGCTACTATGCAGGTCTACCAAGAGCGACGACTTTTACCCTTCGAACGTCCGGGAGCCGGAGCAGTCCCCCTCTCACGAGCGCCTTCCGTAACTAACACGACCGTGTCAATGCTCCTTCATTGTCGGTACTACCAAGAAGGCTGGACCCTTTTTCTTTACAGAAACCTGCAATTTCGTGGTCATCAGTATTTATTGGTGCCACCACGGACTACTTAGGTGCCACGGACTTGTAGCATCCCAACAGACGTTCACAAAAGACCCTAGGGAAAACTCCCCAGAATTTAGTGTTACTAGTGATTAGACCAACAGATCAGTAGTTCAGGGTCCTCAAGTACCGATTAAGTATTGAAATTCAATGAATGGGGTCGATTTCTACGTTATCGTCCGTGCGTCTTATAGTCTGGGTGGTAAGACAGTCCGTGGAATTGTTATCCGTAGGACAGGAAGGATTATTAGTGGATATGGATGAAAGTACATATATCAGGCGGTCCACGTCAATTCACCTACGCTCGTGACCGCAACTTTTTTGATTTGCTTCATAATTTTTTCTTTTGTTGTACTCGCCCTAAAACATTTTGATGAACTTTTTCAGATTTAAAAAAAAAATCCCTTTTTGAGTTATGATTTTTTTTCGACCGAAGAAAAGAACCATTTTTTGAAATCTGAAAAAATTCCCAAAAATCGTATGAATAGCATAAAACAGTTTCCTGATCGCGAAAATGTGGGCCGAATTATTCTTATATTTTTTTTTACCTGATCCAAACTTTTTTTTTTGTCAAGGGGACCAGTGATTCAACAAATTCTTCATACTCCCAAAATCATTTATATCCTATCCAAAGTTCACTGCACATCGAAAAATGGACTTTTCCAAAAATCACTTGTCGTAAGGTTTCGGGCACACGGTTGATCCGATTCTGTCTCTCGACATCTCATTTTCATTGGAGAGCAATCTTTCATCGTGTGAATGAGGGAAATTAGAGAACAACATTTTTTTCCCAAGTTATCAGCAAAAGAGTGACTATCTAGACTATCTAGTCACTCTTTTGTCGCTAAATTTCGATAACCGACCATAACTTGTCACACAATTTCTTTTCTCAGTTTCCCTCATTCACATGATGAAAAATTGCTCTCTGAAGAAAATGCGACGTCGAAAGATGATCGTTGAAAGATGATAAAAAACCTGAATTTCAATTCATTTATGCATTTTCAGAACTTTTGCACAAAATGCACCTAAAACAACAGAAAAACAAAACTTTTTACGATTTTGACAAAAAATAAACAAAAAAATAGATATTATTCACCCTTATGTCATTAGCCAGCCGAATTAGCGAACCGATGTTCTAAGACCCATAATTTTTGCGTTATGAATTGATCAAAATATTCTTCACAGAATACACCACGGAGTGGTAATAAGGAGATAACATTCAAGCAGCATTCGGCTGAAAAGTCGGCCCAGTTTTTGAGGCAGAGTAGAGACTTTGTCAAGAAGCGATTTAAGCGCCTCTTGCGGTGTAAGCCTGTATAATGATCTTACGCGTGATCTGATTGGCCCACTGATCTCTATATTTCGCCCACCTAGAAATACGCGTGATCTGATTCGTTCACGTAGGAAATTTCCCTTTTTTTCCGTAAGAGGTGCTCAAATCGCATCTTGACAAGCCTTCTACTTTACCCCAAAATCGGGGACGTGTTTTACCGCGGACTGGTATCTCCTTATTACTACTCCGTGGAATACACCAAACGATCAGCTGTTTCTCTCGGTCCACCCTACGCTGCGCACGCACCTTTGCCGACCAAGCGAATCGTTTGGTGTATTCTGTACAGAATATTTTGAACAATTGATAACACAAAAACTATATGTCCTAGAACATCGGTTTCTGCTTCAAATTTGTAGATAATTTTGTCCCCTAAACGATGGTATTTTTTTTTTTTTTACAATTCAACAAGTGAAATTGAAACAGTACGTGATTTTGGTGGTGCTGCCCTTTTTAATTAATTTAAATAACTTCCTGTCTAGATCAACCGCCTCATTTTTTATATGTTGTTCGGGGGATTTTTTAGAATCGGTTAATATATGGTTCATCGACGCGGATTTAACTTTTGGATCAAAGGCTAAATTAACTGGACTATTTTACGAAAACCAACATTCTTCAGATTTCAACATGTTTCGCAGTACACATTGATATATTTAAGAATAATACACCGAATGCCTGTACAAAAATCCGATCTGGAAACATTTGAATTAAAAAAAAAAAAAGAATAATAATTTACCGACATCACGTTAATAATACTAATACCTAATTTGATATACTTTCGTTTCGTTCGAAATGTTAATTTTTAAATATCATAATTGCTTTCTAAAGACATAACTAACTATAATATTTCTATTACAGTACATTACGTTACATTAACAAAATCTTAATTCAATATCTGTCAATCAAGTGAAAAAGATATGGAGCATTTCATTTCAACTCGACCAATGATTTGCGAATCCAAAATAATGAGGAAAAATCATTGGTCGAGTTGACATGGAATGCCCCATGTATGTGTCATTTTATACTTAAAAACATTCGTTATGTTGTCATAATGTCATTCGTTATCCTTATGAGGATTGTTTATCATTTTCTGACGGAATTCGCAGTAGGGTAGCGTGGTACCATTGTTAGCGACTGACAAAAGAATCGTTCTGTTAGCATATTTCTAGATTTTATTCTAGCCTCAGTCGAACTACGATATCTTGACAGTCGGTTTCGGACCACACTACCCTACAAAATATAAAACTTTATTAAAAATCATTCATTTATGTTCAATTGATGAAAAAATAGCTATTAACTTAAAAAATGCTCATCATGAAATACAATTCATACTTAAGAAAAATTATTTGTTATTCATTTTGTAACGTGGTGTTTGCGGTCACCCGTTACATTGAACCAGCTGAGACGTCCTGAAGGACACAGCGGGGGAAAAATGACATCCGCTACACTCAGGGGAAACTCAATCAAGCGTCGTACTAGTTATTATTTGTTTATGTTTAATTCTCTGTATTTTTACGCTCTCTGTATGTAACTCTTCGCCGAGGATCAACGCTGCGACAGCTCTACACTTCGGCACTCTCCGACAATCTCCGTCACGGCTACACGCCTACGAACGTGCAAGCTACCTGGCCTAGGATAGAGAGGTTAGAGATAGCCAGCGTTTCCCGATCACCCGAAACTCTCGACGCAGTCCAGCTGCCGGCGTATAGGGACGAGTTCATACGAATCCTCCCGCCAGCTGAGCTGATCAACTTCATGGAGTTAGGCCGCTAACGCTAAGGATGTCTCCGAGACCGGTGTTTTGAGCCGAGTGGAGGCCACTACTCGACTTCCTGGCTCGGTGACCGAGGTTGTAAAGCCTGCAGACCCGTAACACCTACTGTTTCAGCTACCGCATCGTCGTCAGGTACCCCCTAGACGAGACGTCTCCGAACTCTGAGGGCTCGCTCGTGATCGGGGCTGGAAGATGCCCAGCACGACTGGTGGAGGCGACTTACGTTCCGGACAGGCTTATCGTCTACCGCCAGAGTCCGGCTAAGGGAAGACCACGTGGATTCCCATCGGACCGACTCAGAGCATCGGCAGCAGCAGATCGGTATAGCCCTAGCGAGCTACAACGCGAGAGGAGCCACGATCGTGACGTCGGAGGAACCGAGGATTGCCGAATGTCCAGATTTGCATAAGAGGGGTGATCGTTGACCTATCACCGCTAAGTGGCTGTTCCGAACTTTGACTTCGTACGGCTGAGCCATGAGTGACACGAATTGTCTATAAATCAGGGAGAGCAACGAGACTCGGTCTCTTCTACGCTCCGCTGTGCTACCAACAGGACGTCTCCAGCCTCGCTACGACCATTTATAGATATTTCCTCCTCTTGCTCACCTCATCCCTCTATCGTTTCTGTAAATTCAATTCTCTACCTTCTCGCTATCGCTCAGCCTTTCCTACCGCATTTCTTCCTTCCGTTAGCTTTATTAAGTCATTTAGAGTCATTCTTTTGTATTTAAAACTTCGAGTCAGTGTCTTTTCACGCCTGCATTTAAGGTAAGGCTTCCGCCTATTTATGTAAAGTTACGAGGTCGTTCTATCGTTCTATCGTTCAGTTTTGTAATCTGATGATCTATCGCTCAGTCTTTGTTTAATACCTACCGTATGGCTCTTATATCGTTCTACCGTCTGTAGGCTTGTTTTTGTTTGAGAATCACGGTCTCGTCGGTGCTGCGCTTGCGACCGCGATCCCGTGTGATTCCATTTACGTTACGTTTCTGTTCTTTACCGATACGTTTTACGCTACGCTATACGTTTGAGCAATCTTTACTGAACGACCTCCCGACTGAATCGCTTTTCGTGATATTTCTTGATATTTGAGCATGATCTTTTTGTAACTACGTTCTATCGTGCCCTTCTGGTTTACGATTTATATTTTGTTGCTTATTTGTATGGTAATTTACGATTTACGCATGCCATTGCATGCGATTTACGATTGAGTTTCCCTGAGGTAGTTCCCCTTGCGTAGAAGCAGCCGCGGAACTAGTTTATTAGTTATTTATTGTTCTTTGATTTCTTTGCCTATCGTTACGTCTACGCTACCTTCCGTATATATGTCTCTTTGATAATTTCCGTAGCGATGATTGTAACGATTTGTACTCCGCGTTATTTTTAGTATTGTAACTTTTAAGTAATTCTTTGTGAATATTTTATGGACTTCCTGCTCTCGTTTCGCCTATCGTACAGACCCCGTATCTGCATTTTTCTATCGTAATTAACGCATCGCATTTCGCTTATGAGTATGACGTCGCTTTGTGACGCCTACCTTTAAGTCTGTATCTTTTATTATATCGAGTCTGCGACTTTACCTCCTTCCGTTAATTCTGCCTTGTTCTGTACGATGCGCTTACGTTTTGCTATTTTTATGTAATAATTCTCTTACGTATTCTTGTGAATTTTCTCGCTTATGACTGATTTCTGTGATTATTTATTGTAAAACTGGATTACTATTGCTTTACTTCAATATAGTAGGCTCCGCCTACCGTTAAACTACTTACCCACGTGTCATTTACTGGAGAACCTACCCACTCTACCATACGTTTTGAGTAAACTGCAGCTTAGCCGAGCAGTGCTTCTATCTCTCGTTATCGAACCTACCGTTTGCTGAATATCGTTTGTTTAGTCTGTTTTGTTGATTAACCTACCGTACGGCGGTACATTCGGTACCTGGCGCCCAACTCTTTTAGTTTGGTACGTTAACTAGTAAAGAAGCTTTCTTATTGTAAACGGTGGACTGTTTTCTCAGTCTCAGTCAATTTTACCGTTACAAAATGGCTCCCGAACGTGGGGCCACGCCAGTTAGTCACGTGGAAAAATAAAGCAATCCAGTAATTTTGTACGTCAACTATCGAAAATACGTAAGCAATTCGAACAAACAAAAGTCGAACTCGAAAAGAGAAAATCCCACCCCATAACGAATTCAGTCAGCCGTGGAAAAGCGAATTGAAAATAATTGTGTGACGGGTATAGAATTGTTTCTGGTTGGTAACAGCTAATCTCTCGGCCAATCCGAAACAGGAATTTGAATAATAACTGCTCAAATCGAGTACCAGAAAAACTCCTTTTCAAAACAGCGGATTATAGCGAATATTTCTAAACCTCTATTGTATTCGGCGTAGCAACGCTCGCGCGACCCGTGTTTACGGAGGGTTTGTTTACATTTCTTCTACGACCTATTATTCGCGAGATATTCTAACCCGTGCGCGTAAACATGTCTCAAAACACCACAGACCTTGACGCGTGGGTTTATCTTCTAACCGAGGAACAATTACGAAACGAATTAAATGCTTTGTCCTTAGCTTCTAATGGGGATCTTGCAACCTTACGCGATCGACTCGTGCGATATGCTCGACTAGCTCGAGGAGAGACGGTTAATAATCCCCCAACTCCGCGTGAAAATAACGACGCTGCCGGTCAAAATAATTTAGCTCCCCCAGCACAGGAATTTCGAAGTCCTGAATCGACTCACGACGTCGAACGTAACGGAAATCCTAACCAACCCGGGAACGTGACTCCCGCACAACAGGCACAGCGACCACCTCCTATCGTTATTTTTCCCGCTGGAAATACTCCTCGTGCAAATAATATACCTCCGTTGGGCTTCGCGACTCCTCAACCACCTGTAAATCAAGCAGCTCACACAGAAAATCCAATGACGCCGCAAAATAACGTAAGGCAGCAGCCAGTCATCACGAACGTTCAAGAATATCCCGCCGATACTCCATATTTCGTACCGCACCAGCGTCGACAACAACAACAACAACAACACTCTCCCGTCTATCGAAACTCGCCCGAATATGCCTATGAAGGTCAACGTCGTCCACCGCGCAGAGACACTCAACACCCTACCCCTCAAGCCGCGTACGACGCGATTCGGAAATGGAATTTGCAATACTCAGGCAAGAGAGATGAAGATCCCGAAGCATTTTTGACTCGACTTAATGAAGGTCGCGTTTTGTTCAACCTTCGTGACTCCGACCTTCTGAACAGCTTATCTTTCTTTCTTACTGGTGTTGCACTCCTTTGGTATCGCACGAAACGCCCTAGTTGGCTTACATTCGACGATTTTGAATACGCGTGGCGCACTAGATTTAGCAATCCGACCCTGCAATACGCTCTCAGGGAAGAAATTCGACGCAGAACGCAAGGCGAACAGGAACCTATCGCTGATTATTTAACCTACATGCGCGCTTACTTTGGAAGATTAAATCCTCCGTGGAGTCTAGAAGAAGAAATCGACTACGCCTATCGAAATCTCCTACCGCGATTTCAAATTTTGATCCGACGTGATACTATCGAAGATTTAGACGAACTCGAAGACATCGCGCGACGACTCGAAGTCAGTTATTCAGCCGCGAGTAATTATCAGCCTCCGCCGATACCTGATCGTTCCTTGCTACCGGAACTAGCCTACCGTGGACCGCGATCATCCTCTCGTCAATTGCGTGCTACAATCGCTCATCTCGGATTCGAATTAGAGCCTGAACCTGAAGAAAGCGTAAACGCCGTCCACCATCAAAACAATAATACTGCGGGTCAAAGTCAGAAACCCGGTCAAGCGCGCAACACCACGAAGTCTCCAAATCCGTCTCACTCACAGAATTATTCGGCTCCGTCTTCAAGCAGACCTCAAAATCAAAACAATGCGAATAACAACAGCGGAGATCCTAATCCCGAACCGCGAATAAATTTTAATTATAATCAGAGCCCTAATGCAAACGTCGCAAATCAGATTCCTCCCGTATTTAATTCGGTTAATCCTTTCTTGCCAAATTCAGAACCGCCAATGCCGCGTGTAAACACCCAACTTTGTTTTAATTGCGATCAACCGGGACATCAGCACCGTGAGTGTACTGCACCCCGTAGAATCTTTTGCTTCCGATGCGGACTACTTGGTGCAACGCGAAGAACTTGCACTCGCTGTCCGGAAAACGAGCGAGGGAACCGAGCGAACGGGCAAACTCGGACCCCGCATCAGTAACGCCCACACCGCCTATCGGTTTGGCTAATCCACCTAACGATTTGACTAATGCCGCTCCCGATCCGGTCAAGCCACCTACCGATTCTACCGCGAAAAACGAATTTTGCAATCCTGTTTACCCAGAAGGAGGAAAACCTTTGCTATTCATCACGTTTAAGGTCAAAGGACAACCGTTAACAGCTTTATTCGATTGTGGGTCATCTCGAACTTTTGTAGACGCGCGTACCGCTAGTTTATTTGAATCTCTCGGAATCAAGGTAAAGAAATCTCGCTCTGCACCTGTCAAGCTCGCCGCTGGTCGAACAGCTGATATCACAGGTGAAGCAATTATACCTGTCGAATTAGAAGGCATCGTACACACGATACAAGCTCGTGTTATTCCTTCACTAAGCTTTTCTTGCATAATCGGTCTCGATTTCATCCACACCTTCGGCATGATCGTGGATTTCACCGTACCTTCGTGGTCTTTCAAGCATAATCCGACAATAAAATTCTCTTTCGATCCCGACTCCGTGATACCACCTGATTTTCAATGCAACGGAATCATCGCGCTAACCGATACTCAGTCTGTGCAATTAGAATCATTACTAAAAGAGGAGCTTCCGCCTCCCTCTGAAACTTTAGGTATGACTAATTTAGCAGTACATCGGATTGATGTTGGTGGCCATCCAGCCATCCGACAACGTTCGTACAGAGTATCGCCAAAAATTCAGGATGCGATAAACTTAGAAGTCGATAAGATGCTTAAATCTGGAATTATAGAACCCTCAAAAAGCGAGTGGAATAACCCTATCGTAATGGTGAAAAAGCCCGAAGCAGCCTACCGTTTTTGCATTGATTTTCGCCAAGTCAACAGTGTATCTAAACGAGATGCGTACCCCCTACCGCGCATGGATTACATCCTAGATAAACTACGGTCCGCTAAATACATTTCTACTATCGATCTCAGTCAAGCATACTTCCAAATTCCTCTCGCTGAAGATAGTCGCGAAGTAACTGCCTTTATTGCTCCCGGAAGAGGACTCTATCACTTTACTAGAATGCCATACGGCTTAACAGGAGCACCAGCTACCTTTCAACGTCTTCTCGACAAATTAATCACACCAGATATGGATCCTTACGCGTTTGCTTATCTCGACGATATAATCATAGTAACTGAAACGTTTGAAGAACACTTAGTTTGGCTCAGACGCGTTTTAAGAACAATTTTCGCGGCCAACCTAACGATAAATCCGAAGAAATGCGAATTCTGCTGCTCAGAGGTAAAATACCTTGGTTTTGTCGTAAACGAAAACGGTCTCCAAGTTGATCCCGACAAAATCGCTGCGGTAATCAACTACCCAAAACCGCGTAATGTAAAACAACTCCGCAGATTTCTTGGCATGGCTTCGTGGTACCGTCGATTCATCCCAAACTTTGCTTCCGTTACCGAACCGCTCAATCGTCTTCTACGAAAACGTCAAACCTGGACGTGGAACGAATCTCAAGACACCGCGTTCAAAAAGATTCGCTGGCGATTAACTACCGCCCCCACCCTCTCGTGTCCGGATTTCTCTCGACCTTTCACCGTGCAAACTGACGCTAGCATGTGTGGTCTAGGTGCAGTTTTAACGCAAGACTATGACGACGGCGAACACGTAATCGCGTACGCGAGTAGAAGCTTATCCGACGCGGAAAGAAAATATTCGGTCACTGAACTTGAATGCCTCGCTGTCATCTGGGCTATCGGAAAATTTCGTGCGTATATTGAAGGTTATCATTTCACGGTCATTACAGATCATAGCAGTCTCCAATGGCTTCACAGCCGTAAAAACCCAACTGGTCGTTTAGCCAGGTGGTCACTGGAGTTGCTTGGTTACGATTACACTCCCGTATTCAGAAAAGGTGCACTGAATCACGTGCCAGATGCACTTTCGCGAATCCCGGAAGATGACGATGATAATTCTACCGATGTACCCGAACCACCTACCGTTAATCCGTCTGAAACCCTTGCTGTTATTATCGACGTACCTAACGAATGGTACACGCGCAGATTTCACGATGTCAGAGAAACGCCACAAAAATTTCCGGATTGGAAAATCGAAGAAGATCGTTTGTACTATCGTAGAGTCGACCCGTTAATTGAACCTCTCGTTGAAGATTTGAACGCGTGGAAATTGGTTTTGCCAGAAGCGCAACGTGAGCAAGCTCTTCAAGAAGCTCACGACGATCCGCAAGCCGCTCACCCAGGCGTTGATAAAACCTACCGTCGCTTAGCTACCCGTTTCTATTGGCCAGGCATGTATCACGATACTACCGACTACGTGCGCAGGTGTGGCACTTGCCAACGGTGCAAGGTCAGTCAACTCGCTCCTGCGGGTCTCATGGGTAGGCGAATAGTCGAAGAACCCTGGATTGTTGTCGCTGCCGATATTATGGGGCCTCTCCCCAGGAGTAAATCAGGATTCTCATATCTCCTTGTAATGCAAGATCTTTTTACCAAATGGGTGGAACTCTGTCCGTTAAGAAAAGCCAACGGAAAGAAAATAAGTGAAGCGTTTCGCGAATTAATTCTCTCGCGATGGGGTGCCCCTCAGGTACTCCTCACGGATAATGGCACCGAGTTCAATAATAAAATGATAAGCGATCTGGCCGATACGTACGGTCTCATACACACCAATACACCACCGTATCACCCACAGGCGAACCCCGTTGAACGCGTTAATCGAGTAATGAAAACAATGATGATCTCGTTTATCGAAGACGATCACAGGGAATGGGATCTTCACCTCTCGGAATTTCGATTTGCATACAATACGGCGCACCACACCTCTCTCGGGACTAGCCCTGCCTTTTTAAATCTAGGTCGCGTGCCCGAACCGATTAAAAATCTCAGAAACGCACCGGTCGAAAATCTACAAATCGAACAACAACCGCCACAGTTGTGGGCTGAACGCATGAAATACATCCGGCTGCTACGCGAATGGGTGACTGAAAAATTAGACGCTGCATTTGCCCGCCAATCGCATCACTATAACCTGCGTCGTCGACCCGTAAGATTTTTCGTAGGTGACCTCGTTTTAAAACGTATTCATTCGCAATCGTCAGCCGTTCAACACTTTGCTGCTAAATTGGACAACAAGTTCACTGGACCCTACCGTATCTCACGTGTCCTCTCCCCCGTGGTTTACCAATTGCATGAACTAGATGGTAGCAGGGTAGCTGGGAATGTACATATCAAGTATCTGAAATCATATCATGAGTGAATCTGTTCGTTCCCCACAGTATCATGGATAACCAAGAACCTCCCGTTTCCGACGACGAACCTACCGTTTCCGACGATGAGTCTACCGTTCCCGTCGATGTACCGCATTACTTCGGTTGGGATCGAATGATACCGTGGAAGAAAGAAATCGCAAAATTTTTATTCGACAACCCGTTCCTGCTTCATGCGGCGATTACCGCCAATGACGAGCTGAAGGCCGCCTATGCGGAAATTGAGAAGGCACGAATCCCTAAGCCTTCGCTATCGGAACTACCGATTATAGGCCGTACGATAGCCACACAGACGGACTGGAGTGATCCTGAGCTCCTTAGGCCAGTCGAGGTAGTCGACCTGACTACGCTCGTAGACGAGCGGGTTCGAACCCCGACGCCACCCTTTATTATTCCGGACGAGCCTATGGAGTCTCACATATCCATCTCCCCTCTAGTTACGCCTAGTTCCGTCCTAAATAACGAATCCGACACCTCTCGTTCTGCTCCTACCACCTCTCGTTTCTCTTCTACCGCCCCTCGTTCCGATTCACCTCAGCCATCCACCTCTCGTTGCGAACCCTCCACCTCTTTCACGACCTCTTCTACCGCTACTTCCGACCCGCCTGTTCCACCGCCACCGGTTCCGTGTGATTCTGAGGACGAGTTGCTCCGCACTCCCCCTCAATCGCCTGTCCGTCCATCTCGTGTACCGACGCCGCCACCTCGCGTTCCTACGCCTCCACGTCGTGGCCGTGCACCAACTGCACCACGATTTGTCCGCGAAAATTCACCGCCTCGAGGTCCGCCGAACGCGTGTTGGAACTGCCACCAACCGGGTCACCAAATCCGCGATTGTCCCGCACCGCGTACGCTCCACTGCAGAGGTTGTGGTCACCCTGGCCTCACTAAGGGTGACTGTCCGCGTTGTGCTCCCGCTTGGGCAGAGGAGTTTCAACGGAGAAAAGGCTTCCGTCCGGACAAATTGCCCTACTACAGACGACCCACGTACGACCACTGACTTCGACATCCGACAAAACTGACCTCTTCGTTCAAAATACTTTTCACCTTTTCGGCCTTCACTTCACTTTTTACTAACTTAGCTTCCAACCTTGTCAAAATTTAGTTTCAACCTATCAGAAAATTTAACTTTATTCGCGGCGTTTTATTAATTTCAAATTTGGCGCTACCAACCTCCCGTCACCATTTCACGCTACTGCGTTTCTCTTGAAGAAAAAAAAAAAAAATTGGCGTTACCATCCTACCGTTATAAAAATTCGCTATCCAAAACACAAATTCCACGCAAATAACCGCGAATCCCCGCAGAACTGACTGAATCCGTTATCCAAAACCCCAGAACAACCCCCAAAATCAACTCCGTACTCCGTAAATAACTCAGGGAAACCATCTACCGTAAAATGAAACATTTCTAGTCCTTTTGCTGGTCAATTATCATGAAAATGTTCAGTCATTGGTAAAGCTCTTTTCTATCGTAGCTTTTCGAACGCACCTCTAGTAACTTGCATATTGGCAGAGGCCTGTTCGGCCCTCCCCTTGGGGGGAAGGAGTTGTAACGTGGTGTTTGCGGTCACCCGTTACATTGAACCAGCTGAGACGTCCTGAAGGACACAGCGGGGGAAAAATGACATCCGCTACACTCAGGGGAAACTCAATCAAGCGTCGTACTAGTTATTATTTGTTTATGTTTAATTCTCTGTATTTTTACGCTCTCTGTATGTAACTCTTCGCCGAGGATCAACGCTGCGACAGCTCTACACTTCGGCACTCTCCGACAATCTCCGTCACGGCTACACGCCTACGAACGTGCAAGCTACCTGGCCTAGGATAGAGAGGTTAGAGATAGCCAGCGTTTCCCGATCACCCGAAACTCTCGACGCAGTCCAGCTGCCGGCGTATAGGGACGAGTTCATACGAATCCTCCCGCCAGCTGAGCTGATCAACTTCATGGAGTTAGGCCGCTAACGCTAAGGATGTCTCCGAGACCGGTGTTTTGAGCCGAGTGGAGGCCACTACTCGACTTCCTGGCTCGGTGACCGAGGTTGTAAAGCCTGCAGACCCGTAACACCTACTGTTTCAGCTACCGCATCGTCGTCAGGTACCCCCTAGACGAGACGTCTCCGAACTCTGAGGGCTCGCTCGTGATCGGGGCTGGAAGATGCCCAGCACGACTGGTGGAGGCGACTTACGTTCCGGACAGGCTTATCGTCTACCGCCAGAGTCCGGCTAAGGGAAGACCACGTGGATTCCCATCGGACCGACTCAGAGCATCGGCAGCAGCAGATCGGTATAGCCCTAGCGAGCTACAACGCGAGAGGAGCCACGATCGTGACGTCGGAGGAACCGAGGATTGCCGAATGTCCAGATTTGCATAAGAGGGGTGATCGTTGACCTATCACCGCTAAGTGGCTGTTCCGAACTTTGACTTCGTACGGCTGAGCCATGAGTGACACGAATTGTCTATAAATCAGGGAGAGCAACGAGACTCGGTCTCTTCTACGCTTCGCTGTGCTACCAACAGGACGTCTCCAGCCTCGCTACGACCATTTATAGATATTTCCTCCTCTTGCTCACCTCATCCCTCTATCGTTTCTGTAAATTCAATTCTCTACCTTCTCGCTATCGCTCAGCCTTTCCTACCGCATTTCTTCCTTCCGTTAGCTTTATTAAGTCATTTAGAGTCATTCTTTTGTATTTAAAACTTCGAGTCAGTGTCTTTTCACGCCTGCATTTAAGGTAAGGCTTCCGCCTATTTATGTAAAGTTACGAGGTCGTTCTATCGTTCTATCGTTCTATCGTTCTATCGTTCAGTTTTATAATCTGATGATCTATCGCTCAGTCTTTGTTTAATACCTACCGTATGGCTCTTATATCGTTCTACCGTCTGTAGGCGAGTCTTTGTTTGAGAATCACGGTCTCGTCGGTGCTGCGCTTGCGACCGCGATCCCGTGTGATTCCATTTACGTTACGTTTCTGTTCTTTACCGATACGTTTTACGCTACGCTATACGTTTGAGCAATCTTTACTGAACGACCTCCCGACTGAATCGCTTTTCGTGATATTTCTTGATATTTGAGCATGATCTTTTTGTAACTACGTTCTATCGTGCCCTTCTGGTTTACGATTTATATTTTGTTGCTTATTTGTATGGTAATTTACGATTTACGCATGCCATTGCATGCGATTTACGATTGAGTTTCCCTGAGGTAGTTCCCCTTGCGTAGAAGCAGCCGCGGAACTAGTTTATTAGTTATTTATTGTTCTTTGATTTCTTTGCCTATCGTTACGTCTACGCTACCTTCCGTATATATGTCTCTTTGATAATTTCCGTAGCGATGATTGTAACGATTTGTACTCCGCGTTATTTTTAGTATTGTAACTTTTAAGTAATTCTTTGTGAATATTTTATTGACTTCCTGCTCTCGTTTCGCCTATCGTACAGACCCCGTATCTGCATTTTTCTATCGTAATTAACGCATCGCATTTCGCTTATGAGTATGACGTCGCTTTGTGACGCCTACCTTTAAGTCTGTATCTTTTATTATATCGAGTCTGCGACTTTACCTCCTTCCGTTAATTCTGCCTTGTTCTGTACGATGCGCTTACGTTTTGCTATTTTTATGTAATAATTCTCTTACGTATTCTTGTGAATTTTCTCGCTTATGACTGATTTCTGTGATTATTTATTGTAAAACTGGATTACTATTGCTTTACTTCAATATAGTAGGCTCCGCCTACCGTTAAACTACTTACCCACGTGTCATTTACTGGAGAACCTACCCACTCTACCATACGTTTTGAGTAAACTGCAGCTTAGCCGAGCAGTGCTTCTATCTCTCGTTATCGAACCTACCGTTTGCTGAATATCGTTTGTTTAGTCTGTTTTGTTGATTAACCTACCGTACGGCGGTACATTCGGTACCTGGCGCCCAACTCTTTTAGTTTGGTACGTTAACTAGTAAAGAAGCTTTCTTATTGTAAACGGTGGACTGTTTTCTCAGTCTCAGTCACTTTTACCGTTACAATTTAGAATAAAAAGTATACAGATCTTGCATGTAACGCAAGCAGCCGATGCATTGCATTTCAAAAACGGAAGCATTTTCAATGCTAATATGAATCCGAAAGTTCGCTTCAGAAGCGCGCGAAGCGCGCTATTCTGAGCTAGTTTAAGTAAACCGCATATGTGTTAGTGGAAATATATGTCGATTAGAGTTTCCGTCTTCCGTCGTCCCTTTCCGTCCCCTACATCGGTTCGAAATACGTCAAAAGTAACGCTGTATTTTTTTCAGATGATAAAAAAAATTAAACCCTTGACCACGGGGCTTGAAGTCATCCATTTAAAATACATGGGGTTTTCCTGCGTTTGCAGTCACTATTTTACGGTGGGCCTAAATATGCTTGTAAAATCTTGAAATTTTCAGAAATTAGTTGACAAGCATGCTGCTTAGGGTGGTCCTTAAGAAGGTCATTTTTGAAATTGAATATGCACACCCCTCAGATCGAATCCAAATAAATAAATAAATAATACAACATAAAAACTTGTCTCCAGGAGACAATTGAAGTTGAAACGCTTCTAGTAATGAAGCTTTGCTGCATGGCTAAAAGCTGGTTTGAAAACCGGCTGACAGGTGTGGACAGGTGTGGATTGTATGTGATTCGAAATTATTGGTAGTAGCCCCCCCCCCGTCGTCAGTTATGGATCGTAAGTGTGCCAGAAAACGTTAGGTATAGTAAGTTTTCCCAAATTAGTAAATGTTTCGTGAATGTTTTATGAAACGTTTTTGTTGGTACCTTGTATAAATTATTCAAATTTTTGTGAGTCTCCGTGTATATCGACCTAAAATGCACATCGAATGGGAGTTGTCATTTGTCGTGAAAATCTCGAGCTCAGCAGTTCAAATTTATCGTTTTATTACGAATATACTTATCATAAAATTTATCGTCTTATTACGAATATTATTTTCTTGGTAGAACTAAATGGGGTGAAAAATTGGGCCCTTAGCCCTGCCCCCCCCCTGTACCCCACGGCCTTTGGCCCCCCCCGCCCGAGCGTTACACGTGACGGGCCTTTAGGCCTGCCCCCCCCTCTTTGCTCGAGCGTAACGCGTAACGTAACGGGCCTTTAGCCCTGCCCCCTCTGCCCCAGGGCCTTGAGCCCCCACCCACCCACCGAGCGTAACGCGTAACGTAACGGGCCTTGAGCCCTGCCCCCTCTGCCCCGGCCTCGCCCCCCGAGCGTAACGCGTAACGTAACGTAACGGTCACCCGCCCCGCCCCCCGTACCCTCTGTAAAGAAGGTTTTCAAACCTTCAAAACCGTCACCAAATTTCAGCCTTCTAGCTCAAGTAGAAGTCGTGCCTGTAAGCACGAACTTTTTGCCATTTGAATAACATTGGTTTTTGTCATACTTTCGGTCACTTTTTTATTGCAACTGTAATAAGCCTTCAAAAAATCTGAGTTCACAGGACATAATGTCAGCTGTTACTGCGACCTGTAAAAAAATGAAAAGACCTCCAACATCATTTTCCAGATTGCTGTAGGGTGATGGACTTGATGTTTAAATTGTTTTTCATGAGTATTGCATCTTATGGGCCAATTCGGACTTTTACTTACTTCAAGCTGTGGTTCAAATGAATTTCACTGGGCAATTCCATATCAAGTGATCAAGGCTGTTAGGACAAATTTTTCTGATCTTGACGGTAATCTTAAAAAAGTAGTTCAGGATACAACCTCTTCGTGTTGGCCCTTTTTTTCGGAAACTCATAACTCCGGTTACGCTGGTCGTAGGGAGATTGACTTAGGCTCATTTTATTCGCAAAAGAGTATAGTTTGTAGAAAAAAAAAAAAAATATATAGGGCATTGGGATTTTCGATCGCTCAACATAAAATTGTCTCCATTTCCCGAAACAATTAGAGATTGCGGAGAAATGCATTTTTTTTTAATTTAAAAAAAAATCACAGACGTAGGTATGTGTATTCTCTCAGTGCTGTGTGAATTTCAGAGTGGGAGAGCCAGCCGTTTTTTTACGACCATAAATGAGTATTTCGTTGCTGAGTACACGGTGAAAAAAAATTTGTTTGACTCGAGAAATCGGTTACTTGAATATTATCGAGTAAAACTTACTACGATCAGATGATGTTTACTTAATTCTAATGAATATTTACTTGTGAATGAAAAACAAGCTGACTTAGGCTACCCATGTGCCAGTTTCCGAACTTCCTGATTCTTTGCGTGTTCAAATAGTATATTGTGATACGATATGATACTCGTGCTGCGCACTCGCCTCCGCCTCGTGCAGCCAACTTCACACTCTTCGTCAATTCTCCGTTCTCTCGCACGAGTGGCACATACTGTTTTTTGTAAAAAGTGCATAGCTGTGTGGATGATAATTATGTATTCGATGTGCAATATATCGAAAAAATTGTTGAAATTGAAATTCTAACCTAAAAACAGGCATTGAAATTCTAACCAAAAAACAGGGTCCGTCGCAAATAAAAAATATTCGAAAAAATAGTCAACAAATTCCTGAAAGTCGAAAAAAAGGTGTTACGAGCTCAGAACGTGCTTGTTGGGAATAAATAAATTGAAGAATAATGTTGGATATCTTATTACAAACGTTAATTCACAAAGAAAACAAGTATATCATATACATATTTCGATAAGTTTTTCGAACATTAAACCTTTATACTTATGTTATCACGCAAAGGTTCTTTATCCACAGGGATTTCATGACTATAAGTTATTTGTACTTTATATATTTATATAGTATGTATCTATATTATTATCACTCAAAGTTTCTCTATCCATATGGATTTTTGGACTAAATATACATCCTACAGATTAGTTTTTGGTTTATAATGAGTACGATCACAGCCTCCGTAACACCTGCTTGCAGACTTCGAGTTTGTGTTAGTGTATGAAACGATTCAATCAAAAACAAAAACGTGAAAATAAAGATCGAATGAGAATTAGAATTCGTCACTAGAGGTGTTAAGAAAGTCGGTGGATGAATGAGGAACTTGGTTGCAGTCTTAAAAGTACAATAATACAAGTTTAACTTAATTAGTTGACTTAATTAGCTTCATCCTTCGTGAAATTGAAAGTCACCTGGCAATTGTTCAAGTGAACATAGAATTTCTTGTTCGGCACCATGTCCGATAGGTCTGGAGAATTCTCTTTGTTGTGAGTGTCTGAGTTTTCAGATGTAGAGGCACCAAGATTCACTTGATCCAGCTCAGACTTGGACTGGGACGAACTTGGACGATTCAAATTTATGGAACTGCATATCTGCTTGCATATTTTTTTCTTATTTGCAATTGAATCTTCGACGTATCCCATCGCGACTTTGTCGGATTTCCATCCTCCGTGGCGTTTGAGGGTGAGAAGATCAGCTCCTGCATCAGCCAACATAGTTGCTGATGTGCGACGGAACGAGTGACCCGTGTATTTTTCAGGATTTGGTAATCCTAAGTACGTCGCAATCACTTTTGCCATGGCGCCGAAGGTGTTGATTCCAATGACCTGCTGTGTGCATTTGCCATCACGCAAACACAAGAAGAATCGGTCAGTGTTCGTTTGCGTTGGACGAAGAGCTTCGTACTCCTTGAATATCTTGTAAAAGTCACCGTCAACAGTGAATTTCCGTGCAACATCGTTTTTAGTACGAGGAATCTTGACGAGAACCATGTCGGTATGATGCTCAATATCATTTGCAAGATGCAAGATGCGTTGTTAAATTGCAAGATGTGTTGTTAAATTGAACAGGTTTTCCATATCTTTCACATATTTTGCCCATTTAGTGTGTTTATCATTACAGAACGTACGAAATAATCGACCTAACTCCCTCATGACTCTCTCAGTCGGGTTTGACTGAGGATGTCGGACTGCCGAGTAGCATACTTTTACACCTAGTTTTTCTAATTCAATTTTCCATCTGGCGGCTGTAAATTGTGTTCCGTTGTCTGATAGTAATCGCTTAGGTTTTCCTATTTTTTCAAAATACTCGTTCATTTTGTTCAATGCTGCTGTTGTGTTGGCACGTTTAATGCAATATAGTGCAACTAGTTTTGAAAAGGCGTCTATCGCGACTAACAAGTACTGCACTCCTCCAGTGGACTTTGGTAGGGGACCGTAAAAATCTATCGTTACTAAATCGTTTGGACTGTCAGCTGGTACTGTTTTAAACTCTCCTTCCATGCTATACGTTAGTGCTTTTGTTCTTTGACACATGTCACAAGTTTGGATGTACTTTTTTATTGATTCTCTCATTTTCCGCCAATGATAGTATTTACTGATGTGTTTGTATGTTTTGTATACACCCATATGCCCTAATTTTTCGTGAATAGATATTACAAGTGATTTTGCTAGGCTTTGGGGAATTTCTATCAACCAATTTGGATCAATTTTACCTTTATAAAACAATAGTTCTTCATGAATCTTATAACAGGGGTCAGGTGAGTCTGTTTTGCATTTATTGATTATTTTTTCAAGTTCACTGTCTCTTTTCTGTAATTCTTTCAAATTTCGTAGATCTTTAATTAGGTTAGGGTCTAATTCAATAGTTATTGCTTTGGTTTTATTGATTTGCAGCTCTACGTTATCGACTAGTAGCTTGTTGATGTTTGTTATGATCAGTTTGTTACGTTCAGTTGTGCATTGTTTCCCATCGATATGACGACTGAAAAAATCTGCAACTACGTTATCCCTCCCTTTGCAATGTCTAACTGTGAAGGTATATTGCTGTAATGCTCCGACCCATCGTGATAATCGCGTAGTTAAAAATTCTGCTGTATTAATAAACGTTAATGATTCGTGATCTGTTATCATTTCAAACGGGCTTCCAATCAACCAAATTCTGAATTTTTCCATCGCATACATTATTGCCAAAAGTTCTTTTTCAGTCGTTGTATAATTGAGTTCAGCTTTTGCAAGACATCTACTTATGAGTGAAATTATTTTATGATCTCCTTCCTCATCTATCTGGTATAAAATTCCGCTTATTCCCAATTCGCTTGCATCTGTCTGTACTTTAAATACTGCACCAGGGATGTAATGATTGAGGGTTACGCAATTAATAAAGCTTTCTTTTAAATCTTCAAATGCTTTTGTGTGTTCTGCTGTCCATTTAAATGGTGTATCGTCTGCTAGCAAATTTCTCAGAGGTGTAACATAATTTGAATATTTTATGCTGAACTGCCTATAAAAGTTACATGCGCCTAAAAATCGTTGTAGTACTACTTTACTTGTTGGTACGGGAAATTCTCTAATTGCTTCTAGTTTATCTGGATTTGGGCTAACACCAACAGGCGTGATGATATATCCCAGGAATGCAATTGATTCTTTACAAAACAATGATTTGTTTAGACGAAGTGTGAAGTTATGTTTCATTAATCGATCAAATACCAAGTCGAGGTGTCTTATGTGTGAATCGAAATCATTTGACGTTATGAGCAAATCATCTATGTAACAAGTCAGAAAAGAGGCGAATTCATTGCCAAGTGCTATGCTTAACGCTCGTATGAATCCACTTCCTGCAGTCTTGATACCAAAAGGGATTCTACAGAATTGGTATAAGGTACCATTATGCAAAAAAGCTGTATATTGACGTGAGACCGAATCCATCTCAAATCGGGCAGGCAAGGCTAAAATGGAAATCGTAATTTCACGGAATTTTTTCAAATTGAAATATGTTGTTGTTCGACGAAAAAAAAGGGACCCGTATTTTTTTGTTTTGGAAAACAAAATCTTGCTACGAAGTTACGGCTATTTGAACATTTAATCGTGCGCTACCAAAGTTCTTGGAAAGGGAACACTTTTTTTCTTAATAACGCTATATCTGCGGAACGGATCATCGCAAATACTTCATCTTGGTCTCATTTTGTAGGGTTTTTCGCACTCTCTTGGAATTCGAAGAAAAATTTGAGGATTTTTGAAAATTGACGGAATGACGTTCATTTTTCAAAAATTAGGAAAACCCGTTTTTCTCGAAAATTGATTTTTTTATTTTCTCAAAAATTTTACACAATATGTGGGGTAATACGACGGATATATCCTATGAGTTTCATCGATGCTAAAACACTGCTTCATATCGAGAAAAAAAAATTTCGTGCGTCACTGAAATTCGTCAATTCCTGTGCTGGTGTCTACTTCGTGAGCATCGTTGAGATGTGTACAGATTTTTCGATCCAAATAATATTACCTAAACTTGATACATACGTACCTGAGGGAGTACATGCAGCATTTTTTCATCTGAATCTCTGAATTTACATGCTGCGCTATTGTTATTGCCATCTATGATTACACTAAGAATCATTATGTGTACAGTGAAATCTACATCACCTAAATGTCCCTCGTTCTATTGTTTTTGTTCTTTTATTATTTATTTCTTCAACTTTTCATTACGCACTTCCGTTGCATTGCTTCCGTTGCATCGCTTCCGTTGCATCGCTTCCGTTGCATCGCTTCCGTTGCATCATTTCAAGATTTGACCCCACAGACCGCACTACTGACCCGAAAACGGGAGCATTTTCAATGCTAATAATAATATAATGATAAAATCTACAGACCTTGTGTGTAATGCAAGCCTCTGAAGGCATTGAAAATGTCACCTGTTCTCTCGTTCTTCGTGCATTTTGTTTTGATATATTTGTATCTGTCGCATTTTGATTTGAATTCTCTTAAAATGAAGTTTAAACAAAATCTAATCCTGACAGATCGATGATCGGTAACAATCTGATAGATTAACCATACATTTGGATCGGTCACAATCTGACACATCGATCATCCATAATCTTTTTCCATTTTTCTTCCTATTTTCATCTTTTGTCTTCTGCAAACTTTTTTCATCCGCATTGTTGTTACTTTCGTTTTGCACGCATTTCTGTCCCGTTCACATTTTTGTTGCAGTTTAACATTTGATCCCCTATACCTCACTGTACACCACGAAAATAGAAGCATATAACTCAACAATATTATTATACGATATTGTTATTACTACAATAAATCCCTGATTTTTAATTTTGTATTTTTTTCGTGATAGTCTTTATTAGCAGATCAATATTCGGTCTAAGATGTTATACATCATACGGCATTTGGTCATTTACTCCCTCAGGTACGTATGTATCAAGTTTGAGTAATATTATTTGGATCGAATAATCTGTACACATCTCAAAGAAACCCACAAAGTCAACACCAGCACAGGAATTGACGAATTTCAGTGACGCACGAAATATTTTTTCTCGATATGAAGCAGTGTTTTAGCATCGATGAAACTTCGAGGATATATCCGTCATATCACCCCACATATTGTGTGAAATTTTTGAGAAAATAAAAAAATCACTTTTCGCGAAAATCGGGTTTCCCTAATTTTCGAAAAATGAACGTCATTCCGTCAATTTTCAAAAATCCTCAAATTTTTCTTCGAATTCCAAAAGAGTGCGAAAAACTCTACAAAATTAGACCAAGATGAAGTATTTGCGATGATCCGTTCCGCAGATATAGCGTTATTAAGAAAAAAAGTGTTCCCTTTCCAAGAACTTCGGTAGCGCACGATTAAATGTTCAAATAGCCGTAACTTCGTAGCAAAATTTTTTTTTCCAAAACAAAGAAATACGGGTCGCTTTTTCTTCATCAAACAACAACATATTTCAATTTGAAAAAATTCCGTGACATCACGATTTCCAGCCTGCCCGATTTGAAATGGATTCGGTCGTGAGTTCTTTTCCAATGGTACTTGCCAATATCCGTGGGTCAAATCCGTTGACGTCATGTATTTTACACCATGATATTTTCTTAATAGTTCGTTTATTGGTGGTGGGCTCTCGTTATCAGATTCGATTATATCGTTCACGTGTCTGGCATCCAAACATAATCCTACTTGGTTTTCTTTTTTCAGAATGATTCTCAATGGATTACAATATTGACTGTTTGATCTTTCCATTATTCCTGCTCGCAGCATTTCTTTTATCTCCACATCTACTGGTTCCCTGACCTTGAATGGTATCGGGTATGATTTTCGAACGACTGGCTTATCTTTTATCACTTTTATAGTGCGTTCATACACATTTGTACACCCGGCTTTGTCTGAAAACAGGTTTTTGTAACGGATTATCAGTCTTTCAAGTTCGGCTTTTTGTTCTCCACTTAGATTCGTAAGACTAGTCACGATCGACCGGACAGATTAAAAAAAAATCTGATCATTCGCTTTCGATTCTATGACTTGAATCTGTTCATTCAGAACTGGTAAGATTTCTTGGTTCATATCATCTTTATAAAAATTGTGGTCCTCTGACTCTGTTGTTTTTATACTACTCGTAATTTTTTCGTAAAAGTTTTGGTCTTCCGACACGACCGTTTTTTCACTCTTTTGAGCACTTAATCTTCTCTCTTCATCTTCATCTTTAACTTCATTCATTTTTAAATTATCATCTACCAATTCCCAATCAACATTATCAATTTCATTTGCTATCGGATTATCCTCTTCTTGATCTACCGATGCAATTTTATTATTATTCATTAATCTTATACAAATATTTTCTAAATCTACTACGACGTTATCGAAATTCTCCTCATTATTTACACAATCAGATACATTGTTAGGTTGCATCACGCTTTCACGTGCTTCTAACATATAATCATCATTATCATTTCCAGAATCTTCAATTGTAATTTTTTCAAAGACTATTAAGGTGAATGGCCCAGTTATTGAACGCGTCCCAATTATTGAACGATCCGACATTATCTGATACACATTTGGTTATAGATTGTTCAATTTTCTTCGGATCGCTTATGTAAAATCGACAAATGAAAGCTCAGTTTTCGAACTTACCAACAAGGAGAATTTCTGACTAGTTACTAACTTCAATTGTTTATAAATTGAAAAATCAGCACTTCTATCTGATCTATTCGATCATTGACTGGGACATTGACTTTAGGACGTCCTAAGCAGGTGTCCGAGTTGTTGAACGTCGTTTCATAACCCAAAAGGTGTTCAGTTTATTTCGGTTTTCTCAGGAATGCTGCACCAATATATCGAATTCTATAATCATTTGTTTAGCAAGTAGACGTAACTGGAGCTGAGTGAATGTGAAATAAAAGAATAATAATTATTTTTCGGATAGATTCGTAAGTGTTCAATAATTGGGTCCTGACCGAGTCAGTATCTGGGCCAGCGACTTTGCGCGTGTTCAGCAACTCGGACATGAAACATATATTTTTTGAAATGTTTATTTACAATCAATTTATAAAAAAAAATCTGGAAAAAAATATCTCAAACCTCCGAAGTGTCCATATTATTGAACATGAACAAACATTTTGGAATACCGCACCCGCATATGATGAAAAAAAAAATGAAATGACCAAAGTTCTCTCTTAGAGGTTCAATAACTGGGCCATTCACCTTACTACTTCATCATCATCGTGATTTTCAACTTTTTAATTTTCATTTATTCTAGTTTGACTCTCGTTTTCAATTTCTTCTTCATCTCTTTCTATATTATCAGCAGTCAAAATTTGAATGTACATTTTTTCGTTTAACGCGAATGAGCTTACCCTTTCCGAAGGTTCCCGGTCGTACGAAAAAAGTGGCGGAACTATTACCTTGTTATTGATGCTTATTGTTTTTCTCCCGTAATCTAACACTACTTTATTAATACCAAGCCAGTCGTTTCCCAAGATCACACCGTTAGACAAATGCGGTATTATCAAGAAAACTGTTTTAATGATTTGCGATCCCACAGACACGTCGACCAAGATTTGTCGCTTAACTCTAGTGGGCTTCCGCCCTATGGCTGGTAATACGACTACATTGCTTACTGGCAGTTCATTCAAATTATGTTTACTCTTCAAAGTTTGATACGTTTTTTCAGACATGCATGTGACTTGGCTACCAGAATCAATTAAAGCTATTATTTGATGATTTAAAACGTTTATTGCAATATTTGGACCTTGAGACAAGCTTTGCTTTACTTTTTTGACGTTTACTTCCGGATTGTTAATATCATACGTTAAGTCCTCAACTAAATGTCTATAATCACAACTCGATGTCGGACTCAAACACATCGCGTTGTTTATGAGTTTAAATTTCTATTCAAATTTGCCGGTACGCTATTGTTTTGGTTTGAGAAAGGTATTGTTTGGATTTGATTGCTTGTTCCAACAAAGTGAGGCGGTGGGTAACTAACGTTCGGTAAAAAAATCTGAGTATTTACTGGTGCTTGGTAATTTGCTTGATACTGTGAATTTTGACTGAAATTTGGGAATGAGTTTTGGTAATTTGGCTGTACAGGATACGTGCTTTGGTTTGGATAAATGTTTTGTGAACTTGCTGAAAAATTACCCCTTTGTTGTTGATTATTGTGAACTTGCCAGTTATTTACTTGGTTGCTCCCTTGACCCTGTTGCTACTTACTACTTTTCTCTTCCCAATTTACATCTAGATGTGACAGTGCTTGTTCTATTGCTTTTACATTGGACATATTTACAGTCGCCAAAATGTTACGAATTCTCTGTGGTAATTGTTGGATGATTGTGTAATTTACTTCAAATTGTTTCAATTTTGGGCGTAGGTATCTCGCTTCTTTGAGCTGCTTGAAAAAATATGTTTGTAACGAGCCTTCCTGTGTATTATACCGCTTCGAACTCCACTTTGTTTTGATTTTAACTTGAATCGGAATAGAATAAAACTTGTTTTTGAACGCTTCTTTGAACTCATTACGTACGTGTTAACGGATTCCTTACTCGCTTCCCACCATATCTTTGCTCTGCCTGACAATTTACTTTCAATTACTGACAATTTACACTCTTCTTTGATCATTTTTAATTTAAAATAACTATCTAAGTTTTCCAAGTACTCAATCGGATTTACAACTTCTTCGTCTGAAAATTCGGGAGCCTTCGTATCAATGTGACTTCTTTGCAAACTAGCTATCAACTCACTCACCGATATCTGGTCATTGTTGACGATCGCTGGTTGAACTGGGTTTTGGATTTGCTGGAGAGCTTGTTTTTGTTGTTCGTTCTGCAGTTTCAAGAGTGCGACCTCGTTTGCCAATTGCGTGTTAGCTGTTTGTTGAGCCTGTAGCTGCTCTACAGTGTTTCGTAGACCTGCGAAACTCGCCAGTTCCTCCTTCAAACGCTCCAACTGTTCCTCCATCCCGACTGCTTTATTGTTTCCGATAGATTGTCTTCCTTGCGGATCAGACACAATCTTTGACGTAGTTTTAACAGGGGTTCTTTTAATTGTGGTGCCATAAACTTTAGATAATTAAAAATATTTGTTCGGTATCTTTGTTTTCTCTTCTTACTCACTAAACCCATTCACACACCATGCATTCAACGGTTCGATTTAAAATTTAATCCTCTCTGTATTCAAAATTTAATCCTATGTTTACATTCTTATATGACTAGACTTTTTGTTCGGGCGCCATTATGTGACGATATTATTGGCCGAAGCCCTGCTTCTCGTCACAAATACATTTAAATTGATAACGATAATTCGGGAACAGGTTAATGGAGGGGTCATGAAATCATATAGAGGTCACAAATTACGTGAAATTGGCTGGTTTCCCGTGTAGAAAATTAGTGGGGCATCCTAGATTAAAATTGGGCTCTAGTTAGGCGTTGCCGGGGCTTCCTCAATAGGGATTTCCACACTGTTACAGAACGAGGGCCTATGCAGGCATCGTTTAGGATTCCAAATCAAATTTGTCCAGGCCTGCCTGATGATTACCAAAGTGGGGCCTAACTGGGGTGAGCTTGGCGGTCCAGGCTTAATTTGTTATGTTTTTGCTCAACATTCGCCAAACTGGGGCCTTGTTGGAGTTTACCTTTTCCAGCCAATCTAATTTTTTCTTGGTTTCCCTAAGTTTCACCGAAGTAGGACCTGATCGGGGTTTACTTGTCTGGCCACACTAAATTTATTCTGCTTTTGCCAAACTTTTACCGAACTGGGGCCTACTTTGGGATTACATATCAAGCTTATCTGAATTTGTCCTGGTTTCCCTAAGTTTCGCCACAGTAGGACCTGATTGGTGATAACTTCTCTGGCCACACTAAATTTATCCTGCTTTGCCAAACTTTTGCCGAACTGGGGCCTACTTTGGGTTCGCTTAACTAGCCGAACTGAAATTCTCTTGGTTTTCCTAACTTTTGCCAAAGTAGGTCCTGATCGGGATTTGCTTATCTGGCAGCACTGAATTTATTCTGCTTTTGCCAAACTTTTACCGAACTGGGGCCTACTTTGGGATTACATATCAAGCTTATCTAAATTTGTCCTGGTTTCCCTAAGTTTCGCCACAGTAGGACCTGATTGGTGATAACTTGTCTGGCCACACTAAATTTATCCTGCTTTGCCAAACTTTTGCCGAACTGGGGCCTACTTTGGGTTCGCTTAACTAGCCGAACTGAAATTCTCTTGGTTTTCCTAACTTTTGCCAAAGTAGGTCCTGATCGGGATTTGCTTATCTGGCAGCACTGAATTTATTCTGCTTTTGCCAAACTTTTACCGAACTGGGGCCTACTTTGGGATTACATATCAAGCTTATCTAAATTTGTCCTGGTTTCCCTAAGTTTCGCCACAGTAGGACCTGATTGGTGATAACTTGTCTGGCCACACTAAATTTATCCTGCTTTGCCAAACTTTTGCCGAACTGGGGCCTACTTTGGGTTCGCTTACCCGTGTAGAAAATTGGTTAGGCATCCAAGACTGACGAAAGGGCCCCGGTCAGGCGTAATCAGGGCTTCCTCAACAGGGGTTCCACACTGTTTCCAAACTGGGGCCTATGCAGGGCTTCTTGAGGAATCCTGGATTAATTTTGTCCGGATTTGCCCATCTACTGCCAAAGTGGGACCTAGTTGGGCCTTCTTTATCCGTCCAGACTAAATTTCTTCTGGTTTTGCCAATCTTCTGCCAAACTAGGGCCCACTCGGGTAGTCCTCATCTATTTATGCAAAAAATGTTCGGTTTTTCCGAACTCACGCCAAACTGGGACCTAATGGGGACTTATTTGGAATTCCAAACTGAATTTAACGCCATTTCGCACAACTTTGACCAAGCGGGGGCCTAGTCGGGAAATCCTCAGTAAATAATGCCAGAATTGTTCGGGTTTTCCAAACTCGCGCCAAGTTGGGACCTACCGGGGGCTTATTTGGAATTCCAAACTGAATTTAACTCTATTTCGCACACCTTTGACCAAGCGGGGGCCTAGTCGGGAAATCCTCAGTAAATAATGCCAGAATTGTTCGGGTTTTCCAAACTCGCGCCAAACTGGGACCTAACGGGGGCTTATTTGGAATTCCAAACTGAATTTAACTCCATTTCGCACACCTTTGACCAAGCGGGGCCCTACTCGGGAAATCCCTATCAATTGATGCCGAAATTGTTTGGTTTGTCCAAACTCGCGCCAAACTGCGACCTCACGGGGGGTTATTTGGAATTCCAAACTGAATTTAACTCCATTTTGCACACCTTTGACCAAGCTGGGCCCTACTCGGGAAATCCCTATCAATGGATGCCGAAATTGTTTGGTTTGTCCAAACGCGCGCCAAACTGCGACCTAACGGGGGCTTATTTGGAATTCCAAACTGAATTTAACTCCATTTCGCACACCTTTGACCAAGCGGGGCCCTACTCGGGAAATCCCCATCAATTGATGCCGAAATTGTTTGGTTTGTCCAAACTCGCGCCAAACTGGGACCTAATGGGGGCTTATTTGTAATTCCAAACTAAATTTAACTACATTCCGCAAACATTAGCCAAACTTGGGCCAAGTTGGGGCTGATTTGGGTATCCAAGTTTATTCTGTCCAGGCTAATTTCCTGACCTTTACCAAACTTCGGCCAAGTTCTAGGGTTCATCCAGGCATTACAATTGATTTTGTCCGGAGTTTCCAAGCCTGTGCCCAGCTTAGACCTAATTTGGGCTAGTTGGGTTGTATGGGAAAGTATATGATTATGACATTGCGACATTCTCTGCTCATCTAAATGACTATAATCGTCAGTCTTTCAAGTTTGTTTCCACTGTTCCTCCCAATACTATAAATTTTTGATTCGTAGCTCGATGTTAACAAAGACCTGGTGGTCGTGCGGACAGCGTACTGGATTCATAAGTGGAAGATCGGAGGGTAGCAGGTTCGAGACCGGTGGCGGACATGAAAATTTTAATTTGATCAAACTCAGCGATTCATTAGAAAAAAAGTGAATCATCGTCACTTAATTGAAATCGGATCGTTTGGAAGTGATACCGGAAGAAGAACTTCCAGCCTAAATTTTTTGAAATATTTTTATAATTGATGGGGCATCGGAAAATACAGCCAATAAAGGCCCAAGGTTGCCGTATATTCTAGGTCCAAGTTTATCGGCCAGTTTGTGCCCAAGTTTGTCAACGTATACAGGCCCAATTTCGGGATCCAAAGTTGGCCCTTGTTTGGCTACCAATGTAGGCCCAAGCTTAAATTCCCATATAGGGCCAAACAAAAAAAGCGTTACATTTTATTATTGGCCCAAGTTTGACATCTAAAGTTGGCCCTTGTTTGGCTACCAATGTTGGCCAAAGTTAGAGAACCCGTATGGGGCCAAACAAAAAAAGCGTGACATTCGGATATTGGCCCTATACGGACAACCAAACTTGGGCCAAAAGTATAACGAGGAAAATTAACTTGGCCCCACTTGGCGCCCGGACACAATTTCTACACGGGTTATTGAAACTAAGAAACCCGGTAAAGAAAAGTCATATAACTTTGAGACATGCGAGGTAAAGATATAATTTGGACAAGATAAAATAGCAAAACATTCACTCACTCATTCATTCAGACACGTTAAAATTGCTCTGGTTGGAGAGACGCTATTCACTGGAAGTAAGTTCCAGGGAAATGGTTGAAATTTGACTCGAAAAGGATAAAGATGTGAAGATAAGCGAAATTACGCAATTTATTTGAAGTTATGTTAAATCCACGCAGAATATCAAAAGGTTGGTCAGACGGAATATGTTACTTGTAACAATCGGATGTGGCACAATACACCTACGATCCGATGTTATAGACTTAGCTCGTGATTCTTTGTAGACTGGTGGCTCAGCGGCTCCGAAGATGGTCTGGATATTCGTTGGCAGGTTCCCGGGTGATTGGTCGTCACCACACGGAGAAAAATCACCTGTTCAGAATACCATAATTAATGTAAATTTTACCGAAGTCGCTGGTGCGTATATGGATGGAATGCCTGTACGGTAGTCTCTACTTTATTTGTCTAGTAAAGGTTGAATCTCAAATTCTGATTGTCAGAACCTATCCCAAGCATCAAAATTACAAAAACGTATGTTATGCTTACTACTTTCAGGCAGCTTATTTACTAGTCAATGCTGTAAGTACTACCACAGAACAACCACAAATCTACTAGTCAATGCTGTAATCGCTACGACAAAAATAACGATAAATTTACAAGAGCAGGTAGTAAAAATTACTGTCACAATATGGTTCATAGAGCGAGCTGCAATCGTTGGAATAACCAAACTGTACGGTACACGCACGAAGCTGAGGAAGTAGGAGTTACCAGTGTCTATAGTTGAGAGTACTGACCAGTGCAGTTGTAGCTAAAATATTGTTTTGTATGTTGTACTCAACTGTTTGATGAAATTAACTGTACAGGCATTCCATCCATATAGGGACTTGCCAGTCTGGTAAAATTTACCAGAAGTTCTGTGATTGTAACATGCGGGTGGACTTATAAAAATAACGAGTCTGTAAAATTCGAATATTTTTCAGTTTATTTAACATTTATTAGATTTACATGAATATACTTATGGGTAAAGATTGATACAGGTACATAATCAATTGCACAAAATCATAAGATGGCGTTATAACGTGTAGTTACGTAAGTATCGGACTGGTTGACAAGTAATAAACTAAACGGACGTGAGTGAGGTAATGTTCTGAAGGAAATTAGGTTTATATGTAAATCCATACCTGGATTTTCAATTATTTCGTAGCACCAAACGTATCAAAATTTTTGGTCGGTTTATCCAGCTGTCTCGGTTTATCCAAGTTCTCGATGTCTGAATTTACAGTGGGGTCGGCATGTGCAGTAGTGCTGGATTTTCGTGCAGGGATGAAATATTGGCCTATAAAATAAAATTGTATTTTGTATAGAAACAGAGGCTAATGAACAATTACGTACATCATACGAGTAGAAGTGAACAAATAACATCACATACCAGTCGCCGGCTGTAGAACCGAAAAGAAGTAGTCTAGAACTATGTTTTGGACTTCATCCGAGCTTTGGAGCGACGCATTATTCCCGTTGATCGCGTTGATCACTGATATATTACTGGCGTCACCAGCGTAGTGCGCCATGATGCCTCAATTTTCAAGACGCACAATAAACTAAATTTACTGTTGACCGAACCACGCACTGTGGTAATTTTCCCTCCAAAAACGTGTTAGAGGCATAGGCTAGTAAATACCACTGCAGCGGCATGCAGATCAAACCGGTATTCTATAGTCTTCCTACGACAGAGCCGGTAGAATTCACCACGCACTGCGCTAATTTTCCCTCCAGAAACGTTTTACAAGGATAGGCTAGTAGAATTCACCACGCACTGCGCTAATTTTCCCTCCAAAAATGTGTTACAAGGAGAGGCTAGTAGACGTGACCAGAGGGACGCCGATGCATACCGTTTCGTTGGTGCTACTACCGATGGGGCTGGTATACGATCCGTCACACTGTGTGACAGAACTTACCAACTGATTGGTAAACCATGCACTCGTCTCTATCTAGTTAACTCGACTACGCAAAATGTATATAATACTCGAATGTCGGTACAATCTACCAGTGTGACAAGAGTAGAAATAACCGTAACTTTGTAGCAGTTTTTACGTTCAGGCATGTACTTTGAAGTGTACACATTTATAAGTGTGACCAAAACTTTAGTATTGAGTACCGAAAAATTTTTACCTGCGCAGTATGGTAATCTGAACAGGCGGATTTTTCTCCGTGCAATCACGATCGGGGATTACTTCCTGGTTCCATTTGTTCACAGGCTCCGAAGATGATTTTGTGTGGTTTAATATTCTCCAGAATTCACGGCTTTGTGATCGAAAATTGATTGATACTGTATAAGTTAAATTGGACGATGATGCGAATATTATGAGAGAGTCTGAGTCGACGTCACGCTTCGACGTCTTCCAGCAGAGACAGAGTCGAACGTCCTTTGCCGTAAGGTCCGTCGAAATATAGTTCAACATGCTGTTTACGTTTATATACTTCTGATTAGCGTATTCAATCTGGCTAAGGCGCGTAATTTCGAATCTTCTTGATCTCACATATCGTTACAAAACGAAGTAGTGAATGTTTCCGAACTTAGTATTCGAACCGTTGTGTAGAATTTCAACAAATCAACGAAAATTTGGTCATCAAGTGAAACAGCCAATCATCTCTAAATACAGAGGCAGAATTTCCTTTCGATTTCTTCCGTATTATTTAATCATTTTTTCCTCTTTTTTTCTTGATGAAACTTTTCAGCAACGGCTCCTGACTTTCCGTCAGTGCAATAGCCTTGTTGTTGGAGGCTATGTTGGTAGATAATAATGAATATACGAATTAGGATTCAAGGTAACTCATTCTCTTGAGATTATTTTTTATGATGTGATGAGTAGAATTGTTTCATGTGATATCTCAAGTAGTCATCTGCCAACACCGCTTCTATCCGTGCAATACTAAGAGTCGTTGGCGGAGTGCTCTGTCGGAAAAACAATGACAGATCAGTAATACAAATCGGAGAAGAATTCTGCCCGTCTTTTTGCAAGTAAAATATTAGTTTATATCATTGAAACAACACCTATGTGATTTTTTTCTCGAATTTCACAAGACGGTCCGAATAAAGTCTGAGAACAGTCGCCACTTTGGGAGAGTTTTGGAGTTGGGACGACGATATCAAAAAAGCTGGATCAGAATCTCACAATCTCAATACCTGATTATTTTTCTTGAGAAATTCTTCAAAAAAATTAAAGTAGTGATGGTATTTGGTTGTGCAGAAGTGGTGCGGTATTCAACAACAACGCAATTGCTTCGAAATACATTCATGCGAACAAGATGACAATCTGGAAGTAAGTCAAAAATCGGATTCCCCGACAATTTTTTCTTCCACCATGTGCTTATTTTCCTCAAATTGTTGTTGAATCGATTGACAGTGAGAACTGAATTATTTGAGCCGTGATTATACATTCGTCCGGAAAGAAGAAATAAAAAATCACCGAGCGCCCAGATTAATTTTGAAAATCCTAAAAAAAAACAATCCAATTGCTATTCAGGATTGTCAGAACAACATCAAAATAACGGACTAGATCCGGTGAAACAAATTTTCTCACGAAGTTTGGATCCTGCTTGTTTTGATTCAGGAGCCAACGGCAAATTCGGAGCCGACGTGGCAGATCTTTAGCCCGCAGGTACTGTACCGGGGTGTAATGGAACGCGGGGAAGTTTTCATCCTTGAGAATTCTCTGTATGTCGTGTTTCCAATACCAATATCCAGCATCTAAGTTATTTCTCCTACCAGCACCTTGAAGACGCGAAAAAAGACTACTATCCCTGTAGGCTCTGTCCACCAAGTTACGAATCACATTTGGAGAGTGATGACGACGATTTGAGTACCGTTGGGCATATTGCTCGCTAGCTAAATTGGCGTCGCGGCTGAACTCTTCCCACATCGCAATCATTACCGCGTATTCATCTCGAATTGGGCGAGCAAGGCTGAATTGGAGATCGTGATTTGTCCAAAATGGAATAGTTCTTGTTTGACGGAAAAAATTGACCCGTCTTCTATTGTTTGAAAAAAAAAATTGGAATATTGTCAAGAATTGACAGAATAACGTTTATTTTTCTGAAATTATGGAAACCTGATTTTTTCGAGAGGTGATTTTTTTCTCTCAACAATTTTACACAGTATGTGGAGTGATATGAAGGATATATCCTATGAGTTTCATCGATGCTAAAATACTTCATATCGAGAGAAAATATTCCGTCTGTCATTATTCATTATTTTCCGGCAATTCTGTGCTGATGGGATTCCGTCTGTATTTAAATTCGAAGGCGGATGTACCCCTTTAAATAACAAGAACGTTCATTACAATGTATGAAACTGTCACAGTTATAGCATGAAAAAAAACGAAGCATTCGGAGCACGCGGTCTCTATGGAAACGTTGTGTTGAACAAACAATGACGGAGAAACAAATGAAGAATCCACGCTTGGCTGTGACTCGCGATCAGCTAAACAATCAGTCATTTTTGTGCAGCCACGTTAACTGGTAATACCTGATAATTGTTTCTGTCTGAAAATGGCTAATTTCTACGACGGACCTGAATACGCGGAAATGTTTGCCATGTGGGCAGAGTTCGGCCGCAACGCGACTTTAGCTAGCGAGCAATATCGCATACGGTATCCAAATCGTCGTCATCCCTCTCCAAAGACGATTCGTGACGTGGTGGACAGAGCCTACAGGAATGGTAAGCTCGTTCCGTGCCTTGAATGTGCTGGTCGTCGGGCGCCGAGAAATGCCCGGACTGTGGCAAACGAGGAAGCCGTACTGCGAGCGGTGCGACGGGACGGCAAAAGGAGCATCCGAGAAATAGTTCGGATGCTGGGTATGGCAAGAACCACCGTACAGAGAATACTTAAAGACGAAAAGTTACATGCTCTACAAGAGAGTTCGTTGGCACTTGCCGTGGCTTATGCCGAATACGGACGAAGCCATCTTGGGAAAAAGAAGAAGAAGAAAAGTTACATGCGTTCCATTACACCCCGGTACAGGACTTGCGGAAGGAAGATCTGCCACGTCGGCTTCGATTTAGCCGTTGGCACCTGGATCAAAACGAGCAGGATCCAAACTTCGTTAAACAAATTTGTTTTACAGATGAGTGTCACTTTACCCGAGAGGGGGTTTTCAACTGTCATAATTGGCACGAGTGGGCTGGAGAGAACCCTGAGCTGGCACGACCCCGCGGGTTTCAAGTCAGGTGGAGCCTGAATCTGTGGTGTGGCATTGCTCCAGGAGGTCTTTTGGTTTGTAAAACGAATTATTCTGAACAGAAATTATCACTTCGGCAGGTTGCCGGTGGGGGTCCGGTGGGGGGGGGGGAGTGAGCTACTTAGCAAATATCATAATTCGCTTCAAGTATTTGGTACTTAATAAAAGGGGTACACAAAAAAAAACTCCATCAATGTCCAGTTTTATAAACGCGCGGTAACGTGTATCGCGAGGGTGACGTTCAATTGTTTCGTACACATTACGCATCCATTTATGAAATGTAAAACCATTGAACGATACTCCCGGGGTATAATTCACCCCACGTTTATAAAGCCGGGCATAAGTGGTGGGAAGAACTCGCTTGGCACAGTTTGTACCAACCCTCCGGAATGATTCCACCTGCAACACCCCGAATTTCAGCGCTTAGCATTCAAGATGACACTGTTCTGAAGTTCGAGAAAATGTTGTTTTTTTCGAACTTTCATGGGAGTTTTTCGATTAGGTAGGATCAATGAAAACCTCGTGTTCCTATGCAAATAGCCTTGCCTTTTACAATCAGACTAGCATGTATGGATGATTTCTATGAAGGAATGATGTCGTGAAGATGCCTCACTTTTCGACTATTTTTGTCAATAAATGATTTTTCAGAGTCTCAGGATTTCTCGATATATCCTCGTATCATCGAGTATGCAATTGAAAAAAAAATTCGCAAGTTGAATTCCTATGCCTGTTTGTTAGGGCTGGTCTCTTGAACATGTGACAAAATCAACAGCCCCGTGAAATAAAATGCGGCGAAAGATACGATTTTATTGTATGAAAATCCCAGAGTAGATAGTTTTGGCGGGAGATTTCGAACCGTGGGTTTCATGTTGGAGTTCTGGCACCGATACGCTTACCTTTTTTTTTGCCGAATTCCTTCCAGTTGTTAGTGTTTCCCAACTTGACAGTGTATCTCAGCTTGACAAAAATGCGGTTTAACCAAAAATGAAGTCATCGATAAGTCCATCTGATCTAGTGTTCTGGCTGGTTACTTGAATATGGGGCATTCTATGCCAAATCGACCCGCCGGTGACCTTCGACTCACCGAATCTAGTCCGTGATTTTTGTGTTGTTCTGACAATCCTGAATAGCAATTATATCGTTATTTTTGCAGAATTTTCAAAATTAGGTAATCTCGGCGCTTGGTGATTTTTTCTTTCTTCTTTCCGGACGAATTTATAATCACGGCTCAAATAATTGAATTCTTACTGTCAATCGATTCAACGACAATTTAAGCAAAATAAGCACATTGTGGCAAAAAAAAATGTCTGAAAATCCGATTTTTGGCTTACTTCGGCATTGTCATCTTGTTCGCATGAATGTATTTCGAAAGCAATTGAGTTGTTGTTAAATACCGCACCACTTCTGCACAACCGAATATCATCACTACTTTAATTCTCCATATCTTGGTTAATTTATTTTTTTTTTTCCAATTCTCTATGTGCTTGCAAATATTCCTCCGTCCCGGGAAAAGGTTAGAAAAGGTTGAAGAAAAAGTACTCACATTATGCAATAATTGGTCAATGATCACAATGTTTTACGGACTTATTGAGAATTTTTCAAGTCGTGTCGAGGGTCATCGGAACAGTCAAAAGATAAGATTTTATAATACGAAAATTGAAAAACAATCTGATTTTCTGATGTCGTAGTCCCAGCTCCAAAACTCTCCTAAAGTGGTGACTGTTTCTAAACTTTATTCGGACCGTCTCGTGAAATTTGAGAAAAAAAATCACAAAAGTGTTGTTTTAATGATCTAAACTGATATTTTACTCGCAAAAAGACGGGCAGAATTCTTCTCCGAATTATCCTAATTATCTGACAATTTTTTTCGCAACAAAGCACTCCGCCAATGACTCTTAGTATTGCACGGATAGAAGCGGTGCGGTGGTTGGCGGATGACTCCTTGAGATATCAAATGAATCAATTCTAATCATGACGTAATAGAAAATAATCTCAAGGGAATGAGTTAATTACCTTAAATCCTAATTCTTATATCCATTATTTACCGACATAGCCTCCAACAACAAGGCTATTGCATTGACGGAAAGTCAGGAGTCGTCGCTGAAAAGTTTCATCCAAAAAAAAAAAGAAGAAGACAAAAATGATTCAATGATTCGGAAAAAGTAGAAAGGAAATTCTGCCTCTGTATTTGAAGGTGATTGTCTGTTTCACATCATTACCAAAATTTTCTTTGATTTGTTGAAATTTCACACAACGGTTCGAATACTAAGTTCGGGAACATGAGTTACTTCATTTCGTTACAAAAATAGCGGAAAATAATTCGGAATAAATAAATTACGAAGAATAAAAAAGGTTGAGGTATTTTGGAGCTAGCACTGCGACAAGAAATCAGCGATCGTAATGTCATCGAACACACGGTTCACTTTCAGATTTTCGTATCATTCAATCGTATTTTCGCCGGCAATTTTTATTACACAGTGCTGTTGATTCATTTACTTGTTCAATAGACCTTTTCGAACAAACAGCCGGATGGGTCTTCATTTTTTTTTTAAATTGCATTTTCGAAAACCATTGAAATGTATTCAAAGAATGTTGAGGCTCTGTGACGTTCATATTTGATCGAAATATTCTTTGAGGAAGAAAAAAAAACACCAACTTCGTGACACTATTACTTCACAGTGCTGCATGGTCTCAGATAGGCTCCCTCTGAGTTCCACTATTTTTTTTTTGTTTCGCGGAATTCGGCTTGTACCCCGTCTATTATGAGGGGTCTTCGAGCAACAATCATTGGTGGAGATGGCGTGAAATTTCTTTCATGCGATATTGCGATGTACTTATAAAAGTACACGTATTACAGGATCACATATCCGTGTTTACAGTTAGGCCCATGTATCCTGCCCGCTCGCCTCCATGCAGTCGAGTATGTGGATTTCATCCGCAACGACTTACCCGAGTTGCTGGAAGACATCCCTCTCGACGTCAGGGCTGAGATGTGGTGGCAGCAGGATGGAGCTCCGCCACACAGGGCGTATATGGTGCGAGACGCTCTGCGCGAAACGTTCGGGGACAGGTGGATCGGCCTCGGCGGCGGAATCGAATGGCCACCGAGATCCCCTGATCTAACACCGTGCGATTTCGGTCTCTGGGCGCTACTCAAAGATTACGTGTATCGCGACCCGATCCAGTCACAGGAAGAGCTGCGCCGAAAATTACACGAGGCCGTCGCACTCATCGACCCCGAAGTGTTGGTAAGATCACAGGAGGATGTGCTGCGACGGGCTCGTCTATGCATCGAGGCAAATGGCGCGCATTTCGAGCACTTGGTGCGGAGGGATCGTGTGCGAGCAGGATAAATGTATTGAGATGTGCGCGCACTATGACTGCCAGGAACCAAACCACGCCGAAACGAACAAAAATTTCGCCACCCTCGTGTATGTACACAAAATTCGTTTCGGTTCGAAGCGGTTCGGTGCCGGGCAGTCATAGTGCGTGCAGAGCTTGATACGTTTTCAAATCCAAACTGACAACTTTCGTGGGCATTTTTTTACGTCACAATCCATAATTCAGCTCACATGGAGGGTCTGGAGTCTCAAAATACTGCGGAAGTGACGAGCCGCAGAGACCTTATCTTTGTGAGTGTTTTACGCGCATTTTTTTTCCATCACAATCCATATTTCAGCTCACATAGAGGGTTTGGAGTCTCAAAATACTGCGGAAGTGACGAGCCGCAGAGACCTTATCTTTGTGAGTGTTTTACGCGCATATGCACACACGCGAATGACAAACCGGTATCGTCAATTTGAGGGGAAAAATCCTACGAAAGTTGTTGTTTTCGACCTGGCACATTCTCCACGAGATAATAATCATCATTTCATTATTGTTATTTTTCTACTGGTAAGAGTTAGGATCGTAATCATCGTTCTTCGTTTTTATAGCGCATCGTCTCGCCTCGTCGTTCGTCCGGTTTTTGTATTTTTCAGGTTCTCGCGCGTTTAGGATTGGTTCGTGTAGACAACGTCCACCCTTCGGCGATTCGAGGTGCCTGTCCAGGGGCAACCGTCGACGCGGGTTTCTCCGAGACGCCGGGACCGCTGTTTGTACGGCCGGGGGCCATCTCGGACGCTCCCCGTTGCCCCGCTTCCACGTGACTGTCGGGAGTTCCGGCGGGTTGTGTGTTGTATTTGTGGTCGGTAACTTTTGTCATACTTATTAAATGATTATTCCAATTATAGCAAAAGCATTATTTTTCTGTATTTTCTGTGTTCCTTTATTCAATAAATATTTGATTTGCTTCGGCTTTTCCCTCTGCCTCGTGAGGGTTTTTATGCCGAAGCAAGCATATTCTTTTCCCGCGAAAATTTGATCTAATTTCATTCACCCTCGCACTCACTCTTCCCATCCCGAATAGCGTCCAAGCAGAACTCCTGGTGAGTGGACAATGAACAATCTAATCAGTACCAAGCCGAAGGAAGCCGCGTCAATTATTCCCAATTTGATCGAAATCGGCTCACTCGTTCGCGAGATATCGCGGGGACTGGAATTTGGTCCCATCGGACGAACGAAAAGATAAAAAAAAAACTAGCAATTACAATAAGACGTACGAAAATTCGTTTTCTGTTTTTGCGAACAATCGCACCTCAAAATTTCCTCTCACAGTCGAAATGGATTATTCGAAAAAATTGGAATACCTATTGAAATTATGGTTGGGAATGGGAAATCTCACCAATAAATGCGGTTTTAATAGTGCATCGTTATTATTCTAAAAGTGAGGTAGATTTTTAGTCCGAGACGCGAAATCTAAATGCAAGAGAAAAGTGATCGAAATAGATCAGTAACAAAATTAGAAAGACCTGTTTATCGTTAGAAATGTCGAATAAACCCGGAATATCCGTTATCATTTCACTAGTGAGGTTGATTTCCAGTCCTAACCACGGATTCGAAGTGCAAGAGTAAAGTGGTAGAAATAAATTGTTTGAAAAATGCTAACTCCCTGATCACAGTTGGAAATGACGAATAAACCCAAAATATCGAGTTCCAATGTCGCATCGTCATTATTTCACAAGTTAGGTTCATTTCCAGTCCTAACCACGAATTCGAGGTGCAAGAGTAAAGTATCAAAAATTAATTGTTCAAAAAATGCTTATTCCCTGATTATCGTTGGAAATGAGGAATAAACCCGGAATATCGAGTTCCAATGTCGCATCGTCATTATTTCACAAGTTAGGTTGATTTCTAGAAGGCGTTGTTCCTCATTCGCTCGGTTCGCTCGCTCACTCGGTCGGAAGAGAGTGTTGTTCCTCACTCGCTTCGCTCGCTCGGTTGTCAGTGGTATTTCAAATATTTTGGGAGTGTATACTACAGTCCGACCTCTCTATAAGGCCCCTCCCAATAGAGCCGGTTCCCCCTATTTCTCGCTCGCAGCGTTCCCCCACTCTACCATGTAACGTGAGCTCGAGAAAGAGACGAAAGACGAGTCGTGCGACTAGCGAAGATGGCAAAGTGGGGGTACCTCAGTTCCTGGAAAAACTCTTCCCCTTGGGGGCCTGGGCGGCCCTATAGAGAGGTTGGACTGTATCACGCTGTGCAATTGAAATCGGTAGAGGATTGAATAACGATACTGCCCACTTTTAGCGTTCGGTTATTAGGTGGAAGACCATTGGGTGTCAATGAATTCATGAATTCAATCGGGAGAATATTACTCATATCAGTATTATCTTCGTCTTCCCCTGTATCGATACTCATTTATTCTACTCCAACACTTTTAATTTTCTCCAAGCTAATATAACCTTTCCATAATTTAAGGTATCTTGAGGACCGACGCTTTCTCCAAATATTTCTCGCACAATTTTACCATTCGAGCAGAATTCCGTAGGAAATCGTTAAGAACTTCGTTGTTACGTTTGAAAGAATCGCCAAATGCACCATCCCCAACTCGCAGAAGCGATTGCTTGATATCTGTCCATCATTGTCCATCAGAGATGCGAATATTGCCCTTCAATGACAAGTATACAAATTGATTCCATACGCTGCTTCTTGTCACACAGGCCTCTAAAATTTGTGTTCTACTCCCACGTCTCACAACTGGTAAAGTTTGCCGAAAATCCCCAGAAATTATGACTATTTTACCACCGAATGGTTCGTTAAATTCGCATACATCTCTTAACATACGGTCAACAGCCTCCAGTGCATACTTCGTGGATTCCAACTTTCACATCTCGAATGTGCAACCCTTGTGCAGAATTCGATTTCATATTACACGTTAAGCATTTATTTTATTGTAACGGTAGTTTTAAAGTGGAGTGTGCAGTTCTTCCTCCTTTTGATAAATTCGCTGCGATTCCAGTCCATGCTACAGGGAGCACTATCAAACCCATACTTCTCGATAAAAAACGTGAATAACTTTTTTCGCTGCCACCTGGACCATCCAAATGAATGCACTTATGCCTACGCGACCTACAGCACGCATAACTGCGTCATATACAATACGTTGACGTTTCGTTGACGTTTCGTTGAACTATTAACGAATGTTCTCACCATCTGTGCGATAGCAGTGATGTCTTCAACATTGTCTGTGACACACGTAAATACGTAACCTTCTTTTAAGTCCGGTAAATTGAAATTTTGCCACGTGAATCCATGAAATATGAGTATTTCATTGATCACCTGCAAGGCATTTCGTTCGATTGTTTCATTCTATTCATTTCGATCAACCAACTCGTATTTCTATTTTACGCAAACAGCCTACACATCTCCTTCGGAAATTTAATACACGATCCAGCTTCAGCCAAACATTCGTCGCATTCTTCGACATCAGTAACTAACTCTCGCGCTACAGCTGCCACAAAAAAGGATATGTATATCGTACCTCCATAAGTTCGCAAATCATCGTATGATTGTGCTCCCGCAAAACGTTATAACAACAATCTTAAATAAAAATGCTCTTTTTTTCTGGGACTCACGAAATATATTCTACTCAATACAGGTTCCACAAATTTCTTTCAATTCGTCCACTCCGTATTCCTCTCATTAAACACACAATGATTCAGAATTTCGCAGTACAAATAATTACGTGTTTCCACGTCGGTCTTGTTGAGAATTAGCCACGCGAGCAACGTTTATTGTTCATTTCTGTCCACAGCTACATGCCCACGCCCCTCTTCAGAATATGACGTATTTTCATTTTCAATGTGAACAGCTAACCTATATACAGCGTGCGATTGCTCATATATCGGAAATTGATACAACCGATGCATTGCCTCGGCTGGACACACATATCACGTCGATCTATATTCGTTAACCTTGTCGGATCTCACGCTATTTTCTTCCTGTGCATCCTTCATTTCGACGACCGCGCAATCATACTCTTCATAACAGTACTTAAATACGTATTTTATACATGGCACCGTTGTACTACGAGTTGTTTATAATAATATAAAAAAGTATAAGTAAAGTAACGAAACATTGGGATTTATAATTGGGATAATAATATCGAAAAATATCAGTAAAGTAACCAGACATCGGGATTTATAGCCGGCGTGACGAATTGTTTATGGTAATATCGGAAAATATCAGTGAAGTGACGAAACATCGGGATTTATAATTAGGACAATCATATTAAGAAATATCAGCCCAGTAACGAAACATCGGGATTGATAGTAGGCATAACAAATTGTTCATAATGTTATCGGAAAATATCAGCAAAGTAACGAAACATGGAGATTTATAGCCGGCATTACGAATTGTGTATAATAATATCGGAAAATATCAGTCAAGTAACGAAACATGGGCATTTATAACTGGCATGACGAATTGTTTATAATCATATCGGAAAATATCGGTCAAGTAACGAAACATCGGGATTTATAGCCGGAATGGCGAATTGTTCATAATAATATCGGAAAATATCAGTAAAGTAACAAAACATCAGAATTTATAGTCTGTATGACGAATTGTTTATAATAGTTTCGGCAAGTATCAGTCAAGTAACAAAACATCGGGATTTATAGCCGGAATGACGAATTGTTCATAATAATATCGGAAAATATCAGTAAAGTAACGAAACATCGGGATTTATAGCCGGCATGTCGAATTGTTTATAATAATATCGGAAAATATCGGTCAAGTAACGAAACATCGGGATTTATAGCTAGCACGTCGAATTGTTTATAATCATATCGGAAAATATCAGTAAAGTAACGAAACATCGGGATTTATAGCTGGAATGTCGAATTGTTTATAATTAAATTAAATTTAAATTTTTTATTTTTTATTTTTTTATTTATTTTATTTTTTTTTTATTTATTTATTTATTTATTTATTTTTTTTTTTCATTTTTATTTAGATTTTATTTTTATTTCATTTTGACCTTCAAATACTTTTCTGTACTGCCATTCTATCTATTTTTATTATTATTGTTTTTTGTATTCTCACCTGTACTTATTTCTGCTCTTACTTTGCTGTCTACCTATTTGTAAATCATGCATGATGATTCGCTTTTTTTCTTTTTTGCATGCCATATTATTTTGTATGCAATTATTGTCCAGCATTGCTATGGACATAAACTAAACTAAATAAATAAAATAAATAAATAATAATATCAAAAAATATCAGTCAAGTAACGAAACATCGGGATTTATAATTGGGATGATAATATCGGAAAATATCAGTAAAGTAACGAAATATCGGGATTCATAGCCGGAATGGCGAATTGTTCATAATAATGTCGGCAAATATCAGTAAAGTAACGAAACATCGGGATTTATAGCCGGAATGGCGAATTGTTCATAATAATGTCGGCAAATATCAGTAAAGTAACGAAACATTGGGATTTATAGCCGGCATGACGAATTGTTAGTAATAATATCGAAAAATCCCAGTAAAGTAACGAAACATTAGCATTTATATCAGACATGACGAATTTTTATCGGACAAATCGAATAATAACAATGTTAATAATAATAATATTAATAATGAAAATAATAATGATGATATAATAATATAGTAATAATATGCTGAAAATAAAGATAGAGACTTTGCTGTATCATCAGAATTGAGAAATTTTCTGGACATCCGGACATCCGATCACGTACTTTACTGTTATAATAATGTATGATAGTATAATAATATCCAAAAAAAACAGTGGAGCAACAAAACAAAGAAACTCGCACGGAGGTGTCGACCTGGGGCGCGTAACCACGCGGCGCAACCTCCGGGGGTCGGGAATTCGCGGAGGAGTCGAGCTGGGGCGCGTGGACCGCGTATCGCGACCTCCAGGGGTCAAGACATCGCGGAGGAGTCGACCTGAGGCGCGTGAACAGCGTGGCGCGACCTGAGGCACGTAAACCGGATGTGGCGGCCCCTGGCGATAGAAATGGAAACTGCAGACATCCATTTCTGTACTTTAATATATAAGATTGTATTATCTCTCTTCAATAATCACCCAACTCTTCTCGTACAGTCTTTATCACTCTTATCATACTCTTTTACCCCTTACTCTATTTCTCTGAGCTCTCTCTCTACGACCTGCTCTCATCACGCTCTACCTCTCACTACTCTTCATACTCTCTCACCTATCTCCGCCCTCACTTATTACCAATCTGCTGCCGTCTATCAACTCATTCCGTGCATTCTATTTCGCTCTCATTCCATATCCTTCTCTTTCTTACATATGTATACTCATACAGGTGGTAATAGTGCAAAAATTGAGATAGTACGTAAATCCAGTCGGAATCATTCCTGTAGGCCGAATCGTAATGACCCATGAACAACGATTGTGCCACGCCTAGGAGGCGCGGAATAGGGAACCGATGATACACCCGTAAGAAATAGCACGAGGTGCATCGTCGGTTGCCTATTTCGCGCATCCTAGGCGCGACAGATTAACCCTGGGCGGAAATATATAACTCCAGTATGTAGTACTACACATAACATGTCCTGTGAATGATCGGGGGTTTGTTAGGATTGTTGGTTGAATGAAAAAGCAATTTCAATGCTGTGTATTTGAAAAAAGTAGTGAAATCTAACACAAAAACATCACAGATGTAAAAAAGCCGCCAAGTACCCACGCAAAAATGAGCAAAACGTATCGCCAGTCTCTGTCGTGAAATCAAGAAAGAAACCAAGCACCGAGCGTACCCCTTCGATCTCTCAGCAAGTCTACGTCAAGTCGGAGTTTCGTTTGAGGATATCGAAACATCATTCCAAGAGCTACGTACTTGGCGGGCACATTCGGTTTTTCTTTCTGTGTGTCTGTTGTTTTATTTTCAAACTGACAATATTTTCACATATTTCGAGAACCGTTTGTCCATTTCAACTGTGCTCCATATTGTTTATTATTCGTCAAATTACCATCTAAAATTGATTGATTAATTATAGTACACAACTACTTGCACTTGTATGCTGTGGTTTGGTTGTTTGTCTGATAGTAGTTCTTCCAAGCTGTGAGTAGTAGTTTCACGTATCGGTACTTTGTAGATGATAGATGCATCGAACTACTACGCTTCCGGTCGGTGGACATAGTCATGAATTTTGCATTTACTAGCTTATGTCCGATGCAGACATAATATGGGTTCTATTCATACTGAATAAAAATGCATCTTTTGATTTTGACGGACGAATTTGTCGCGGCAGTTGAAATATTAGCGCGTGCGAGTTTACGTTCGTGCTTGCGAGCGGGCGCCCGCTCTACCGCACTTCCGTAAACTATTGTAACAACGGGCAAAATTCCCTGCTACAATCGAAGAAAGGGTTCTCCTGAAATAACTGAGCCGTAAACGTGAGTTAAAAAGTGAGGAAAAGGTTGAAATCCGTTTATTCAAAAAGGTACGTGGTGTCTCTCTTAAGTCAGAGACTAGACTGTTTTTACAATAATACCGGTCGTCGAAGCGACCGGAAGATTCAACTATTCACAAACATCAGCAAGTCAAAAGTGTTGTACACGGTGACTGATGAAAAGCGGGAGGGTCCTTCGTTACACTATATTTACTCTGTCGCAGACTGTATCATCCCAGTCTCTAGTTTCCATCATCTACAACTAGTGTCGAAGCAAGATTTTGGTATATGTACTCTACGACAGACTGTATTTCGTCTAACAAGGAGAGTAGGGACCTTCGATGTCACGGATCGGGTTCCCGTTTCACGTGGTGAAAGTTTAAGACCTCCGAATTAACGTGGTTTTTGATTTTTGATCTAATACGCCTTGGTTGCTGAGATATCGCGATTTGAAATTTAGAGATTTTCGGGCGGAGTGGGGCTCGCGCGTCTACTCCGTTGAGCGTGCACACTGGAACCAAGAGCTGGCGTGGCTGGGGCGGTAAGACGACGGACTAGAACGCTGAAGGTTCGCGGTTCGCGTCCCCGCACATTTTTTTTTTTTTTTTTTATTTTAATTTATTTTCCATATATCTTTTCAATCTCTCATAAGACATTTCCCATAACACATGAATACCTGGAATATTGCATACCCCGACCCACCTGTAGAATTTCCCGTAACACATGAATACCTGGGATATTGCATGCCCTGACCCACCTGCAGGATTTTCTATAACACATGAATACCTGGAATCTTGCATGACCTGGCCCACCTGCAGGGTTTCCCATAACACATGAATACCTGGAATATTGCATACCCCGACCCACCTGTAGAATTTCCCGTAACACATGAATACCTGGGATATTGCATGCCCTGACCCACCTGCAGGATTTTCTACAACACATAAATACCCGGAATATGTACTCTGATTTTTCTATGAAACAAAAAGGACCTATAAACACTACTGGCTTGCGCATGCAAAGTCTTATGAGAGATTGAAAAGATATATGGAAAATAAATTGAAAAAAAAAAAAAATGTGCGGGGACGCGAACCGCGAACCTTCAGCGTTCTAGTCCGTCGTCTTACCGCCCCAGCCACGCCAGCTCTTGGTTCCAGTGTGCACGCTCAACGGAGTAGACGCGCGAGCCCCACTCCGCCCGAAAATCTCTAAATTTCAAATCGCGATATCTCAGCAACCAAGGCGTATTAGATCAAAAATCAAAAACCACGTTAATTCGGAGGTCTTAAACTTTCACCACGTGAAACGGGAACCCGATCCGTGACATCGAAGGTCCCTACTCTCCTTGTAAGTCTTCTGCAGTTTCCATCATCTACAACTTGTGCCGAAGCAGGATTAGGTCATGCGGTTGAGGAGATATAGCTCCGGACAGACATTAAATCCGACAAAAACCCAGAAATACCTATTGTGGATGTTAAAAGTTGGTTTTTTTTCCCCTCTGTGCTAATAGAGCTCCTCGCTAGTTAACAAATGAGAGCTTGACGACCTTGTTAGGTCATGCGGTTCAAGAGATATAGCTCCAGACGGACATGAAATCTGACAAAAACCCAGAAATACCTATTGTTGAAATCGTAAGTCAAGGTTTTTTTGCTCTGTGCTAATAGAGCTTCTCGCCAGCTAACAAATGAGCGCTTGACGACCCTGTCAGGTCATGCGGTTCGAGAGTTATAGCTCCGGACGGACATGAAATCTGACAAAAACCCAGAGATATATATTGTTGTCATATCTTCAATAAACCGAACGCGAACTTATTAATCACTACGTTTATTCAAGACAATACATAATATGTTATTCTGCCGATTTACTCAGCGCGACTGACCCACAGCCCAGGTACGGCCTAAGCCAACCCGGCGATCTCCGGAGGGCAGCACGTCCTGGCCTCTATTATCCTACTTCAATATCTCATATGTAAATATACAACAATTGATGAAATCAAAAGTCGAGGTTTTTTTCTCTGTGCTAATAGAGCTTCTGGCTAGCTTACATATGAGCGCTTGACGACCCTGTTAGGTCATGCGGTTCAAGAGATATAGCTCCGGACGGACATGAAATCTGACAAACACCCAGAAATACCTATTGTTGACATCAAAAGTTAAGGGTTTTTTGCTCTGTGTTAATAGAGCTTCTGGCTAGCTAACAAATGAGCCCTTTACGACCCGGCTAGCTCATGGGGTTGAGAAGTTATAGCTCCGGACAGGAATTTTATAGGATGGCAAACACATAAGGCTTCATAGCTGGGCATATTTACCACATAAATTACTCTATTCAATCAGAGATTGTTTTATTATTCTATTTTATCATCAGAAATAGGTATTTGATATAGCATTCAACATAGAATTTTGTACGATGGCAAACACATAAGGCTTCTCCCTAGTATATTTCCTATACTTAGGGAGTGCCTAAAAACGATCGTCACACCCATGAATCCTCTCCTCTATAATCTTCATAACGAATTTTCTGAAACGTGGCAGCACGTACGAGAATTTCAGCCAAAATTATCTGATTCTCAGTAAAAATTGGATTCAGGACACTTTGCGATCTGAATCACTTTTCGATTCAGCTCGATTTACCTCACAATCAATTGGATTTGCCTTTGACACTTTACTACACAAAATAATTTGACACAAAGTTATCGTGCATGGGCTATATTTTGTGCAGTTCTATCAATAAAACACAGCTATAAATAATCTGATTGAATAATGTCCTTAGAGAAAATATAATTTGTTGGGAAACTACTAGGCGGTGAAAGACCTCCGCGAATACAAGAGAATTTCCCCCGATTGCAGGAGTAAAGCTATAGATGTGGCTACCCACACAACATTTTGTTTTCTCCAGACTATTTTGTCGGACGATCTGAAGAAATGTATTTACAATTAGTATAAGTCACTATAATTTCGAGACTCATCGTCTAATGAAATATTTTTGATATGGTTTGTTTTACTCTAATATCGAACATTCCACAAAATATGCCAAATTTAGAGATCCTTTGACTGGGATAATTTCAGTAAGTGAACATACCATCGACTAACACATTGCTCGCAGGACCGATAAATACGTTCCAGCTGCTTTCAGTATCTGCACGAAAAGACAGATATTTTTATTATAACATGTATAATATTGCATTAAGCACAATACAATACTTGTAGATTGGTGAACGAAGGAGAAGGTATATATTTGACTCAATCGGATTTGACTCAGACAATATTACACACGGAATTATTCTACACGGCGTTATCATGCACGGCGTTATTTTACACAACATTATTTTACACAGATTTTATTGAGCACGGTTTGACTTAGCTCAAATTTTGTATATGTTTTTTTTTTCTCGCTGCGCTATTATACACAGTTTTTTTCTTACACGGATTTATTTTGCACGGATAAAAATATATTTCTACACAGTTTTTATTCTGCACGGCGTTCTTTTGCACGAGCATTATTCTACACGACATTATCAAGCACCAGTTTTATTCTACACGGAGTTATTATGCACGGGTTTCATTCTACACGGCGTTATTGTGCACTAATTTGATTTGATGTCAAATTTGCCGATCTACGCCTTCGTTTTCACAATTCCTGCAGAATTCTTCATTTTCGTCAGTTTCAATCATTGGAATATTCGCGAAAAATAATATTGAAATGAATAGGCCAATGGCCTTGCTGGAACAATGTTCATTCGCTTTTGGATGAGTACTTGTGAATGATATTTAACTGTTGCTGAAAATAATTGGACTCTCTGAAATCGGGGGAATGAGAAGGAAAGGTAAGTGAACAAAAAAATGCATCCACTTCAATTAGCTCAATTCGTATAAACTTGATTATTTTCATTTATTGGAGTAGGTATAGGATAAATTCAGATTGCACATGACGATGCTTAAGAGGAAATGACAGCTGATTTACACTCGGAATTTGCAAAACCTATTTGATCAGCCAAAACACATTTGATTGATTTGAAATTGATATCAGTGACGTAGGAAAACTTAATGAAGGGCGTGAGGTTCTCGGATTTGCGAAAATCGAAAGATATATTTAGAATTTTGTGTAACAATATTGGATTACATTTCGTTGGATTACAATACAATATTGTTAAAAAAAAAAGTAATTACGTCTCGATTTTCGCAAATCCAAGAGCTTCACGCCCTTCATTAAGTTTTTCTACGTCACTGATTTCAAATTCACATCAATCTGTTGTAAATGAATTTGTAAGCATTTATATTTGTTATAAATGTAGTACCTTTTATCTGTATAATAAAGAGAGTGGTTCAGTTACAGTCAAGTTTAGAGTGAGCTGCATTTTATCTTATGGCTCTTTGCCTAGTCAAACCTTAATGGCGGCGGTCACCTTCCTCAGCATAGTGGCGACATATATCTTATATTTTAATACCTATATTGAATATATAACATGCCCCCCTGTTTTTTTTTTTTTTCAATTTAAATATTATTATTATCTATAGCGAGCGGGTTTGATTATTTCTCTTCCAGACCTGGTGGTCACAGTTGCTGAGTTTGAGTGGTCCTCACTGTCATCTTCAGGTAGAGAAGCATATGGGTGATTCCATGGCATTTCACCTAATCGGTGAAGGTCACCGACGCCGATCTTGATGTCAATATTTTTCTCAATTCGTCCATCGGAAAAAGTGAACACGTGTTCGGCCGTTTTTCGATTCAGCCACGTTTTGTATTTTTCTGAATTTCCCAATTTCTCATCCTTTTCGCAAACGGACTTTTTTCAACTGGCTCGAACTGCAAGAGCTTTGACTTTTTTCGAAAAATGATGAGGACATAAAATGTGCCAAAAAGACTAAGCTTTTTGAAAAAAAATTGCACAATCTTTTCCAACTACACAGTTTTGGGATATTTTTGATAGTAGAGAAAAAATCTATATATTATTCATTTGGACACCTTCCATTTTCCTGAAACTTTTCACCTGAAATCAACCACTTACAATCAAGTTATCCTCCAAAGGAAATTATGGGCGTCGGATTCGTTCGGAAGTTACACCATCATAGCCCAGTCAACACACCTGTCTATAAGAGTTCTTGTAAGAGCTCTTGCTCAAGACAGGAAAAAGAGTCTCATGATAGTGTTCTTTTCGAAGTCTTTTAGAAGTCAATATTCCGAAGTCGAAGTATAGATCTCTATATGAGGTCATTTATCAGAGCTCTTTCAACCAGATTCGTTATGAGGTCTAAAAGAAGTGCTGACTACACATGAACCTAACCTAACCATGTTCAACCTAACAAGTAACTTGACATACGTTTATGACGAATATTGAACTCACTCGGACACAAGTAATGGTCGCTCAGGTTTTTGGTAGATCAAATAGCGGTAAGTGTTGAATACCACTAATCATTTATATCGAATATCGAGTTGCGTTTACGGAGCGCCATCATTTATCCTCATTTGAATATATTGATCATACATACAATGAAATATCCTCAATCCTTGAAACTGTCATGAATCTAACCTCACTTTTTTCTAGCACATACACAGGTGCGTATGCTGCAGTCTGTACGCCGACTAAACTCTAAATCGTTGCACCACGTGAATATTTATTCATTCGTAAATTTCAGTAACCGAGTATTCGAAGACCACCTTGTGCGAGTTGAGAACAGTTCCATGACTGTGGCAAGCGGGCATTCGGCTGGGATATCATGAGGATACTAGAAGCCTCCAACTGATCTGCACCCGTAATAGAAATTACAAGTCATCTGCACTCTCTAAATTTGGATCAGTGAATATTCACTGATTCGCAGGAAGTTTCACTGATTCAGATTGAGAGAGCACTGAATAATTTCATATAAATAAGTTGGCTTAAGAATCATAATTCTACGACGATAATGAAGAAAGACATCGCTGATAGATAATTTCGCATCGTATACCTGTGTATTATGTATAATATATGAATTCGTATACAATAACCATGTTTTCAACAAAAATAACCATAACCATGTTTTTAACAAATTCACAAAATCCCTCTCATGATACTTCATTTATACTATTTTACCTGACTTATAAGAATTTCTTGAATACATGCATTCAGCATTCAGAATGCGCCGAGTTTTAATATTCCGCAAATTTTGCGCATTTTAAATGCTGAATGCGTGTATTCAAGAAATTCTTATAAGTCAGGTAAAATAGTATCATTGAGTTCCAAAAGCATTCTTCTGACAGACTTCTAAAAAATTTCGTACTTCTGAGCTCTTCGCTCAAGTTCTAAAAGAGCTCATTTCGAGGTGATCAAGAGCCTCAGATTGGAGTCGGAAAAGATTGCATAAGAAGTCTTTCGGACTTCTTTTAGGACACTTATCGATGCTCGATTAAGAACTCTAACTAATTTTCACGAGCTCCATCAGAGGTCTTTGAGAGCACATATTGTTCATTGGGAGGTGCCAAAAAATCGGACAAATCGCAAGAAATCTCAGGGAAATCAATCTTAACTTTGAGAAGACAAGTTTTCATGTTCCAAAAATGAGTGTTTGCTGAGAAATGAAATTTAAAAAAAAATACCCGACGTCACGAACAAAAACGAGATTATAATTTTTTTAACATACCATCTATATTTTCACGTACAACATTTATCAATGTAGATACTAAGTTTTCACCTGGTTCCGATCATAAAATGAGTTCTACATTCGCGAGATTCAAAATAAAACTTCAAGCGTACGTCAACGTTGACCTCATCGACGGTTGTAGCGAACAGAAGAGCGAGCTGCGGTAGTCTCATTCAGAACTCAAGCTCACGACAAAATATACTACCTTGTATAATGAAAAATTCAACCGTAATGCTGAGATCTCGAAATTTCAATGAATCATCCGATAAACAAAGCTACTAGTTGGATAGTTTAACTAATAATAGTATAACATTGAAATAGTTAAATAGTTCAGATTCAATCATTTCAATCACCAATATTTAATTTTTCATCAAATATGCTTTTCTTGTCAAAATTAAAATTCATTTCCCTGAGATTTCTTGCGACTTGTCTGATTTTTCGGCACCTATGATGGTGTAACTTCCGAACAAATCAGAGGCCCATGATTTCCTTTGGAGGATAACTTGATTGTAAGTGGTTGGTTTCAGGTAAAAAGTTTCAGTAAAATCGAAGATGTCCAAATGGATATTATATTGATTTTTACTCTATTATCAAAAATATTCCAGAACTGTGTAGTTGGAATAGATTTTGCAATTTTTTTTCGAATAGCTTGGTCTTTTTGGCACATTTTATGTCCTTATCATTTTTCGAAAAAAGTCAAAGCTCTTCAAGTTAGAGCCAGTTGCACAAAGTCCGTTTGCAAAAAGGATGAAAAATTGGAAAATTCAAAAAAATAGAAAACGTGGCTGAATCGAGAAACGGCCGAACATGTGTTCACTTTTTCCGATGGACGAATTGAGAAAAAAATTGACATCAAGATCGGCGTCGGTGACCTAGTTTCGGTTTTGTCTAGACGAATGTATATCCGGTTTCTTTCGTATTCCTTTCCATTTTCGGCTTCAACGATGTAAGTTCTGGGATTCGGTCCGCATTTTGATATAACTCCTTCCGTCCACTTTCCTATCATTTTGAGCCGGAACCACACACGCATTCCAGTTGTCAGTTCAGATAGTTCTTTCTTGTTTTTCTTGCTATCATATTTTTGTTGAATTTGCTGTCGCTTTTGGAGGTTTTTTTATTGCTTCTTCAGTTTTGTAGTTGGGTTTCAGTCGATCAGGGTGTACGGGTAGTAAAGTTCTGAGTCTTCTTCCCATTAACAGTTCAGCCGGTGATGGTAGTCCATTCGTCGGAGTCGTACGATAGTCCATTAAAACAATGTGTACATCCTTACCATCTTCCTCTGCCTTTCGGAGCATCTGCTTCAGAGTTTGGACTGCTCTTTCTACTTGACCGTTAGATCTTGGATTTTGGGGTGACGATGCATTATGCTTGATGTCCCATTCTTCAAAGAACTGTGCCAGTTCTTTTGAATCAAACGGCGGTCCTTGGTCGGACACTACTTCTTCAGGTATTCCATGGCGGGTATATGTCGGTTTCATGGCTGCGATAACTGCTTGCGATTTAGTACCGTGCATGTGTTGAACTTCAACATATTTTGAAAAGTAATCAATTGTCAATAGGTGAGTTAAACCTTTAAAATCGGAAAAATCACAGGCTACTTTTTGCCAGGGTAATGTCGGTAACTCTCTGTCTCGCAAAGGTTCTTGTTGATTTGCTCTTTGATGTTGTTGACAGATTTTGCACTTCTCTACAAACTTTTCTATATCCGTATTCATGTTCGGCCAATGAAAATACTCTCTTGCTTTGGCCCTGCAGGCTGACATTCCTCGATGGGCCATGTGTAGTTTATTGAGTATTTCGAGTCTTGCTTCTTCTGGGATTATTAATCGTTGTCCTCTCGCTAACAATCCTTCCTTCGTTTCGTAGATTTCTTCTTTGTGTTGCCAGTATACTCTAGCTGCTAGTCGGGTATCAGCTACCTTCTCTGGCCATCCATTTCTTAAATGGTACAGTACATCTTGCAAATCTTGATCCATGTCAGTCTTCTGTTTGAGGTCTCACCAATTTTTCATTCGAAGCCTCCGGTCGGATGCACAAGCAGGTAGCTGTCTCAATGTCTGATTCAATTTCATCGATCGTATCAGGTAGAAATGCTCTTGACAATGCATCTGCGGTAACTGGTTGCTTGCCTGGAACATGCTCAAGTGTTACTTGATACCTGTTCATACGCAGTCACATCTTTTGTAGTCTTGGGCTTATTGTGTCGTATGGTTTTTCAGCCAATCCTAACAGAGGTTTATGATCTGTTTGTACTTCCACCGGTCTACCGTAAGTATAGTAGTTAAAGTGTTCCAATCCGAATATTATAGCCAACAGCTCCTTTTCTATTTGTGCATAACGCTCCTGTGCAGGCGTTAGTGATGCTGATGCGTACTCGACGGGCCCTTTGTCTTGGAAAATAACGGCTCCCAAGCTTTTTTGGCTGGCATCTACTGACAAGGTTACAGACTTCGTATTGTCAAAGAGATTAAGGCACGGAGCTTTCGCCAAGGTGCTTTTAATATCCTCAAAATCTCTTTGTGTGTTGGCATCCCAGAGCCATGCTGTATGTTTTTTGAGCAATGCTCGCAGGGAATGTGTCATGCTTGATAGATGAGGAGTGAATCTGGTTTGGTACGTTACCATCCCTAGGAAACGATGTAATCCTTCCGTGTCCGTCGGTGCCGGATATTTAATGATCGCCTCCACTTTTTAGGGTCTGGTTTGATTCCTTCGGCGGCGATTATGTGACCTATATAATTAATACTTGATTTGGCTAGTTGTAGCTTCGCTGGGTCAAACTTCAGATTTGCATTTCTTGCCAGGGTCAGAACTCTTCGCAGCGTTTCGCAGTGTTCTTCCATTTGAAGTAGTACTGTAGTAGTAGTAGTTCTGCTTTTACCTTGTTGTGTAGAGCTGCAGGGATCTTCCTTGGTGCTCCGACACTTGGTATGTATCCTTCTTTGAGCTGGATTTTTACCTTTCTATCTAGCTTTCCTGTCCCCTTGAAAACATCTTGAAATTATGTTAGTACATTTTCTGGTTTGTTATCTTTAGAACGAGCATTCAGATTGCAGGTACGCCTAATCAACCCTAACTTATTCCACGACTGAAGACTTAGTATCGGGCTAGCGTTAAGACTAGTTATTATAAATTTGAGATCACAAGATATATTCCCTGTTTTACAAGCTAATGTACATTCGCCTAGAATGGGGATCTTGTTGTTACTATAGTCTACGACAGCCTGACTAGTAGGTCTAATTTCAGGTTTCTTTCGCCAATTGCTTATTTGACTCTGAGCTAGGATGTTTATCTGCGCCCCTATATCTAATTTGAATGTAACTTTGTTACCGTCTACTTCAATTTCTTGTAACCATTCTGTTTCTCTACCGCTAGTACCTATTGTGCTAACGTTTTTCAATTCTCCGAGGAACATAGCTTGATTTTCTTGTTCTGGGTCGACCCCAACTAGATTTACTTTTTGTTTTCCATTTGACGTCTTGGTTTTACAGTGCTTAGCCCAGTGATTCTTTATACAACAAGCTGCACAGGTTGATCCGTAGGCTGGACAGTTTCCCCATTCGTGTTTACGATCACAGCGACGACAGGGTGGTTCTTCGGACTCTCGTTGCGTCATTTTCTGTTGCTGGGCTGGGTTGCATTTGGATGCCGACATCTTTTGACCTCTGAATTTCTTCTCGTTTCTTCTTTTTAATTCGGAAACCCCTATCTCGGGTTCGTTCATTGCACTGGCCTGTGCTTTGGACTGTTCTGCTGCTTTACATTCGCTTGTTATGTCCTGTAGAGTTTTTTCTTTCTTACTCGTTTCTCTCAACAACCTTTCTTGTGATGGTTTGTCTTGCAGGCCTTGGATTATTTTGTCCTTCAACATCCTGTCTTTATTTGCGCCATAGTTGCAATCATCTACCGCTAGATGCAGCCGTGAATAGAAATCTTGGAATCGCTCGTTCGGTTTCTGCTTGATTTCCAGAAATACGTATGCTGCATACGTTTCGTTTTTGTATTCACTGTACTGCTTATCAAATTCATCCAGTATTTGTTTTAGTGATCGGCATTTTCACGTCAGTGAGATAACACTATATGCAACATGGTTTCACTGAAAACAGTGCAAATCCAGGTGGGTGAGGCAAAATCGCCCGCCGTCGAAATAGAAAAACTGCTTACTGACATTTCCGTTTAATTGACGAGTAACTAATTTTTTACGGCACAGGCATTAAAAAGTCACTTTTTGACGCCTGTCTTCGTTCCGGCAACTGGCAAGTGGCAAGTGGCAAGTGGCACTTTATACCGCTAAGTTCAAAGTTGCGGTATGAAGTCTTTATTCCGCAACTTTGATGCGCAGTTCGAAGTGCGCCTGTCAAAGTTGCGGAATAAAGTCTTTATACCGCAGGTTAGCCCCTCTCTACTACCTTTTACAGCAGCTCCTATACGCAGTTCGTGCGGAACTCAACTGGCGTCAAAGTGACTATTAATGCCTTTTCCGTAAAAAATATTGTATGGGGCGCGCTCAGAAAGTAACTGTTCAAGACTTCACTCGCCGTTGCTTTACAAGGCTCGCCTTCGGCTCGCCAGGTAAAACCAACGGCTCGTACGAAAAACATAACCTTGCCGAATAAACAGTTACTTTCTGCGCATGCCACATAAATATCTGTTGTAAATTCTTTTTGGCAACACTTGCATGGGAAGTTCGATTTCGCGCACCGCGGAAAGTGCGCGAAGCGGTCGATTACTGCGCTGGGCGGAGAGCGTGAAATAATATAGCAGACGACGGTTTTAGCGTGAAATAATATGTTTCAGCGTGAAATAATGAATATTATTTTCAGGGTGAAATAATATTCATTATTTCACGCTAGTCTCAGCGAGACTCTGTTAGCTAGCGCCATCAGACGGGACACTTGGTAACTACGATCGCGTGTGCTGCTCTACGCCACGCTCAGGTTAGAGTGCCGAGTGCCGCGGCGGCGAAATCGAACTACCCATTGCAAGGGGTTACAAAAAGCATAGTGCAAAAGCATATATGCAACGCGTGCGGGTTGTCGATCCCCGAATCGTGCGAGCATGTCGACACTCGTCGAGAATCGCCAACTTCCCGCACGAGTTGCACAATATACTATTTCGTCCACTGGAGTTAACGTGGATTAATCGGATTACTGAAACTCGAATAAATTATGAAAACCAACTGGGTAAATGAACAACAACAGAAATTTCTAACATATGAAAAATCAATAAAAACGTCCGAATATTAACATAATCTATAATGTGGATGAAAGAGAAAGAGAATTAGTTCGATTGAAAAAAATCATTTGAATTGAATGGATGAGATTATTAAGAAATTAAATAAAATTCTAAAGATAGAAATTGAATGAAAAAATTCTTTGCCAAATTAATGTAAATTTATTCAACTCAAAAATGTAAGTGTGCCAGTCAAATCTTGAACCAGTTCTCTCTCGGGGGTGTAAGACACAATAAAATCCAATGTTGTTCGTTCGAACAGGAGTATTATATTAGATAAAACGAAAGTTGATATCTATAGCGTACACTCTCTTATCTATTCTTCAAGTGGTGAAAATATGCCGTCCAGGAATAGTTATTTTATCAAAAGGGGGTGGGCGATTTTGCCCCACCCTTTCGGTTTGGCATCGTTTTCAGTAAAACCACGTTGCATATGGGGCTGTCCACGTCAATTCACCTAGCCTCCAGACCACAACTTTTTTGATTTGCTTCGTAATTTTTTCTATTGTTGCCCTTGCTCTAAAACATTTTTCTGAATCTTTTCAGATTTTTAAAAAATACCCTTTGTGAGTTATGATGTTTTTTCGACCAAAAAGAAGGACCATTTTTAAAAATCTGAAAAAATTCACAAAAATCCTCAGACTGACGTAGAACAGTCTCCCATTTGCGAGAATGTGGAACGAATTTTTTAAATATTTTTTGTTACGAATTGATTGATTTTTTTTGAATTTTTTTTTTAAGTAAACGCTACCCCCACGACTTTTATCCTTTCTGGATCTGCCAGCACTATTTTCGGATTATACGAATGGGAAGACATTGGTATTCAACTGGTCAGTTACTAGAACAATTAGTTCGATCCAGTATTCATTTTGCTCTAAGGATAAAATGTGGAAAAAATTGTTTGTTTCAAAGTGTATATCACAGAAACGATGAACACGAGCTGAAACGACCAATTTTTTCCACATTTTATCCTTGGAGCAAAATGAATACTGGATCGTAATAATTGTTCTAGTAACTGAGCAGTTGAATACCAATTTCTTCCCATTCGTATAATTCGAAAATAGTGCTGGCAGATCTAGAAAGGATAAAAGTCGTGGGTGTAGTGTTTACTTAAAAAAAAAAAAAGAAAAAAACCAATCAATTCGTAAAAAAATATTTAAAAAATATATAAAAAATTCGTTCCACATTCTCGCAAATGGGAGACTGTTCTACGTCAGTCAGAGGATTTTTGTGAATTTTTTCAGATTTTTAAAAATGGTCCTTCTTTTTGGTCGAAAAAAAATCATAACTCACAAAGGGTATTTTTTAAAAATCTGAAAAAATTCAGAAAAAGAAAAGTTGTGGTCTGGAGGCTAGGTGAATTGACGTGGACAGCCCCATATAGTGTTATGTCATTCACCTCGACGTGAATATGCCGTTGCGTCACTTTTCTTTGAGTTGGCCGTCTAGCCCCACCCTGAAAATTTGTTATGACTGTCAGCGAAGTCACATTGCATACCGTTTCGTACGGTCCCCCTTGATGCGAAAATGCGAGTAATTCAATTTCTTTGGGTTGGCCGTTTAGCCCCACCTGGCCATTCCGCCCCACCTTTCCCTAATCGTAGCGGACTCGCGCGCTGTAGCCAGCGCCTGATAATGCGTGGTACTTCAGAGCCTAGTTTCTAGTTTCTTAAGATCTATGTCAAATTCTTGGTTACCCATCACTGTATATGCTATTTTTAATTTCCTTTACCGTTTAAGTCTTGCTCTGATCACTATGTTACCCGATGTACCTACATATTATTTCCTCACTTTGGTGTATTTTAATTGTAAACTGTAATTTTGTTGATGAGTGTCTCCCCAGTCGTTACCACTTACTGCAGCTTTACGTATTATGTTATTACCATTTATTATTTTTTTGTTTTCTTATTGTACTACTATTTTTTACATTAATTTCTTGTTGCTAGATCTTTTTCTGATATTCTCTGTATTGTTGTTGTTGCCCTACGGTCCGTGTGGACTACGGCATAATAAACGGCTTCTAATCTAATCTAATCTAATCTAATGGTAATAATAATTGTATTAATAATGGTAACAATAATTTTTTGCAACTGTTTATTTTTACTCACGCTCGAAAATGTCTCATAGTTCATGACGCAGAATTTTCCTGCCGTTATTCTCAGGCTATTCTCAGATCGAACCATGACGTACGATAAGTCTTTGATTACAGAAGGCGGCAGTTTGTACCAGTTCATCATATAGATAGCTTCACCGATCGCTCGGCTCTGGTGATAACGATAGAAAAATTAATCACTGCATCAGCCTTGCCGAAAGTTCAAACAGAAACATGTGTATAGTATTGAATGTTTACTGTATCTATGGACTTTACCTCATCGATCAAGAACTGGCCGCTGAAGCAATACACGAAAACGAAAAGTGTCTGGGAAATGAGGTAGAAAACCAAAAGTCCAACACTCCAAATATCAGCGTTCTCCAACGACTGTAGTATTTCATTAAAAATATTTATTCATTGTCAGATAAAATAACTTCGAAGATAACACATTCATTATTTATGTCAGTTTAATTTAGGTGGAGATAAGTCAATTTTCATTGTGTATTGTGAGTACCTGGGGTATTTCAGCTATTATCGCGCAAAGATTTGTCTCGACATTTTTTAATTTTCAAAAATAATTTTATATACCTCAGGGATATAAACGGCCGTTCATTGCCCTGCTCCACCAGGGAAAACCGCTTTATTTCCCTTCGGTGTATAAAGTATCGTATGCACCACAGGGCAAACGTTGTTTTAGACTCGTGCGATTGTAATCCTCGGCTTCGCCTCGGAATACAACCTCGCACTCATCGAAAACACCTTTTATATCACTCCGTGCGTGAAGTGCGACTTTACGCACGCGAGTGTGCGTATAATCGGACTTCACCGACGTTTGTGATATAAAATTTGGTTCGATACATGTGCAAAACTCGTTTTTCCACTCGTGAGACTGTCACCCTCGCTTTGCTCGGGCGACAAATCTCCCACTCGTGCGAAAACAGACCTTTTGCACTAGTATCGTAATATACTATTTCACCCCTAGGTGCATAATATACTATTATACGATGTAGGTTTATATCACAGGAACGTCTGTGATTATTTTTTTGGTTGTAATTTCCATTTTCAACCGTTTTTTTGCTATGAATACCCGAAACTCCGATTGGAAAACCGGTTTTTAGCGTTCACACATAATCGTGTTAGGCATCAAAGTCTAGGTTTAGGGGTTTTTCTGTTTGAATATATCATATCCCCGGTGCAAAAACTTTTCACCAAGGACATCAACGTGGTATTCACCCATCCAACTGATCAAAAAGTCTCTCTGCAAAAGTATCTTCCCACGAGAATTATTCCGTTGGAACAAGCAATGAAATCAGACGCTACTGAGATACATGTCAAAAAATAATGGTGATAAGTATGGACGAAAAATTGAATTTGGAGAAATACTACTTGTCAGAAGGTTATTGACCGAAAAATGGAATACAAAAATTGGAGTTCAGGTAGTGGTACTTGGCACGCTTGGTGTACCCGGAGTGGTCGTTTGCTATACTTGAGTACCACATTAATACGCACTTATTGTTAGTGAGAGGTTTTTGCACCAGGCGTATGCTATTTTCAAACAGGAATGAATTTTCACTCCCCGAGAGTAACTATTCACTCGATAAGAGTGAAAAGGGTACTCGTTTAAGAGTGAAAATCGTGCCAGTCGGAAAAGAGTGAATAGTCACTCCAAAGAATTTAGAGAGTGTAATATAGGCTTACATCGTATGAAATTATTGAAAAAATAAAAAACGTAGCCCTTGATGAGTATTGTTGAGTATCCTTTCCCGAAGTTGTTAGTTTCTGAGGTGTTATTTTGAGTAGTTGTGTCCACAAGGGATAATCCGGAATAATGTCATTTTAACACCACTTCAGAACTGTACAAACCTGAATAAACTGAAATCCTATGACCCCGATCAAAGTTGAACTGACCACGAGCTGGTACAAAACCATTAGGTTGAAAGCCTCCTCAACGACAAGTGCCAGCCTGTGGACATTGGAAAAATGTACGTAACACTTGATCTTAGGTTATGGTTACCATTATTTATATTTTCAGAGCTATTGACGTTTCAGGATATCAATCTCGCTGAATAGGGTATACATACAAGCGAGTGTTGAAAGGGACTACCTAATCAAATGCAGATGTCTCTCCACGAGTAACTTCAGTCTACTTTTCACTGCTAAAATCTCTTCGCGGCTGAGTGTTGCTGTTTTTTCCAGCCCGCTAATTTCGCTCAGGTCATTTTTGAGCAGATTCAGCTGTCCACAAAGGTGGACCATGGTGACAGTAATAGAACTATCTGTAGCAAAGTTTCCAGTGAGGCACAAAACCCCGCCAATGCATTGTGACAAGTAGATAAGCTCGTAGAATGGCGATTTCTTGACTAGCGTTGTCAGGTACTCTGTCTCGTACGGGAACCTCCGCTCCTCAACATCAGCATTTGACATTACGGCCCAGATGTAGGGCCGAGGAAGGAAGATTACGCTTGTCACGTACATTGTGATACTCATCATATTCGATAACACTCTTCCGATTTTTGCGTAAGACAACATAACCTTCCTCCTTCGACGCAGATCTTGATCGTCCTTTTTGAGGAGAAGAATTGAAGCATTATGGTACGGTATACGGTGGCATAGGATTATATCTTCGTACAACGAAAAATCATAAAAATCGAAGAATGTTCGACTTTTGATAGATTCGATTCTTTACAGTAACCAAGTGATTATGCAGTTTTCTCTGCTGAACATGACTACCATCACATTAGAAGTTACGCATGAATGTAAAAAATATGGTAAGCACTGGTCAGATACTCTTTAATTTTCACGTTATTCTTGGACTCGATTGGTATGATGAATACAGAGAAACAAAAAATTCTTGACCACTGAAATATAATATAACTGGAACGTCCGCTACCCATGTGCTCGTAGAGAGGCCGCGGTCAGAGAGAGATAGCTCCGAAGACTGCTGGTATTCTCCTCTCTGTCTCACGGCGTCGCGCACGCGCACATTTAAGTATCGTAGAGCATTTTCAAAAAGTTAGTTCGGCCTGCTATAACGTACAGTGAAGTTTGTTTTGTTTGATAATATTGAAAACAATATGAAATAGAATTGAATTTGCGAGTTTCATTTATAATTGAAACCTATTAGATCGCTGTTCGATAATTTTACGAGAGAATTATTTATACACTGTAGGTTCGATTTTTAGTCATTTCGAGTGAGGTAAACTTTTGGACTTGACTGTACGGACAGAGAGGAGAATACTAACAGCTATCGCGAACGGCTATCTCTCTCGCCTCGGACCAGCCTCCCTGGCGTACGTTCCAGTTATATTATATTTCAGTGTTTTTGGCCTTCTGCAGATAATCTCACGCCACGATACCTTGTTAAAATCAGTGAGTGCTTCTCGACACCAATCAATGTACAGCATGCGATGTAGGGTACCAAGATTAGCCATCTGTCTCCAAACACATATTACTTTGACCTGCATGAAGGTTAAGCACAAACTGCACGTCACGTTCTCCAGCATCTCGTCCCAGTCGCCCCATACAAAGTAAAGATCAACGTATTGGGCAAAGCATGTGGCACCGTTTAGTATATTCATCGACAGGAACATGAAGACGCTGTACCATCTACTGGGCTTCTGAACCTCGTGGTCTGGCCATAAACCGCAAAAAGTTAGCGCCCAACGATTGGCTGAAGTCGCATAGTCGATGTCTGCGTTCCTCTCCATACCCGAACAATTGAATAATTTTTCTTCGTCTGGTTCCTTTATTCAGATTTCGGAAATCATCTTCTTTGACGATAGTGTTCGAAATAGCTCGGCGGACTGATCATTTTATTTAACCGTCAGTGACATTATACTTGGTCACGATGTCACGTGCTACAATTATATGTTGTGTGGTTTGTCGATTTTTTTCGATTAAATTCGAGACTGCGATAATGGTACGTTGCTGCGGCCCCTACTGTCTACGATGGAATAATAATTAGATATAACGTTTACGATAGAGTGGTACAATTATTTTTACCAAGAAAGGTTTCATAGTACTATAAACCTGCAATTATTCTTTATTTTCTGTCCGATTGAGGTAGGGAGATATAGGTAGGGATTTGGCTTAAAATTCTTAGGCAATGTGGCATCACAGAATTAGGTATCAACGCAAGAATAAAATGGCAATAGGTATATTACGTATACAATTACAACTCTAAGTTACGACCTACTTTTGAGGCACGATCGTTGGAAATGGGGTGCGTTGTATGTATATTAGGAATTAGTATGAATTCTTCTTTGTTATCGTAGGTCAGAAAAAACACAACATTCTTTTTAACGTTTCGGCCTGAGAAGAAGGCCCTCTTCAGAACTGCACAATTTATTCTTTGTATCACAACTCAGTATTAAAGCTTAATAATAGTGGTTAACAATGTTCAATTACTTACAACTTTACATAAATTGTAGCATCCTTAATGTCGAAGTAGAAAAAATGAACAAAAAAGTAGACATTAAGATTTCGCGGTTATCTATAACGGAACAAGATTTGAAATTTGTAGGTTAGAAACAATAACACTAGAAACCTTCAATCAAGATCTGGATAACTTACGATATGAACCCGGTTATTGGAAAAAACTCATTTATCTGGTTCTTTGGGTGCCATTATATAGGCTGATTCGTAAAGTATAACGAGAATGTACTCAGATGTTAAAGTGACAGAAGGAATTCGTCTCCTCGCTGTATTCGATGTGACCGGAACGGGAAATCGTTCACAATATAGTAAGTAAGCAGGCGTGTCATTGGACTACCGTGACGGCGGTGGATTCAAAGTAAGGAATACAGCGAGGAGTCAAAGACCCACTAACATAAATTCGATTTGGAAACAGATTACGAGTATTCAGATTCCAAATCACTAAGACAGATCAAAAAATTACAAGAGACCATAATACGTAGCACAGAGGTTATCGACATCGCTGAGTAGATTAACACTAGTATTGTCTTTAACCATCTGGCACATTTCATGTATCAATCGTTTCTTTAGGTTCTTCTCTTTAACCAGCACTTGTATTTCATTGTAATTGAACTGGTGATCTTTTGCAATTTTATGCTTTGTCAGTGCTGTGTGTTCACTAGCTTTACGATTAACATTTTTTTTCATGTTCCCTAGTACGAGTTTTAAGCCATATCCCCGTCTGTCCAATGTATGACGCTTCGCATCCATCACAAGGGATTTTATACACTAAAAAAAAAGTTCGGTTCGGGCTAGTCCCAGGTCTTTTTTCTGCTCCTTTTCGGAGCTAATCGACCTATGTTTCCATGCCTATATTGGGTTTTTGGTACTCTTTAGTTTATATGTACCGCGTAGCCTTTCCCTATAGTCGAAACGCATTCGCCCCCCACACACCCATTCTCATGTGAACATGAGCCTGGGAGGAAGAGAGCGTTTGCATCTCGACTGGACCTACAATTTTTTATACGGTGGGTTCCGAACCACCAGAGTCGCAGAATTGAGCACTTGAAAACTTTTTCTCTCGAAAAAATTTCAGAGGTGCCCGGTCGGGATTTGAACACAAGCCTCCCGGGTGGGAGTCTGTGTGCATATCCACTGAGCCACTGCGACTCTGGGATTTTATACACTACGTTGGATGTAAACGGTGAAGGTGTTTTATCTTTCAACTGATTGTAGAGTTGGGAAAGATAGTTAACATTCCTAAACACGCAGGACACGTTGAATTGTTTTAAAACCCTTAAGACAGACTGGGAGAAGCCTTTCACATACGGAAAACAAAATCTAGCTGGGATTATTCTGTTTCGTGTTGGTTCATCTAGTAATGTAGGCTCCTTAAATTTATCTATTAGCGTTTTCAAGCGTTTGATGACATGGGTATCAATAAAATTGTCTGGGTAGTTATTTTCAATAAGAACATCCCTAACGATCGTTAGATTTCTTAGATGGAACAGGGAGTCTGATAATAGAATGCTGCGATCAACTAGCCCGTAGATGACACCTATCTTCTATTGAACTGGATGATGTGAGTAGAAGTTAAGATACTTTCTTGACCATGTCGGTTTGTGATACCAATCGGTTAGGATTCCATCAGCTTTATTGATGCCTGTGATGTCTAAGAAATTGATTTTGTTTTCCGTTGGACACTCTATAGTGAATTGAAGTCGAGGGTGGAAGCTGTTGAAGACCTCTAAGACTAAGTTGAGGCAATCTTCAGGAATTGATATCAGAATATCGTCGACATATCTCACATAAAACGGTACAGAGAACGGTAATTGTGATAAACAGGAAGTTTCAAGGTCCTCCATGACCAAATTAGATAAGATGGGGAATAAGGGTGAACCCATCGGTAAACCAAAGGTTTGAGAGTAGGAGTTGCTATTAAAATTGAAGCACGCTGCTTCGAAACAAAGTTTAAGAGCTTTTGAGAAGTCATCTAGAGAGATCTTCACTGAGTCTGACTGAGACATAATGCCAACGTTTGGAAACGGCTGATGTAGCGAGGTCAAGCGGTACGTTGGTAAAAAGTGACACAACATCAAGAGATACAAAGATGTAGTTCGGAGGAATTTCAAAATTATTAATTCTGTTGACCAATTGGAAGCTATCTTTTACGTTTGAGTCAGATAGTGGGCAACTACTTAACACCCAATTAATGAATTTTGCCAACGCATAGGTTGGACTATCGGTAAAGGATACTATGAGTCTCAAGGGGACATTAACCTTGTGGATCTTGGGTAGATCGTATGCCTTGGCTGGCACCCCATTATAACAAGTAAGCCACTTCTTCACACGATCTTCAATCAATTTTCCTTTTGACCAGCCTCTAATCAGTTTGTTGACCCTTGTTTGTGAGGACTCAGTATAGGATCTCTTATTAGAAGGGTGTAAGTTTCTTTGTCTGACAACATATCTAGCATTTTTTCTTCGTATTCTGACTTTTTCATCACTACCGTCGTATTACTTTTATCGGCTTTCAAAAATAGTAGTTCAGGGTGATCTTTGCGAAAAGACCCAGCGATTTTGATCTCAGAAGTTAAGTTTTTATCTATGTTTTGTTCAGTCTTTGGCGAAACTAAATTGTTCTTCAAGCATCTGGCTAATTCGCAACGGGCTTTGTTTCTATCCAGCGGATCAATATACTCTATTTTTGGATTTTGATCAGAGCCTGACCTTCTACGCAAGATCAACCTTAACCATCAACAAGTAATATTTCTAGCAGCGAAGGCTTGCAAAGGCCTGAAACTGTGAAATCTCAACAATCCAACATGAGGGAACCGACGTAGAACAGATCCCGATCCAAAGACCTGTGGACATGAACCTTGAACAAATATTGAGAAGAATTGAAAAATATCTAAAATGGCGTGGCCATTGACAATGACTACATCTCAAAATTCACCACTGCTAAAACCTGCAGATGAATGGCATAACTACAAACACCAGATTCCAACGCAACCAGGAGGAATTACAACGTTCTGGCTGATAAGAGCATCAAGGACCAAGGACCTGTACGGAATGAACTACATGGAGGACATTTCCCGAACCTACCAAAGGACACCATCTTCGGACAAACCACCTGAACCAGAAGGGATGCGTAGGAATTGACATAGAACGTCGAATAACCAGAATTAGAAATGTAGTATATAAAGAGAATATGATGAAATTTCATGAGTAATTTTTTTTTTTTTAAATTTGATCAAGTATCGTATTACCGATGTTTTATCATCTTGAGGTCAACCAAGTAATACGAATCTGTTGGACGAGTTTTTACATCAATTTCAACACATTTATGAAATTTTATCATTCCCAGTAGTAAATTTTTTTTTTGTTAACATATTGTAACAATCTATTCTTTAAGAATTGGACAAGCTCTCCTCTTACTCTACTCGGTTCTGGGCGCCAATCAGTCTCGACTGATAATTTAAGAATTATATTATGAATTATCTTCTTCTATAGTGATTTTACCGCGGCTTGAAACTAGTTCCCTCAGAGCTTCCGTAAGGTCAAGTATTACTTGCTAAATTTGACTATTCCGTTGAATCGCTGAATCTCGTTGAATTGCTGTGTTGATGGTGCAGAGTAGTGTGGGTCACTCTCGTTACCGTTGAAATGTTATGCGAAAAATATGCTAGGCAGATACAACCAGGGTTGTTCGTTCTGTTATATCAGTCGCAATACCATGATGAGCAGTTCTAGTCGATCTTTCGATTGACCGTCGTTTCAGCTAATAAAGATCAGCGCCAGTCCATCAAAAACATCTATTGCGTCTCTTGTTTACACAGTTTATAATGATTGGCGATTCAGGCGTTGCTAGAAAGTTTAGCCGTTATGTTCAATCTCTGATAAGATTAGTGCAGGATGAGTTTTACTTCACCGTTACGTCTCTTGTTTACAGAATACAAATTAAATCAGGTGACAGGTTATAGAAATAATCTGTTGAACAACAGTTTAATATTAATAGTGGGAGAGTTACTCAAACTTACATGGTTAGTAGAAAGTCTTGAAATTCAAAGAATAATTTCACTGATAATCCAGAACTTGGTTTTACGTTTTAAATTTGTTTTATGTTTTGAGTTGATTGCAGGAGTTTAAGTTAGATTTTGAGAAATCTAGATTCTGAAACAAGTGAATTTACGTACTAGTGAGATTTTTATAAGTCTTTTAATGACTGAAGTAATTTCAAAGACCGTGGTCTGACGCTAGCAAATCTAGTTTGGCTCTGGAAGAGAGATATCTCGTTGTCGCAACGTTGGGTGTTAACCCGCTGTGTTGACTAAGAGTACTGGCTCTAGGTTGCGGCTCGCTTTACATACAATTTTGGGTTGGAAGTGTTTCTGTTAATCCTCGTGTATGACAGATCTCCCTTTTATTTGTGTACCTTAATACTATTACATTTTAAATACCATTGGCTAGTTCTGTTATCCAATTCGGATACAATATTTTCTATTTGTTAATTCTTTGGCTGCTGCCTGGCTATTTTGAAATTCTGATTGACGCTAAATTATGAGAATTTGATAGGCGTTAAATTGATTGTTATAAAATTATTAAGTTATTTGTACTTTGGCTAGAATCATTAGTTGAAGGATTTGAGGTCACGTGATAAATTGCAAAGGAGTTTGGTGGGGTTCAGTTCTCCTTATCAGTTACGAGTCTCATCCCTCTATGAGTATCTTTGGTTGCCTGCCTGCAGGCACTTCGACTTTCTTCGATGTTTCTGAGCGTGCGGGTGGCTACCTATGCGTCTACGTTTTTCTCTCCATCGTTCACAGCTAGTGTCGCTGTCGTTACAGCTGGATGATGAGGATGATGAGGATGATGAGGATGCACTCGAGCTGCTGGAATCGTCTGATTCGGACATTTCTTCGGCTGGCGGGCCTTCGATGAATTCCAGCCTCCTTTTCTCGTCTTTCCAGCACCTTATCTCGACTTTTGGCAAAGTGATGGCCGTTAGCCTCCACTCTGGTTCGCGATGTACCGGAAGCGGCGTTCCGGATGTGCTCGGGGTTGGTTCTTCAGGCTTGTGAGGGCTAGTATGCACCTTAGGTTCTGCGATTATCGTCTCCGTCTGGCTTGACTTCTCTTTATAGCAGAGTAACTTCTTCGTCGTCTGTACTGTGTGCCCCGTGAGGTGGTACGGCTCATTTTCTCGATTCGGCCAGTATCGTGACATCATTCCTCTTTCGATTCTCTGTGCTCTTATAACATCGAACCCGTACCCTTGCGTCTGAGTCATTGCATCCGCTCTTCCTGTATTTCTATCAGTTTAAGCACCTATTCCAGTGACTCTGTCCGGTTCGTCTTCTCTGTTGGTCCAAGGTCGTGCCACAATCATCTTCCCTTTCTTATATGAGTGGTTTTGGTCTGGTGTCCTAGTAGAAGGGCAAACACACAAAAAAAAATAGACCCAAAAAAAAAATATATATATAAAAATTATTTTGATAAAAAAAACTATATAAAATTTTCTTTTCTTTTCGTTTTTCACGATCACTTTATTTTCTGTGGAGGTGGTAAAAAGCGTACCGTTACAATATATCTACTTCAACCCGCACCACCCACCCTTGATCATAAAAACCATCAGACGGTAACACCCTGATATATCAATTAGTTATTAAGAAAAATTATATTATTATGTTATAATTATAGTAATCAACGGGGACGTTGATGCCTTTTAAGGGGGGAGGGATGTTACGATCGCGCCTTGCACTATCGTACCGAAATTCATTTTTAATTAATATTATCCTAACGGACAAATAATGCAGTGCACATGCACTTGAGTTTTACCTAAGCATTATTTATTACGGTCCGTGGGAAACGGTTCATCTTTTAACACGTCATTTCCTTCAAGATTGTATTTCATTTTGGTTATTTATTACACCTCTTTAACTGGCAAAAAGGCACGTATCCCCCGATAACTAGGCTAGGCTAGTGTTACAAATGGTCAATACTTGGAACCATGGGATTTTGCTGACGCAGAACACCCATGCTTCGCCTATACCTCATCCAGGTTAACTCCTTTTCAAAATTATTAGTTATCATAAGAATAAATCCCAACACCCGTTAAAAGATAAGACTTCACCTAATCAATTATCCATTAAGGAATGTTTGTTGCGTGAATGTTGATAATTATCAAGCCTAAATTAATTGTTGATAAATTATAAATTACAGCGAACAGACTATAGCCGTTGATGGGTGGAGTAATGAGCCGCTGCACGCGCACGGGGCCCTATAAGTCAGTCCCTGCGCCTAGCCAATTAACAGGCGAGAAAAGTGCTGAATTGCAGTTTGAGTGACGCGCATTAATACACTAAGAGTCCAGCTCAGGAGCTCCGCGTCTGAAAATTCGTCTTTAATCCACCAAGTCACATAGTGTGCGGATCGTAGAGAACCGGGATAAAACTTAGAGACACATAGTTCGGAATAACCGCCCTTACAGCATTCGTGTTAGCATAGGCTGAAACTGTGTTTAAAAGAAATTACGGAGCGGGCGGTGTTGCATACGAACCTCTTAGAAATGCTCGGAAACGTCTTCCCTGCAGGTGCCAAAACGTGCCCCGTATATGGTTTGAGATTTTTCACTCGATTCGACGTTTTTTGCGATAGCGAATGTATGTACGTTTGGCACCTGCAGGAAAGACGTTTCCGAGCATTTCTAAGAGGTTCGTATGCAACACCGCCCCCCCCCCGTAATTTCTTTTAAACACAGTTTCAGCCAAACCGCCAAACCGATTCTGATGAAATTTGATGAAATGTTTTACCCTGATACTGTTTTTACCCTGAAAATGGGCAATTTTTTTTGTGGACCCGATCTGACTTCCGGTTGAGAAACGGCACTCGGTTACCTCGTCAGTTTTGAAGTCGAATCAAGATTTTTAATGTTCTGAAATTTTGATTGCTATATTCAAACATCCTAGCACTGTGCGATCGTGCCTTACACACTCTCTAAATTTCTTGGATTGAAATTTTCACTCTTAGCATGGAGTGAAAAGCGGGGCACTCTTTTTGGAGTGAATTTCCACTCTTATAGAACTCGTTGTCCACTCTTATGGAGTGACATACTTCACTCTAGTTGAAAGAGTGAACATTTTCAATCTAATTTTGCGACTGGTATTTCTCACTCCAGTACATATAGTGAATCTTTCCACTCTAATTACGAGTGACTGTTATCATTCTGACTCACTCCAATATTCGGAGTGAATAGTCACTCCACTAACAACTGAAAATTTCACTCGATAGGAGTGAAAAGTCATCACTCCACTGGCTAGAGTGTACCGTCTCACTCTTAAAAAGAGTGAACTTTTCACTCTTAAAGAATGAACTTTGCACTCTTAAAGAGTGTAATTTTCACGCCAAGAAATTTAGAGAGCGAAAAAGCAATGAGCATTTTGGCTAAAATGAGCAGTTTTTTTTCATCAAAATGTTCTTTATATTCTTATTATTTTGTTCGAACGGAGAACCTTTTACGACAGCTGTCGAAGATAGCTAACTTTCCTGTGAATAGAATAAGTCTAAAACGAGTTCTTGACAACTAAATCTTGTCTGATATATGATTTTTATTAATTTATAAATTGGATGTCAATGAAAAAATGTGTATGCTATCAAGTCTTCCTATTCTTTTTTTATGTATTGTAACAAAGGGCAAAACCCGGTTACGATTAAATAAGGGACCGAAATCACTGGTGCGAGGCAAAATGAAAGATTGTGGGCAAAGTGGGGGGGTTTACTCAACAGATATGTTCTCTCGTTTAGGTCTAGAGACTGACTGTTTTTTACAAAAATAATTCCTACGTTCATTTTCTTATAACAAATTATCAGCTGTTTTAATCAGCATACTCAGTTTAAAGTAATTGTCAAAGTGACAGATAACTGACACCCTTACAATCTAACGGGTGCCTCCGTTACACTGCCCTCCCCTCTAACGAAGAGTTGTCCCGACTCTTGAAAGAACGATCGACCAAAAATAACAAATCGATAAACAAAAACTATCTGAGCCGAGGCTCATGAAAACTGGCGTTCTTCCAAGAACTATCCGGCATTCGCCTACTGACTACTTTCCGGGAAACCTCGGAAAACCAGAAAGTGGATAGTGAAATCAACGAAAAATCTCAAGTGAAAGTGTACAATAAAGCTTCCTCGCCACAGCGGCGTCTTCGTTGAAGATCCTGAAACTCTTCATCCAGTGTTCTTTCCAATCGAGAACGGCTGAACGCTGGATCACAGCCGGGAAGCTAGTCCTTGTTCCAAAAACTGGAGTATCCAAACTCCAGCGCGAACCGGTTCCGGGAAAGCATCGAGAACGGGAAACAAGAGACAAGGAACTGCACCCAGGAGGATCTCCAAAGACTGAAAGACCTTGAGTTGAAAGGACAAGGATGAGTTACAGGATTGGGTAAGAAAAAGCGAAAACAAAGTCGTAGGGGAAACATTGGTCCGATCATAGCTTTTACAGTTGGTGGGGGTTCAATCCTCGGAAAGGCGTGGCAGAAAATGGTTCAAAGGCCACCAAAGTCGAAAGAAACATCTTCATCCAAAGCCCGGTTTCTTCACTCGCGCAAAATTAAGGGAACAACTGTAAAATATCTCAACAAAAAGAACTGTGGGGAAATTAAAAACAGGGAAAACAGTAAACCATCGTTTCCGAACACACACGGCACCCGTCGCGGAAGCAGACTCCGAGGGACTAAAGTCAAATGATACAAATAAAGCTGATAAAAGAAAGACAAAAATCCGATCTCTACCGAAGCGAAGAATCAATCTCAACTGAAGTGAGAATCGAACACTCAATCGAACTCACTTCAGAGAGGTGTCAGAACCTCGGCTGACAGTTAACCTCTCATAACCTCGTTAAATCGTTGATAAACATTCTCTGCTGAATCTTCTGCATTCAATATCAAAACATGGGCTGGAACGGACGAGAATGTTTGCGCGACCACCCGCCTGAAAATCTTCATGTGATAAAAGTGATGAAAAATCATATGATAAATCATATGATAAATCGCATCAAGTTATGACCGAATTCGATGTGTGATTCATTAGGTCATTTACATAGTGATTTATTATATGATTTTTTGTATAAATTATCATGTGATTTACTTTCAAATGTATAACATGTTTTATTATATAATTTATCACTTAAGATGCATTTCAGAGTATTGAAAAAAATGGTTATTCAATACGTGCAACTAATTTTAATAATTGTGAAGTGAGATATAATTTTTTCGTTGCAATGGGTGTAAAATGCAATTTTACGACCATGGGAGGTTTTTTAAAACTGCATTTACGTCCACCTGCAACGAAAAATATCGTATGCAACACGGGAGTTGAATGTAAAACCCTAGTGTGCTAAAAAAAACAGGAGGGCTTGGCTTCGCCAGCCCTCCTGTTTTCTGAGCACACACGTGTTTTACATTTGACTCCCTTGTTACATAATATACTATTGTTAACCAAGGGAATCAAGTAAACACAAGGACATTTTTATCAATAATTATTGACTTTATTGACACACAGGCAATTTTTCACAGAAAGTAATAGAAAATCACAGATTCATTATCTTTCATTTGTCTTATGCTCATCACATTTTTTAAATTATCAATCGAAAACAAACAAGTGCATATATGTATGTATATACTGATATTCGATTGACGTAGGTAGTATAATGAAGAAAATGGTACATTTACAGGAAATAAGAACTCCGCAGTTATTCTGAATGTACAGACATTATGATGAAGTTTTGCAGACCCAAAGGTATAAATTATGAAAAATATGGAAGGAGGGGTCACAAAAAGTACTAAATGAAAAATCACAGAGCATATCCATTCGGGGGATTTAAGGAATGAAGAAAGAAAGAAAGAGTAATGAATAAGGCGTATACTTATATCTATAAAAACAATCCTTGCTATCAGCTACATGTAAAAATGTTCATTTAGTTTAGGTCCGATACATAAAATACAGTACAAAAGACGATAAGGGTGCATCTGTTGCATTGACACTATGTTATTATGATTACTATACGAGAGAACTAACTTACGAACTAAATTCATATCTTACAGTACGATAGGTCGGACGATGAAACCGAGACTTTCGTTTGTTAGTGCGTGAGTATCTCCACAGTTACTGTTCGATGCAACAATAGGTGGAAATATTATGAATAAATAACATAGAACTACTCATCTCCAAACTAGAATATCGAATGAATATATATACATATATAGAATATGATATTCAACAAACACAAACTTGAATATTATATATACAGGGTGTCCCATTTTAAAAAATGCAGCCGAATATCTCGGAAAGTATTGGTTGCAGAGAAAAATATTTCAGATAAAAGTTGTTTGGTTTCGAGGGGGACAGATTCTGATGATATTGGCTTTTTTGTAGGTGGAGGCGTTAAGGTGATATGAAGGTCAACTTTTGTTTTTTAAATGAAATCATGTATTTATTATTAATTCATCAGATCGGGCGTTTAATTTTACACCAAAAAGCACTGCTGAACTGATGTTCTAACATGAACGGTTCCGTAGATATTTCATTTTTCTCAAAATAAGTTTATGAGCGTTCATGCTTCGGTTGATGTATGATCAACCTTCAAGCATTGACAAGATGCTCGAACACATTACCTTCTTGGTTGATACACAAGTGCAGCCTATTTTCGAAACTTTCAACCGTTTGGAGAAGGACAATTCTCGGAATACTTCTACAGGCATTACGTATACGGTTTTTCATATCTTCTGCAGTGGTTGGCGCCGTTGCAAAAACTGTATTTTTTACACAAGAACGTAATGTGTTCGAGCATCTTGTCAATGCTTGAAGGTTGATCGTACATACATCAACCGAAACATGAACGCTCATAAACTTATTTTGAGAAAAATTAAATATCTACGGAACCGTTCATGTTAGGACATCAGTTCAGCAGTGCTTTTTGGTGTAAAATTAAACGCCCGATCTGATGAATTAATAATAAATACATGATTCCATTTAAAAAACCAAAGTTGACCTTCATATCACCTTAACGCCTCCACTTGCAAGGAAGCTAATGTCACCAGAATCTGTCCCCCTCGTAACCCTACAACTCTTGTGTGAAATATTTTCCGATACAGTCAACCGTTTTCGAAATATTTGCGTTTATAATTTAAAATGGGACACCCTGTATATATATATATATACACAGGGTGTCCCATTTTGAAAAATGCAGCCGAATATCTCGGAAAGTATTGGTTGCAGAAAAAAATATTTCAGATAAAAGTTGTTCGGTTTCGAGGGGGACAGATTCTGATGATATTGGCTTTTTTGTAGGTGGAGGCGTTAAGGTGATATGAAGGTCAACTTTTGTTTTTTAAATGGAATCATGTATTTATTATTAATTCATCAGATCGGGCGTTTAATTTTACACCAAAAAGCACTGCTGAACTGATGTCCTAACATGAACGGTTCCGTAGATATTTAATTTTTCTCAAAATAAGTTTATGAGCGTTCATGTTTCGGTTGATGTATGTACGATCAACCTTCAAGCATTGACAAGATGCTCGAACACATTACGTTCTTGTGTAAAAAATACAGTTTTTGCAACGGCGCCAACCACTGCAGAAGATATGAAAAACCGTATACGTAATGCCTGTAGAAGTATTCCGAGAATTGTCCTTCTCCAAACGGTTGAAAGTTTCGAAAATAGGCTGCACTTGTGTATCAACCAAGAAGGTAATGTGTTCGAGCATCTTGTCAATGCTTGAAGGTTGATCATACATCAACCGAAGCATGAACGCTCATAAACTTATTTTGAGAAAAATGAAATATCTACGGAACCGTTCATGTTAGAACATCAGTTCAGCAGTGCTTTTTGGTGTAAAATTAAACGCCCGATCTGATGAATTAATAACCCTGATGGGCTTTTCCAACGGTACTTCAACGTGTTTCCAACTATTGATATCCCGTTGTTAAATCATTGGATCTCAACGAAAAGGAAACGTTGAAGAATCGTTGATTTGTTTCAAATCCAATACGGATTTCCAACGACTATTTCATTGGTAACGCATTGAAATCTGGTTGGAAGCGTTGTGAACGGGTTGGAATTTTGTTGAAAATATTGTCAACGCGTTGGGGGTGGGTTGGTAACCTGTCGGAAGTGTTGTCAACGCGTTGGGGGTGCGTTGGTAACCTGTTGGAAGTGTTGTCAACGCGTTGGAGGTGCGTTGGTAACCTGTTGGAAGTGTTGTCAACGCGTTGGGGGTGCGCTGGAATTTCGTTGGAAATATTGTAAGTGCGTTGTAGTTGCGTTGACAAGCTGTTGGAAGTGTTATCAATGCGTTGAAGGTGCGTTGGCAAGCTGTTGAAAGTGTTGTCAATGCGTTGGGGGTGCGTTGGTAACCTGTTCGAAGCGTTGTCAATGCGTTGGAGGTGCGTTGGTAACCTGTTGGAAGTGTTGTCAACGCGTTGGGGGTACGCTGGAATTTCGTTGGAAATATTGTAAGTGCGTTGTAGTTGCGTTGACAAGCTGTTGGAAGTGTTGTCAATGCGTTGGAGGTGCGTTGGCAAGCTGTTGAAAGTGTTGTCAATGCGTTGGGGGTGCGTTGGTAACCTGTTCGAAGCGTTGTCAATGCGTTGGAGGTGCGTTGGTAACCTGTTGGAAGTGTTGTCAACGCGTTGGGGGTGCGTTGGAATTTCGTTGGAAATATTGTAAGTGCGTTGGAGGTGCGTTGGTAACCTGTTGGAAGTGTTGTCAACGCGTTGGGGGTGCGTTGAAAATCCGTTAAAAATGCTGTAAGTACGTTGGAATAATGTTGGAACTGTTGTTAACGCGTTGGAACCCCGTTAAAAATATTGTAAGCGCGTTGGAGGTGCGTTGGAGATCCGTTAAAAATGTTGTAAGCGCGTTGGAGGCGCGTTGGAAACCCGTTAAAAATATTGTAAGTGCGTTGGAATAAGGTTGGAACTGTTGTTAACGCGTTGGAACCCCGTTAAAAATATTGTAAGCACGTTGGAGGTGCGTTGGAAATCCGTTAAAAATGTTACAAGCGCGTTGGGGGCGCGTTAGAAACCTGTTGAAAATATTGTAATCGCGTTGGAGGCGCGTTGGAAACCTGTTGAAAATATTGTGAGCGCGTTGGAGGTGCGTTGACAAGGTGTGCAAGACGTTGTTATCACGTTGGAGGTGCATAGAAACCTGTTGGAAATATTGTAGGCGCGTTGGAGGTGCGTTGAGAAGATGTTGGAAGCGTCCACACGGCACGTTATATTTCAGAAATATTTCGAAATGTTTCAACGTTTCAGATCCATAACATAACTTAGGAATATTTCAGAAACGTTTCTGACTGATGTCAATTGCAATATAACATTCTCAACATTTATGAAACGTTTCTGACAGATGTCAATTGCAATATAACATTCTCAATATTTCTGAAACGTTTCTAACAGATGTCAATCGTAATATAACATTTCGATAATATTCTGATTGAAATCCTGCCATGTCTTTAATTTACTTCGGGTATTTCCGGACGACTTTGGGACTATAGAACGATACTTTATATAATATAGAGCGGTGACGGACAGTGCCGCAGAGGGGAGTCCGCGGGGGGAAAGGATCCGCCGGGGGGCGGGGGTCGTCGACCTTCGAAATCTTGACACGGCGGTGGCGGTGGTGGCGGCGGCAATATCTTTATATAATATAGAACGATATATAACCATCCCCTCCCTCACCCCGCACAAGCTTTAAGTAGCTTCTGGGGACATACCCACTCGGGTATGGCGGGTAGTAGGTGGTAATTATTATTATTATTATTATATAATCACTATCTATCTCGTTATAAATCTCGATATAAATGAAACTATCGAGTATTTTGGTGACACGCCTCATTTGGGTCCCTAGGCACGATATTTTCACTAGATATGGTGGGTTGCCGAAGCGCACGGGTCCGGGTTAACGAAAAACTGTCCCTCTAGCCAAAATTATGCACTTGTAAACTCGGCTTAGCCAAAATATGGCGGCAAAATTTGACATTCGAGACATTTGACGATCACGCCAAGGAACCCCTGTCATTAAAATGACCGATTTATTCAATTTCCCTGTGTTAACAGTCACCGAAATGACCAGGTGTGACCGATAATGATTGTGTCCGATCCAGATGTGTCCGAACGGGCCTGTCCCTAGAATACACATCAGATTGTCAAAGATGAAGCTCTATTATAAATAGGTGAAAGATCTACGATTATTCAATAGGTAGTTTGGCGTAGTAGGTAGGGCGTGCGACTAGTATAAATGCGAGCGAGCGATAGGGTCCCGGATCGAATCCTGAACGAAACCATGAGAAATTGTCAGAGCTACTGTTAGATTATGGGTGGAAGTTAGAATAAAATACAAGTGATTTAGATATTGAATTGAATTTATTAGACACAAGGAAAGCCACCACTTTCTACTTCGACTGATTCTAAATGACTAAAGAATATTTTCTATATACGAACGAAATAACTGAAGGTTTGTCAAGTGCCTAAAGGACGTAGCGTTTCTACAAAGACCACATCTGTTTAGGATCAGGGCGCTCTTGACTACGGGGTACGACCCGTCATAGATAGATCCTTTCAGTTTATCGTATTTGTATGTCGAGTGATTTTTGTAAATATATACACATGCGTTTGTTGGTCTTACGCATTCCAACAGCTACAAATGCGTTTTAACAAAAGTATTTCAGAACTTTTCAGATTTCTATGAATATCGGTAATTTCCGCTTAGCGGTCGATTTTGATAACTGTCTCAAGTTTTGATCGTCAAATCGATTCAACAATATTTGGAAGTGAAAGGAAGTCAAGTTAAAGACAATTTTCCACGAAGTGTAACATATTTTTTTTATTGAAAAAGTCTAGAATTCCTAGCACAACAAGTATAAAGTAATTTATACGGTACATCCTCGAGCTCATCGCATAAGAGGCAGTTCCATGAACCTTATAACGTATTCAACAACTCGCCTAGTAATATTTCAAGTTTAACTTCAAAATCAGAAAATTCAATTATCAGAGTCAGACAGAAAATTCAAATTCAAAGCCCGGAAACCACATGACACAATATAGCATTTATACATTACAACTTAGAATCAAAATTTAATACACACACACACTCAATTGTGAGAAGAAAAATAACACATAGAAACATCGCCACTTTGGCAACAACATTTACACACAAAATTTAGTTTAACACACACACGTAAATTCTCAAACATCATATTATATTGGATTTAAAGATATTTCCTGTACACACAACTCAAACAGACCATACATATTACACTATTACAAATAAAAGGGGATTAACACGGATAGAAGAGAACAGAAAATCCGTAAATAGTATCACTACGCGCCAGATAGAAAAACTGAGGAGTTCGTGGGTCAGGCCCCTCTCCTAAAATTTGAAGAAATGTGACTACGCGCACCGAGAAGTAGTGCGAAGACCGAGCCGTAATAGTAAATCAGAGTGCGATCAGAGTCAGATTTTGCGAGTTTAACTTCGGTCCGGCCAATTGGTCTATTGGTACGTAATTCATGGGAGCTATCCATGAATTACGAATTTAAATTCATTTTCTGACTTAGAAAAATGTTGAAGAATCCATTTCAGGCGACAGCCTTCCGAAATACGGAGAAAGTTCATTAAATACCAGTCGAGTTTATAACGAAAACATTTCTAACAATTCCTTTTTTTATTATTATTATTAAACACACATTTATTCAGTTAAACGTATCTTTTACACAAATTTTCTGTTCTTTTGCTTGCGCATCATCTTCGCTATCAATATAAATCTGTCTAACTGCTAATCATTTACACCTACACAACATTCACTCCACAGTAGTAGTAACGCCCGGACTTTCGAGAAAGGGAAGCACCAACGCCGTATTTTCGACACTGATTCCTCTCGTTATTAGCTCAGGTAGAAAACTCCTTTCCTTGAGGTAATTCGTTACCTCATTGCACAAAAACCACGAGAGCAGCTGTTAATTGATCTAGGTACCTTATCGAAGCCCTGAGAGAGTCTTTACTCAACAAAAACATAATTTTCTATCAGTACGAGTGCTATCAAAGTAAGAATTTCAAGAATATCTATAAGTGGTCGAATCTCCGATGATAGTAGTGAAACTCGTTTAATATCAGTTTAATCTGAGTGATCGTGCCACACAGTGACCAAGGATCACAGTGAGGATTAACGTTATAACCTATATGATTGACTGGTAGAAATTGATTACTAAATACACCTGGAAGACGGTTCGAAAACTGCCAGCAAAATGACTGTATAAATAATTTAATTCGTATAAATGTAGAGCAATTACATCAATAATCTTGGACGATGGAGATCCAGTAATGACTCGCAATTTCATGAACTAAAATTACTCCGACGGATCGGCATAATTATTCATTATTTAAAAAATCTATGCGTATCGTAGAAAATCCTTTGATTGGCACGGAATAATATCCGACATTATGTTCAGTATTAATTTTTTTTGTATTATCCACTTACATTATAAAAACCTATTTGGAGATTCGGAAGTGCAGTTACACAATCTTTTATGGTGAGCCAATATTATTACCCGGAAATGAACTATAAGACTGCTCATATATTATACTAATAGGAAAGTGAAAGTGGAATAACCGTATAATGGATGTTTTTAGGTACATGAGGCGTCACAAGCTATAGACAAAGTTTGAAAGATCTGTACGTAAATCTCATCTGCCACTATAAATTGCAAGATGCAAAATTCGATGTCAATTAAATCCCTTAAGGTATTCCCAGTTTTACTCAAGCCGTATCATTGAATCTACTACATCCGGATTCTGGAGATCGATAATGCATTACACGGAGAAAAGATTATGACAACACTGTTATAAGTGGTATAATAGGCTTGACTTATACCGGAGTTCGAGTGTTGGTGCAAACACATGTTTACTGGTAATAGGAATAGTTGAATCAAACTCCAATCTGTATAGGAATATTTACTACAAGTATGGAGAATGCATATTTTAATATTAGGCTGATTCTCCCGAAAAACTCATTTTTGCTGAAACGGAGTATATTACCTTAGCATTGCAAATGCTTCTATTTTGGGTTTCTTTAGAAAGTACAGGAGACAAATCGTGGATGTAACGTTTTAATTGTTGCAGTCGCGGAGTGGATAAATATGGTGGGCATGGGAAGTATGAAAGTTTCTTGTTTTAATATAAACAAGAGAACCGAATGTGGATTATGGTTAGTTATACCGTGATAGTCGAAATGTCATCGATTACGTCGCAAACTGACAATTATACCGCGATGGATGAAATGAATCCTAGTACTTCGAGAACTAAAAGAACAAATAAGTATTAATAATTCTAAAAAATAACATGGATAAAATGTAAAAATGTTTAACAAATGATTATTGATATTTTTTTAAATTAGGAACAATTGAAGCGTTTGTTTGAAAAAAAACATACCGTAATATTTCGTGAACAGTGAACGCTAGGGATTTGAACCTATACAACTCGCTAGGCTAGTGACAGCCGAGCGTATAGTAATTTAAAAAACATTTTCAATGCCTAAGATTCTTGCCCCACGGGTGAAACCTGTAGATTTTTTCAATATCCCACAGATTTTTTGGATCTTTTAACCAGAATATATTAGATCATCACATTTTGAGATAGGATCACAGGTCAGATTGGGGAAAAAAAATTATTCGAATGGTTTTTTTTTCGCCGGTTTTGACCCCTAAACGTCAGTTCCTCTGGCTGAAACACTTACATTTTCCCATACTGTGAAGGGTGTTGTGAGACAGCTACCTCGATAGCTGTGCTCGTTGGTCCAGGATCGCCAAATAATACGAGGACGGAGTCGAGTATTATTATATTATTTATTAATGAAGTTTAATGGATGTGATACAGATTAATTATAGGTTAGAGCTTGAACTTAGGTTCAGTGTAAGGTTATGTGAGGATGCCTTCTGCTTCCAAGCAGAGTGAGGTCCTCCTGTGGCTTCTGCCTTATAGTGTCCGGTCGCGAGCGGAACACTGACTACCGAACCATGGTGTGACCATGGTTTTTATACATATTCCTTATCTTATGGCTAATAGTTAAATAGCAAACTCCTCTCCGTAGTTTCGAGGCTAACAGGATATGAGTGAATCATGAACGGAGTTCATGGTTCACGGTTCATGTTGGCCTGGACTTCGGGAGGCGTACGTGCCATGACTTATCAGTAGCTTAAATATATAGAAATAATGATGGTGTATTATTCATCATCGGAGGGATTCTCAACACCCCCCTTCTTAGATCTTTCCACGTCGTCCTCGACGTTTTGTAATTCGATACCCATCATTTTTTCTCTTTTCTTACGTAGTTTAGCTAGTTTTTGAACTGTCCTTTTCTCCTTTGCTACAGTCGGATTGCAGGAAGAGCAGATTAACACAAATAATCCACACTTCCATGCTATAATGCATATTATTATTATAATTAAAAAACTAAGAATACCTCCGACCGACTGCCACGTTATTTGATGGATAGTGGCCCAATCGTCATTGAACCTTTGCGTCATTTGGTTATTTCTTAGGATATTTTCTAGTTCTGAGATCGTTTGCCCTTGGTTTCGTAATTCTTGTATATCAATTCGGTGGTTCAGGACAATCTCATGCCCGGTTATGATGTGTGGGAGTTCAGTAATGTTAAATACATGTATTTCAGAAAACGTAAATTTCTCAACTTCAGTAATCAATTTGACTTTGGATTTTAGCGTTTGTAGGATACAGACTTGATCAGTAGATATTATTGAAGGCAGTGAGATATTCAATATCCTGGAATTTTGGGTACTGAAGGTCCCCTGGCAGTTCAGTGTTAAGACCACACCTCTAGGAGGGGGTAATACTATTTTATACACCTCAGGGATATAAACGGCGGTTTATTGCCCTGTTCCAGCCGGAAAAACCACTTTATTTCCCTTTGGTGTATAAAATATCGTATGCACCACAGGGCAAACGTTGTTTTAGACTCGTGCGATTGTATCCCTCGGCTTCGCCTCGTGATACAACCTCGCACTCGTCAAAAACAACTTGTCGCCCTTAGGTGCATAATATACTATGAGACGATTGAGTTCGGATGTAGGTTATGTCTTTTGTAACAAACTTCGAAATCAAACAATCCGGAGGGATTGGATTTTTGAAATTTTCACATAGCTCAATTGAATCTCTGCTATGCGCGGTACCCTGATATTGAGATACTAATATTGATCCGGCTTTTCGGATGTCGCTCATTTTGACTTCCCGAATAAAGTCATCTTGTTCTAGTTGATATTTGTAAGTGGGTAATATTGCTACGTGGGTTCCGTTTATTTCTTTGGCAACCGGTGTGTTTTGAATTAATATCCATGGCTCGGGCTCAAGATACGGTACTTGTAATACATAAATCAAATTTTGATTGTAACCAATAATGGTTATTCCAGAAATGTCTAGCAACCGTTGGTAGTTAGGGGCCGTTCATAAATTACGTAAGCACTTTTGGAGCCATTCTTGACCCCCCCCCCCCTTCCACAACATGAGCGTAAATAGGGATTTACTGGAATTTTTGACCCCCCCCCCAGGAGGTGCTTACGTAATTTATGAACGGCCCCTTACGTGCCGTGTTAGTTATACATATAATGTTTCTTTTTTAATTCTAATTCAAATACTATTAATGAATCAACAAGGTTTGTAGGTGTGAAAATTGAAGGGTCGACTATTCCTTGTTTTCCGAGCTGCACAGCGAGTAAAACCTCTTGCGACAGTACTTCTAAATCATTTAGTTCTAATAATGCTAGCGTGCAAGCTTGAATAAAAATATTGTACACTTGTGTTTGATAAAGCTCGATTTTCAATTTGTCTAACTTCTGGTAGGTTTCTTGGAGCTGATTTTTTAAGGTATCTTGGTTTTCGTTTAATACGTTAATTTGTGTCTGGAAGAGACGGATGCTACGCGTGGCTACCTCATTTAAGGTGTTCGTGGCGTTGGTGAGCGTGGCGATGTTTTCTATGATGATGTCTTCGTCGTTGGAGTCCATCGTTCCCCAGAGGAACTTGTGAATTTGCCCTACGAGGTTGATAAGCCCTCTTCCGCTTCTTTGCTCTTGGTTGATGGCTTTGATATATCGGTTGTATCCCCACCTGGTGTTCATGCTGTGATTAAAACATCCCGTGGTTTGTTCTATCTTGCCGGTTTGGTATTTGTTACTCAGGAGTCCAGGGGTGAAGCCATTCTTTCTTTCCCAGGTTTGAACGATTAGTCGGACGCATCCTCGCATCCGTGGGGTGGTGATTGTGAGATCCTTTGCCCATAAAGCTGTACATGTTACTCGGGAATGTTGCTCTAGGATGCTGGAGATTTTTACCATTAGTTCTGGATACACTAAACATGATCCTAGAGCTTCTGTCATTTCTGGAGTTTCCACTAGACGGTTTGGTACTTCGTACTCCTCGCTGTGTGGTTTGAATTGTTTTACCCACAAGCGAGTTGCTTGCTCGGTGTCGGTCAGATTTCTAGGGTTCACTGCTTGGTACTGCCTAGGTTCGCTCAGTGTCTCTTCTTGGCCCAAGGTTATCCATAAGTTCTTATGCGTCCCTGTTATCGACGTTAGACGATTGTTAAGGTGCGCTAACATGCCGTTGACGATGTTTGCTTCTTCTGGTGTGAAAATTGATTCGTCGGAGATGAATCGAGAAGCAAGTTTTTTCAGTTTGTCCGTTTTTAAAACCAGGGCTTGGTGTTGGGCGCGTAAGGGTGTCAGGTCGACTGCGTGGATAATCTTCCATGTTTCGGCGTACATATGCACATCCCCCAGTTTTTCTTGTAGTAGTGTCCCTGTTATTGGTGTGATGTGGATGTCGGCTAGTGCTGGACTCCGTCTGCGGGATTTAAATTAGTCACTATATTAGGACGACTGGGAGCAATTGATTTCTGGCCTTAGTGATTGCATAATTAGGCAATTTGAGTTTTAATGCAGACAGTCAATGACTGCGTTGTATTTGCTTTCAATTTGCTGACGGAATTGCATAGCTTCGAGTGGGCTGGTGGTTAGACTTATTGCTATTCCAGATCTTCCGAATCTGCCTGTTCTTCCGATTCTATGGAGATAGGTGTCGAAGTCGTTCTGGAGGTCGAGATACGTTGGTAAATCAAAATTCACCACTGTAGTTACTTGGTCGAGATCGAGTCCTCGAGCCGCAATATTTGTCGTTATGAGGACTTTCTGGTTGCCGGTTCTGAACCCGTTTAATACCGCTATTCTCCGACTGTTAGTCAGATTGCCGGATAAGATGGTTACGTTGCAACCGTTATTGCTCATTCTTTCGGTGAGCCAGCTGGCTGTTTGTCTGGTATTACAGAACACTATTGCTTGTTTGTCCTGGATCATGTTGTATATTCTTTGGATCATGTAAAATTTTCTATGTATGTCCAAACATATTGCGTAGTACTGAATAATGTTTGGTGGCAGTGTATCAGGTATTTGTATGTGATACTGCGTTCCTCGCATCACCTCGTCCGTGTCGGAAATGAGAAGGTTATCGCTAGTGGACGTGAAGAAAAGTTGTTGGTAACTTTCAGAGGTAATTTTTTGCAAAATTGCGGTGTACTGGTCTTTGTTTTGCGTCATGATTAGGTCCGCTTCGTCCACTATGATAAGCGACACATCTTCCAGATTTAATACTTCAAGATCATATGCTAATCTTTTTACGTGTCCCGGGGTGCCGATGATTATCTGGTCAGTAATGCTTGAACCTCGAGTGGTCCGTTCTCCTTGAACTGCGTATTTAAGTCTGATTTCAGGGCAGAACCGAGCTATTTCAGTAGTAATTCCTCCAATTTGGATGGCCATTTCGTAGGTTGGTGCTAGGCACAGGACTTGTGGAAAGTTTTTATCCGGATCTACGCGGTTGAGCATGGTTAGGACAAAGGCTGCCGTTTTTCCCGTGCCTGGGTGTGCCTGTGCTACTAGGTTCCATGTAGGATTTTCACCAAGGACCCGTAGGACTTCCTCTTGGATTTCGGATGCTTCGTCAAAGCCCATCGCATGGACTCCCTCGATCAGTGCTGGTTTCAGGCTGAAGTCCTGGAATGTTCTTCCGCTATGCAAGGGTGAAGGCGTATTTATTTCGTTAACCAGCGGGTGATGGTTTATTCCTTCTGCCAACTGGTTTGGGTACGGCCCGGGACGCATGATGGTGGTGTGTGGTGTGCAATGCTCAATTCTTCCTGTAGGTTTTAAATCAATCTTAGGTGTTTTTATTCTAGGATGATCAGGGCGTGATTGATGTCTCGGGCTGCTTGTGGTACTGTTAGTTTGATCGTTGTTCCCCGTAACAGATGTTAATCTATGATGTCCTGACCGAAACGTAGTGTCTCGGGTCGAATCGCACAAGTTTGAGTTTCTGGATCTTAGCAGGGTCCGAAATGGTGGAGTAATGATAGGGGTGTGTGTGCCTTGCGTTTATTACGCCTACCTTGTTGGTTGTTTTATCTTCGTAGGTTATCGTCTGATGTTCTAGGTCGACTGCTTTTACTTGGCAAGGGCCAATGAAAGGTTCTGATAACTTGGTAGTCGGCGCAAAGTTCTTGATCATTATCCAGTCTCCTTTCCGGTATATAGGAGTTGCGACTCCGTGTTTTTCATCCTGCGTCTCCTTGTTCTTTTGTCTAACCTTTTGCAGGTTGATCTTCCCCTGCAAAAGCCTCTTAGCTTGTCCTTCTTTGAATTCTTCCGTTCTTCCCATAGGCGTCTCGGTTAAGATCTCTGGCGAATGAATGTTGTTTGGTATATTTGCCCTATGCATGAACATTAATTCGTGCGGGGTGCATTCTGTTGATGTATGGTATGAGGTGTTGCAGGCAAAGCTCATATGGTTTGTTACTTTGTCCCATTTGGTTGGTTGATCTTGACAGCTGGTGCGGATGAAATTCAATAGTTCTCGATGCATTCTTTCTATGCTTCCATTGCTTTGCGGGTTGTATCGAGTCGTTGTGATGTGGTCAATTTCGAAGTCAGTCTCAAGATCGATCATCATCTGGTTGCAGAATTCTGTTCCCTGATCTGTGAGTATGTCGGTTGGAACTCCGAATACTGATATCCAATGGTCGAACAAATCTTGACTGGTTGAGGCATTCTTATTGGGTATCGGTACACATCGTATGTATTTGGTCAGGTGATCTTGTATGGTCAGCATGAAATGATTTTCTTTTGCTGTTGTTACTAAAGGTCCTACACAATCAAGTGCAACCTTTTCGTTCGGTAGAGTGGTTGTGTCCATTTCAACACCTGGTGTCACATATGTAGTTGACGTCTTCTTGTATTTCTGGCATTGGGGGCATTGGGCTACGAAATCATAGATTTGTTGTGTCATTCCTGTCCAACGCGCTACTTCTTTTACTCTGCGAAAGGTGGCCGCTCGACCTAGATGTCCTAATTTTCCGTTATGTTTTTGTACAACTAACTCCATTTGCTCTTTCTTGGTAGGGGTTTGTTTACCGGTGAAACAAATGATGAGGTCTACTCCGGGTAGATCTTCTTCTTCTATTTCCATTAGTTGCTTCCATAGCTTTCTACATTGGGTTGGCGGAATGGTGTTATCTGTGTACAAATATGCTTTCCTTCCTTCAGCGTATTCTTGCAGCAGGTAATTTCTTAATACTTTCTTCTGATTCTTTTCCGTGATTGAGATGACATCTTCTTCGTTTTCTTTGGTATCTTTCCTGGTTAGCTTAGTCCATGGTTTAGGGACTCCGTTCTGGTGGTTTGTCCTATTCGGCCATTGAGTTACCCTATTGATCCTGAACTGTTCATTGTGTGTGTAATGTCGTATGGAAAACACTCTGGATAGGTGGTCCGCTACGGTGTTATCCTTGCCTTTCACATGTTGTACTGTGAAATTGTATTCGGCTAGGCGTAACCTCCATCTAAGTAACCTCTGGTTTGGTTCTTTGAACTTGTGTAGCCAGACTAGTGCGTTATGGTCTGTTCTCAGGATGAAGGGGTTGTCCGGTTTGGTCAGTAGGTAGTGGCGTAATTTTGTCACTGCCCATATGACTGCTAGCATTTCCTTTTCCGTGGTCGTATACCTTGTCTCGGCGTCGTTGAGAGTTCTCGAAAGGTAGTAGACGTCCTTTATCGGAGGCATCCGTCGTCAGGATAAATTGTTTTGAGAAATCTACCCTTCGTAGAATAGGGTCGTTTATCAAAGCTGTTTTTAATGTTTGGAAGGCTTTCTCGCAGTCGTCGTTCCAATTCACTGTTTTACCTTTCTCTATTTCGGACTTTCTTGTTAGTTTCGTAAGCGGTTTGGAAATGTCTGCGTAATTCTTGATGAATTTTCGATAGTATCCGGTAAGTCCTAGGAATGATCGCACTTCTTTAACCGTTTTTGGTGTTTGAGCTTCTTGAATGGCTTATACGATATCTGGGTTAGGTTTTACACCATCCCTGGTTATAACGTGTCCAAGATATTGTGTTTCCTCAGCAAAAATGTGCATTTGCTGGGTTGCAGTTTAGGTTACACTCCCTCAATCGGTCAAAAACTGTCCTCAGGTTTTTTATTATGTTGTCGAGGGTTCTCCCGAATATGATCACGTCATCCATGTAGATACAGCAAATTTTGTTGTTGAGTCCTATGAGGGCGTGATTCATCATTCGCTGGAAAGTTGCAGGTGCGTTTTTGAGTCCAAAAGGCATTCGGAGATATTCCCAATGTCCTTCGCGTGTAGAGAAGGCTGTTTTCTCTATAGAACTTTCTTCCATCGGGATCTGGTGGAATCCGGCCGCCATGTCTAAGGTCGTAAAGTACTGAGCTCTACCCAAGGTGTCGAGTAGTTCCTCTATATTGTAAATGTCCCTTCTCTCCGCATAGGTAGTACGGCATGGGGTAGGCGTCTTGAGGCGTTGATTCATTCAGTTTTCGGAAGTCGATTACAATTTCTCCATTTCTTCTTTCCGTCTTTACCTGGTTTCTTTGGTACTACCCAGACTGGTGAGTTGTATGGGGATTTTGATGGTCTGATTATCTTTTGACGGAGCATATCTTTTATTCCTTGGCTCACTGTTTCTTGGTGTATTTCAGGTAATCTCATTCCGCCAATACTGATCACCTTATCGGTTTCGATCTTGTGTGTAGTTAGATCAGTTTGTGGAAGATCCTCTGTTGATAACGTGAATAGGTCTTGGTAATCTGCTAAAATTCTCCTCGTAAATTTTAATAATTCCGGGTTTTTGGTATGTGAAACGTTGACTTCCTTTAATAGTTCCTGTAGTCGGATTCCCTTTTCTTTTGTTGGTGCAATATGGTTTACCTCCTCAAGCTTGATGTTGTCGTATCCGAATTCTGTATCCTTCTCTGGTTTCAGCATTCCCCATGCTGTTCCTTGTTTGTTTGCTTGTGTAACGATTGCTGGTATGGATTCGTCTTCTTGACCTTCTTCATCGTAAAAAGTGGCAAGATAGGTTTTTGTGGGTGTTAATCCTTCAACTACTATCCGATTTACTTTTCATTGATGAAGCTGGGTGGTTCCGCTCTGAAGTACATGGTTGGTGTTATTGAGTACCAGTTTTTCTCTGGAAAGATGATAATTTCTTTCGGTCATGAATTTGATTCCCATTATTCCGTCTTCTTCCTTGTGCAGAGGGTAGTCGTTCTCGATGACCACGAACTTTGATTTTACTCCTAAGTACCATAGTTCTGTTGTATGAGTAGCTTCTTTAAAGGATTCTCCGGTATGGAATATTGTTTGTTCTTTTTTCAGTTGACATTTGTACTTATTATTTTCGTCTATCAGGCATTTTCTTTTTATTAAATTAATGGTGGAACCTGTATCGACCATTAACTGTACTTCCTTTGGTAGGTCTGGGAACTTTATCACTGCTCGTTGCAGTAGTCCGTTGAAGGGGGTGCATTGTTGTCCTCCTCTTCGTCGGTCTCTTCGTTTTCGAAGTAATAATCCCCGTCTTCTTCTGGCACATACTCGTTCTGTATTGAAGACTGCTGTTCTTCGTTGCCTTCTTGTGCCATAATGAAGTTGACTTCCTTTTTTTGGAAGCGTTTTCTCGGTGGAAATGTTTTGTTCGGTGGACGGGATTTGATATCGCCTCGCTGAAAATTTACCATTTTGGTGATTTGCTTCTCTTTCTTAGGGCATCTATTTTGTAAATGTCCCTTCTCTCCGCATAGGTAGCAAGCTCTTATTTCAGGGTTCGTTATCGTCCATATGAAGCCGTCTTCGTCAATCTTCTCTGTTTCGCAATCGTTGATGTGGTTAACTCTTCTTGGTACCATGCCCGGTGTGGGTCTGTTGTTCCAGCGAGAAAATCTTCGAGGAGTAGGGTTGTTTGCCATGCCCAGGCGTTTGGCTAGCTTTTCGGGTGATAATTCACTGCTCGTTTCTCCGTAGCTGACGGATAATTCCTTGACGAAGGCTGCAGGGCGTTGAGGTTCTTCCATTTCTTGTTGTGTGCCAACAAGGCTTTCTTAGCGTCTGTGTAATCCAGGGAGTCACAGTATATTACACATGCCTCCTCTTCCTTATCCGTTTCGTGTATGGGTTCACCTTCCGCGCGTCTGTCGGCTCGGTATACATTCAATCAACCATGCCGAGTATAATGTGTTGAATATAGTGTTATACTCGGTCAAGTCTTTTCCGTTTTGCTTCAGATCGCGGACCTGTTTGGCCACAGTGTTTACAGATACTAAGGGTTTAGTCTCTTTCAACACATATTCGAACAATTCTTCTTTAGTTCGAATAGGTGGTGTGGTAGCGTTGTTAAGAGTCTCCTGGAGTCGTCCTTCTAAGGTTTTGGATTTAACTCCGGTAAGGAACATCAGTGTTTGTGAGGGTTTGACTTGTTGATAATTGTCTTCAACCTGGCGCATCCAGGAATCTACCCTATCAGTTTCCGGGTTTCCGGTTAGCTTGATCGTGATGTTCTTCACTGCTTCGTGTGAGGGCACGTAATCTTGTTGTGGAGCGTCCCTGAATTCTGACGTGTATCTACCGTCGGGGCCTGGGTTAGGAGGGTCACCTCCTGGGTCAGGGTATCTCTCTGGATTTTTCCAAGGGTCATTACCTCCTGGTCCTCCGGATCCTCTTGGGTCTGAATATCTTTTCTGTAAAGGTGTCGCTTGCGCCAAGTCTTGTCGGTCGAGTACAGAGGTGCGTTCTTGTTGCACTTTCGGGAACGGGTTGCGTGTTGGTGAACCTGCTATAGACCTCTCAATTCTGATCATCTCGGCATTTACGGCGGCTTCTCTAGACATTAATTCGGCTAATTTACGATCTGCATCGATCTTCTGTTGCTGTTGTTGCAGCTCGAGATATCGTAGTCGTTGTCTCTGTTGTTCGGATGGTGATGATTGGAGTTCGAGAGGGGTTGATCCTGAGTAGGTGATGGTCGCTTCTCCTATTCGGCTCCAAGTGTGAGGTTGTTGAGCGGCTATGTTTCTCGCTCTTATCCTTTCTCGGGCAGGTGCTTCGAGGGTACTTTGATGAAGGGCCCAGGCTAATTGCTCGTCCTCGGTTTGTGCTGCGAGGTTTTCTCTCCGCTGGCGTAGAGCTAGGTCCCTTTCGTATTGGATTCTGCTTAGTTCCTCGACTTCTGTCGTGGCCGATCTACGAGTCGGGATCTGAAGGGGTTGGTTTGGATTGGATGGTGCCTCGGTAATGTTAACTATTGGGATAATGTGAGGTGGTCTGGTTTGGGGATCGGGGGAAATGAAGTCTCGGTCGGTTTCCGGTTGGATTCTTTTTTGAGGAATCGGGGTAGGTCTAGTGGTGGTGACAGTTGTGGTGTTGGTGCAGGTGGTAGGATTTGGTATAGGAAATGGGTGAGTGGGATTGAACTGGGTACGTAGTATGTGTGTTAGCAATGGTTGCATGCTAGGGTTGTGACCGTGCGTATTCAAGAGGTGCGTAAGTGCGATTACAGCGTTAGCGCTCGGAGGTCTCCTGACGTCTTGGATCCTCTCGGATCTTTCACCTAGGTAGCTGGTGGCAGCTTCAGTGATAAAGTCGTTCAATCTCGAGTTTCCGTATGTGGGTAGTCCGATGTTTGAGATCAATGGTTGATTCCGGAGGAGCTGTACTATTGGATCGTCTTGGACTGTGGGGTCACGTAAGTTTTCCTCTATCGTGTCTAATAATTCTGATAATATTCTTTCATCATTACTAGGATTCTGCTCTGCTTCATTCCGAATTTGTCCCGAATTGTTTTCTGTTACTACTGCTGGTGGGATTGCTTCGTCGTCTATGAATTCCCCGTGGGGAGCAGGGGTTCCCGTGCTGCTCCCTTCATCTTCAGTCATAACTGTCATTCTGTCCTGATGCATTGCCCAAATTCTGCGTACTTCTTCTCTCATTCGGTCGTGGCTTATCAATACCGGTCTATTTGCTGAAGGCAATAGTGATAGGATGAGCCATCGCGATGAGTCCAAAGTCTTGATTTGAATATTTAAGTCGATGCGATTAGCCTCAGGCACAAAAGTTCGCCTTATTAGATCGCGCATGCTATTCTTATACCTACGTATTTGTTCTAGCTTCTGGTCCAGTGTTGCGGTCCGCAATTCTTCACCTTGTAACGACATTTTGAGTTTATAATATTCTTAATTTAATAAATTTGATAATCCACTCAATCCTGTGGCAATTCAATTTCTATTTTCTTTGTGAAATATTCCTTCTGCATCCACGGAATACTAATGGCTTCTGTTATTCCGAGAGTGTCTTCTCTCTGTTTTTCTTCACGAGTTTTCTCTCCGCTTAGTTGAACAATACAACAAGCTAGCCCTTGTCTGTCTAGTCTCTCTTGATACTGAATAAGATAGAGAAAGTGTTTCTACTTACAGTATGGAGAACAGCAGTGTGAATAGCGTGAGCATCGACGCTGCCTTGAGTATCTGTTCTTCCGTAGAGTTTTCAACCGCAGGCGTCCACTCTATCGGGCATAGGAGTCGGTGAGTCAGTCGGCTCTCGTCAATCAGGGTATGGCTGCTTTCCGCGTTGACGCGTCGTCAGGCTTCTTGGTGTCACACTCGCCGATGTATAGTTATACGATAGAGAATATATCGAGATCGATATATATCGATGTATAGGATTCGATATCGATATTGCGAGGTCGATATCGGATCGATTTACTAATATCGAACCGATGTATCGATATCGAATCTGAGACATCTATATACAATTCCATGTGTCGATATACAACATTGATTCCGAATTTGATACACCGATATATTACGATCTCGATCTCGACATATCGATAAATGAATCCGAGACATTGATTTATGTAGATATCGAATCCCATAGATCGATATACATATGTATTATGTGGATATATCGAGATCGATGAAAATTTTAAATTACTAATAAGTCTACAAAATTTTCAAACAGGGGTATAGCACAATTTCAACTCACGAAATTAAGGTAGTACCTCCATGGATTCAATGTGTTAAGAAATCTCTGAAACTTCGCCCACGTATTGATTCAGATGCTATCTAAATGTCTGTGCAATTCTAATGGGACTGACCGTTCCATACGTGAGATAATTGCAATGAAAATCAGCAATCCTTACACGTAAACCCCATGCCCATCGCACGTAAACGCCACGTTTTCTTTTCTGGTGTTCGAACCATCGTCAGGAATTTCACAAAAAACCACGCAGGTACAAAGGGCTACTACCCGAATATTCTCTGAAAATTTTACAATTCTTTACCGTTTATTTTCGAAAATATAGACGTGGAAAGTTCGAAATATCGTCGATTCCCTCTCATAGTCGGTCTTGCCTCACGCATGCGCAACTGCGTTCTCTCACGTTAACCCATTCAAATGCCGGTCTGCGGACAGTCCTAACCGAAACTGTTGTCCCGCAGATTGAAGAAGAGTCCTACTTTTTCAATATTCACAAATATTATTTCTAACGATTTCAATCACTTCAGTGCCAATATTACGCGTTTTGAAGTAAATGATAAGTTTTGAGGATAAAATTCTTCGAACTTATGCGCACTGACTGATTACACGAACTTGAAATAAATTTTATTGAGACTGTCGTGGAGGTACTTCCTTAACAAAAATCTATATTACTTTCTACATGAATACATAAAAAATTACCACAAATATAAACACCGAACGAGGGGTTGGCGCGCGAAGCCCCCTAGTATATATCCCTCTCAAAGATCAACTCCCTTGCCGAATTTAGAACCTCTCTGAGGTAAGAGTTGAGCTCTGGATGCTCCGAGACGTGTGTTGCTATGCCGTATATTTGTTTACGGACGAATATCTCTTTGGGATAAATATTCCTCACGAATAAGATACTGTGAAAAGCCAACTCGAGAAACTCGATGAGAATGTCAGCGCCAACTGAAAACAAAAGACAGTCAGTCGAAGATGATTTCAAACGTCAAAACAAACGAGACTCGCTGATATCCCATTGGCCACAACCGTCACGTGATCGGCCAACGGCCAATCAGCTATCATCGACTCTCTGTACATACGAAACAAGTGAAATACGAAAACTGAAAACTGTCAATAACAAAAGACAATCTCGGTAACACGTATCGTGTAACTTTACCTATTCGTTACTGCGATCACATTATATAATCGAAATGTTTCAGCGAATTTATTCTATACGCACTCTGCAAATGAAGGAAGAATTTATTCGCTAGTTTATAAGGTTTGAGGTTATATTCACATATCTTTTGTTTTTACGAAGGTTTGTTACAAAGACTAGAATTTATCTACGCGCCCCGGGAAAGGACTGTGAGCTATAAAGAAAGTTAGACGATAACAGCGAATGACTGCGTGGTAACAGCGAGATTGACACGTAAGAGAGGCAATAAAAAAAAAAGTGATTGCAAAAATCACCCTCGATTTATCCGTATTTTATTGTTTCTTTTTGGTTAAATCGAAAAATTCTACTCGTTCGAAAGTAACCGCCATACCGTTTAGAATACATACGCCATTGAAAAAGGTACGAATTACGATTGCATATGGCAGCGTCGATATAGCGCTTCGCGCGCCAACCCCCCGACGTGGGTTAATATTTATAATATTAAGAAAAAAATTATATTAAAAATTTTTTTTTTTGTAATGACACTATTATCGTTTCCACACCAGTATAAGTGCAGATGTATGATGTAGTAGATAATTCGGCGCGTTTTTTTTTATAGTGGTATCCCCAATAAGCCTAATCCACTGGTCGCTGTGAATTTTACATTACAATGATGCCCAAGAAAAGTTAAGAATGGAACAAGTCACGTAAGAATTTATCCTCCGTCATTAAAAAAAATCTTCTTACGAACTTAGAAAACTTTGGGTATAGGGCGCCCCTCGGCGGATTCATCGGCCAGCCATGGAGTGCCTCGATTGTGCAGCCCTCAAGAGCTGGGTGAAACACGACGTTGAAAATACTTTTATCGAAAAACTATTGGTTTAGTTATTATTCAAATTTAATCTAACAATGTCGGAGAAGATGTTGAAAGTTTGAATGTTTACAAAATTGTGGATTACAAAATTTGTTGCCAAACAATATTCCTTATACTTGTGAATTCTTCTGAATTAATTTCTATAATAGATATTTATGTGGCATGCGCCGAAAGTAACTGTTTATTCGGCAAGGTTATGTTTTTCGTACGAGCCGTTGGTTTTACCTGGCGAGCCGAAGGCGAGCCTTGTAAAGCAACGGCGAGTACTAAAAACATAACCTTGCCGAACAGTTACTTTCTGCGCGCGCCCCATACAATATTTTTTACGGAAAAGGCATTAATAGTCACTTTGACGCCAGTTGAGTTCCGCACGAACTGCGTATAGAGATGGGGTAACCTGCGGTATAAAGACTTTATTCCGCAACTTTGAGATGCGCACTTCGAACTGCGCATCAAAGTTGCGGAATAAAGACTTTATACCGCAACTTTGAACTTAGCGGTATAAAGTGCCATTTGCCGGAACGAAAACAGGCGTCAAAAGTGACTTTTTAATGCCTGTGCCGTAACAATAATTTTTCTGGATCTTTGCACCGTGAAAGGGCTACATACCGAGCCTTTCTGAGGAAGCGAAACAGACCCTCTCTCTCCCTCGCCCAGGTATGCCCAACGCAGGCCTGTGGAGGGGGAAGGGTTCGTTTCGCTTCCTCAGAAAGGCTCAGTATAATTGGCCATGGGAAAATAACGGTTTATGAAAATATATCCATACACTTTCAAAACTCTGACCTTGAGATTTATTTATTGTCATCGCAAATGCTAACATAATTGGAAATTGTTTACGGTATAAGTTGAATGGCAAAGACGAATACTCTCCAGTGTCTAATGTGACTCTGGGAATGAATGCGGAATTTCCTTGTTGATGTCCAGTAATAATTATTGCTTTTATGTTGAATTTATATAGTGCCAAAATTTTTAACCTAGTGCCATTGCAGAGTCCATCACTAATGCTCAAGTTCCGAATGAGCACTACAATGGCCCCAACTTTTAATATTAATTTGTGAACCGGTAATCCAGACAATTTCAACGAATTGAAGTAGTCTACCGGGTAATTTAACTGTACGTCTTCTTCGGATCGATCCTGTAACATGGCGTTTTAGCGCGCCCGTTACAGTGGCATTATACGGAGACATCTGAACGGAGACAGCAGGGAAAAATAACACCGAAAAACTCAAAGGAAAACTCGATCTAGCTTTATGTTAGGAATAATGTACCTGTTGTTAATTTATTCTATTTTTACGCTATCTCTATGTAATCTTCGTTGAGGAACACCGTCTACGACAGCTCTACCTTCCGAATATCGCCTGGATGAGGTTACCCTACGCCACGAGTTCTACGCCTACGAACGTGCAAGCTACCTAGCCTGTGATAAAGGAGCTAGAGATAGACAGCGTTTCCCGACGATCTGAACCTCTCGACGCCAGTCCAGTTGCTGGCGTATAGGGATGAGTGAATCCGAATCTTCCTGCCAACTGGCCGCTGATTTCCTGAATGCAGTGACTGCCGCTACCGCTAAGGATGTCCCGAGACCAGTGTTTTGGGTTAAGCGGAGGCATACCGCTGTCATCCCGGCTCGGAGACCGAGGCTGCAAAGCCTGCAGACCCGTTTTATCTACTGTTTCAGTTGCCGCATCGTCGTCAGGATAGTCCTAGACGAGACGTCTTCTAACCTTGAGTGCTCACTCGTGATCGGGGCTGAAATACGTCCAACACGACTAGTGGAGGCGACCTACGTTACGAACATGCCCTTCGTCTTCCGCCAGTATTCTCGGCTAGAAGGATAGCACGTGAATTCCTCCCCGAGAACACTCAAGGCATAGGCAGCAGCAGATCGGTATAGCTTACGTTAGCGAGCAACAGCGCGAGAGCAGCAAAGGCTCACGACGACAGAGGAACCGACGATTGCCGAATGTATGGAAATTGATAAGTGGGGCGACACTTGACCTATCGGCGCTAAGGGATTTACGAGTACGAACTTCGTGTGAGGACGAGCAGAGGAATAGCCAGCCGGCTATATATTGGCGATACCACCGACTCTCGATCTCTTCTACGCTCCGCTGTTCTCAAGTTCGGATGTCTCCAGCCCTCGCTACGAAGGCTCTACATCTTACTCTCCTCCTCTGTGCCTTCCGTCTCCTATCTATCGCTCTCTGTAAAATCTACCGCATTTCCATCTCTCGCTATCGTTACTTTCAGTTTCTCCTACCGATATTCCTTCCCGTTAGGTTTTGCCGAGTAATTAAAGCCATCTTTTGTATCTTTAACTTAGAGTCAGTGATCTGTCTCTCCTGTGTTTAAGGTAAAGCTTTTCGCCTATTTGTAAAGTTACAAGGTTGTTCTATCGTCTAACGTTCTGATATACTACGTTACGTAATTATTTATTGTGTTACGTTTATCTATCGCCTACCTTCTGTAGACGAATTCCGTTTGACGTTTCTGTTCCGTTACGTTTACGTTGACTACGTTATTTGTCGAACGACCTCTCGACTGAACTATTTTCTTGATATTTCTTGGTTATTCTTTATGATTTGTATGGTACATTATTAGTTTATGCATGCTAACACACGCTATCGTGGATCGAGTTTCCTTGAGTTTATTCCCGAGCGTAGAAGTAGCCGCGGAATCTTAGTTAGTAATTTATTTAGTTTTCCTACCGAACCCTTTGTTCGTTACCTTGTATTCCGCGTATATCTTTTATTATGTTAACCTTTAAGTAATTCTTTTCGATTATTTTATCGATTTCATGCTCTCGTTTCGCCTATTGTACAGATCTCGCGTCTCTGTTTTTGGTGCTCTACTCGATTTTTACCACGAGAATTATTTTCTCGAATATCTTCTAAACGGAGCTTCCAAACGGACTGTCCTTTGGGAATCCGATGATTCACGAGGGCCAGATTCGATTAAACTGATGAGATTCATCGAAATTGAAAAAAAATGATTTGTTATTACATCGTAAGAGGTGGGGGCGTCACCTATTTCCATTGATAGCTAAGTCTACGCGCCTCAATCGCAAAAAACAGCTTCTTGGCACCTTGCCACGTGCAATGCCGAACACAAATATACCAAAAACATCGTGGTTTTGTGCAAAAACAAAGACGTGGTTTGTGTTCTACGAAAATGTGTCAATTTGGCGATAGTCAAACAGCTGGGATCATGGCGGGTCATGGTGAATCATGGACGGCAAAGAGTTTTCGGCAGCGGCCGAAGGATGGCGTCCTTCGCGTATCCCTAGGACGTCTAGGAGTCTTCTCGCTTATTAATTGATTTATGTGATACTTTTGTAAAAACTGGATTGCTATTGCTTTATTAAAATATAGTAGGCTCCGCCTACCGTTTAAACTACCACCTTTCCTCGTTATTATTTCTGGTGAACCACGCCACTCTGTTTTGAGTAAACGGCAGCTTAGCCGAGCAGTGCTTCTATTTTTGTTATTGAACCTATCGTTTGATGAGTAAGTTACCTACCGCCTTATCGTTCGTTAACACTGTCTTTTGTTGACTAACCCATCGTACGGCGGTACATTCGGTACCTGGCGCCCAACTCCTTTAAGTTTGATCATATAAGTTATAAAGAAGCTTTCTTATTGTAAACGGAGGACTGTCTTCTCAGTCCAGAATTATTTACCGTTACCATCCATACCTTTATGCCGCGCAGAGTCTATAGCATAGTAGGAAAAAAATCGAATCTCAAGTCTATTGAGCACTTTATCACTCAATCTAGACACATTTTCGTTGTGGGATGCTAAAATTGTGGTAGTGGAAAAATCAGTCTCTTCGATCGAATCCGAACCATGCTACTATGACATCGTACATACCGAGCCTTTCTGAGGAAGCGAAACAGACCCTCTCTCTCCCTCGCCCAGGTATGCCCAACGCAGGCCTGTGGAGGGGGAAGGGTTCGTTTCGCTTCCTCAGAAAGGCTCAGTATAACTTTAAGTGGTGTGAAAACGATAATAGACTGAATTGCTGTCATGTCTTTAACCTCGTCTCTTTGTCTCGGTCGCCATGGTATCCGTTCCTATAGAGATCGGTTACTATGGTAACCGTTCCTATGGAGATCGGTTGCTACGGTAACCGTTTCTATGGAGATCGGTTGCTATGGTAACCGTTCCTATGGAGATCGGTTGCTATGGTAACCGTTTCTTCAAATAGCGTTGGCGGCTGATTCCGGGTAATCTACGGGGGTTTCGGGGAATTCCTTGGGAAGGGGCGGCGGGGATGGAGGGGGGGGGGAATTCTGGGTAATCTACGGAGGTCCGCCTCGGGGGGTGGGGTGGGGCGATCTTGATACGGCGGTGGCGGTGGCGGTGGTGGCGGCGATATCTTTATATAATATAGAACGATATCATTCTATATTATTTATTTATTTATTTATTATTATAGACGGGTTACCCCTTTACATAGAGCACAGTGAAAATAATAGGTGAAGCGCAAGGCACACGCATGCAACAATAGCAACATAAAGGAATAGCAGAAAAAATAGCAAATAGCAAAATACAGTATAGAATAAAATTAGGCATCCATATATTAGCAAGCTGTGAAGACTGGGAGGGATACCGACTGGGAGAGTCAGCCGAGGCAAAAGATCATAATCGGAAAGGCTACGCATAAACTAATAGCCGAAACCTACAAGCTGATTTAAATCTGGAGATCGAACATCCGAAGATGTCGATCCACTCGGAGTTAGTGTTGCAAAGCTGGCTGAGTCTCCCAGACACTGATCTACATAACAGCTCCCCTGGGGGGACTGGGGTCCAGAACTGCCGGTAATTATCCCTAAGCATACGTCCTGGAACATGCATAGAAAAACCACCCATAATTCTGGGGCAGTCGACTAGGTAATATTAGAAATCTTAAAAAGAAAAACAGCATCAGTATAATTTCTGTAGGAACTAAGGGAACAAACGTTTGAAATTGTGGCAATATCACTGTAGTCGTGATCCAAGAATGACATGGGTCTCCACATTCTAAAAGTCAGCTGTCTCATAAATTTATGCTGAACCCTATCAAGTATAGTAGAATGAGAATTATAAAAGGGAGCCCAGATGATAGAGGCATAAGTCAGGACTGGACGGACAAGCGAAAAATAAAGCAGTTTTAAAGAGCCTGGCTGCTTGAAATCTGCGGTAACTCTAGAGATAAAATACAGTTTCTTCAACGCATTGTTCTTTATGGCGTGAATATGTGATTCAAAAGACAGACGCTCATCGCAGAGTACCCGAAGATCTCTAGGGCCAGTGCTATGAGCAAGAGACGAAGAGCCGAGCTGGTAAATCGAGTCCAATCTGGATGATCTTGAAAATGAGATAAAGGTACATTTTTTTAAGTTGAAGGAGAGGCCATTCATCCTGCACCAACTGAAGACATTGTCTATATCAGATTGTAGCAGTGCTACGTCTCCTGGAGAATGGATCTCCTTATAAATCTTAAGATCATTGGCAAAGAGCAAGAAATCAGAGTTCAAAATTACATTCCCCATATCATTAATAAAAAGAATAAAGAGCAACGGCCCTATATGAGACCCCCGGGGCACCTCAGATGTAGCTGCTATCTCACGAGACACAAAATTCTTCAACTTAACTAACTGAGTCCTGCCTGAAATATACGATCCAATTCAATCAAGCAAGGAGCCACAAATCCCGTAGGCATGAAGCTTTTCAAGGAGTAATTTATGATTTACCTTGTCAAAGGCTTTTACCATGTCCGTGTAAATAGCGTCAGTTTGACATCTCCTAGAAAAACCATTGACAATATCTTCCGTGTAGACTGCCAGATTGGTTACCGTTGATCTCTTCGGCATAAACCCTGCATGTTGCTGGGGGATAATGAAAGGTCTAAGCAATACAGAAAGCTTACGCTCGACGGCTGAGTCAAGGAGCTTTGCTAACACGCTGAGTTTCGAAATAGGTCTGTAGTTTTCAACATTTCTTCTGTCGCCGGCTTTAAATAGAGGATTTAAAAAGCTAGTTTTCTATAGAGAGGGAACGACCCCACAGCGAAGGGAATAATTATAGATTTTTAGAATTGGCAGAGCTATCTGATCACAACAGCTAATTGATTTAAAACGAAAATAGGTGGCAGCCCATCCGGACCACAGCTAGAGTTAGGCTTAAGAGACTTCAAACAGCGATTCACATCACTCAAATCTAGCTGCATTTCATACAAACAAAGCATAGAATTAATCGCCAGGTCCGACGGTGGAAGGACCACTCCATCATCATCATAGACATTTGAAAAATGGATTGCGAGCAGGTTAGCAATGGCAGCACCACCCTCCATAACGCGATCTCCCAAAAACATAGAGTTAGGGACATCGTTAGCGCCATTTTTCCTATTAACGAAACTCCAGAACCAATTAATATTAGACTCCATGATCGATTCCGTCATGTCAATGTATCTTTGGTAATCATCTTTGATAAGCGCCTTGCGTCTGGCTCTAAGAAGTCTAAACTTGGAATAATAGAAATCGGATAGCGATGCTTTGTAGAGCTTATGGAATTTATTTTTATCAAATATAGCCTCCTTTAAACTATTACTAAACCACCGAGGAAATTGTGAGGAGCACAGTCTCAGCATAGGAGTATGACAGGTAATATGATCTCGAATAAAACTTTATAAAAAACATCAACAACCTGATCAACCGAGCCATGATTGTCGAACACAATTTCCCAGTTTACAGCATTTAAATCAGCTTAAATCATAACATAGACAGTCCTCTTAAAATCAAAAACTTATTCCGAGTAAGAGATATTGGGAACCGGGTGACTAATCAAGTATAATAACTCTAACCCACTGTGATACGGATCGAGGCCCAGCAACGGGTCCACACATTCATTCCATTCGAGCACGGACCCATTGGTGAAAACTAAGTCAAGGATATTGCCCGCTGAGTTAACAATATAATTTAGTTGCCTAAAACCTTATAGTTCGTTGAATCTTTCTGCAATCACTTGAATTGAATCTTTGATAACATTGCTTTGGGTGAGACCCATTACATATCATAACGTCATCAGCATAGTCCCAGCAGTAACCTGGCAGGTTGAAGTCCCCAAGAACAAGTAGAGTAGAATCCGGAAATTTGCGGGCTATATTACACACAGTCTCAGCATGTAAACTGTAGAGTTCAACAGGTGAACCAGGGCAGAGGTAGACAAGGCTCAAAATTAAATTGTTCCCAGGCACTGAGACTGAGACAAACAGTTGTTCCAAGATATCAGGACCCTCGCATAACCGTTTAGAAACCAAACTTTTTTTCACAAGTAGCATGACGCCTCCACCCCTAGACTTAGATGACGATGTTGTACTCCGATCCGCCCGAAAAATAGAATAGTTGCTTAGTCCTAGATCACCGTCACTAACAAAATCGTCCAGCTAAGTTTGAGTCAATGCTATGATGTCATAGCTAACTGCCGAGATAGCCTACACCGTTTATAAAGTCACGGAGTTTACGCTTAACACTGTGGGCATTTTGATAGTAAATGTTAAGCGATCCCCGATCCCTGGCTAGTTTTTTTTTCAGCAGACGTGTTCACCCGGTCGGATTTCTTTTTTAGAGACACAATCCTGGGTTGGCCACCAAAGTGACGAATAATCAGATCGGTTTCTCCACTCGTTTTCCTCACATCGATTTTGGCCACGAGTTTTGCCAAATATTCCCTTTGTTTGGGCGTTCTGTCAGTGGAGAGCTTTACATTACTATATTATAAAGATATATCGCCGCCGCCGCTGTTTCAGGAATTGAGGACCCCCGGGGATTTCCCAGAATTCCCGGGTTTTCCCAGAATTCCTGGGTTTTCCCAGAATATCTGGGTTTTCCCAGAATATCTGGGTTTTCCCAGAATATCTGGGTTTTCCCAGAATTCCTGGGTTTCCGAGAATCCACGGGGATTTCCGAGAATCCACGGGGATTTCCGAGAATTCATGGGGACTTCCCGGAGTTTCCAGGAATCCAACCCCATAAAAACCCCGTGAAAAACCCATAGAACCCCATGACAACCCCATGAAAACCCCATAAAAAATACCTATGAGACCTAATAAAAAACCCATCAACCCCCATAAAAACCCCATAGAAACCCCATAGAAACCCCCCTTCCCCATCAAAAAAAAGAAACCCATAGAAAATTCCCGCAAAACCACTATGAATATGACCACCTTCAAATGAAAACCGCATAGAAATCCCCATGTGAATTCACAGAAATTCTCATAGAAGTTCCAAGAATACACATTTGGACTCACTGCTCACACGTACATTATGCGTCACGCCAAACGGGACACATAAGTTTTTTAGTCTACACACAGAGAATATATCGAGATCGATATATATCGATTCATCGAGATCCATATATATCGATGTATCGGATTCGATATTGCTATTGCGAGGTCGATGTCGGATCGATATATTAATATTGAATCGATATATCGATATCGAATCTGAGACATCTATATACAATTCCATGTACCGATAAAGATCGATTCCGAATTTGATACATCGATATATTACGATCTTGATCACGACACACAGTGGTCAAAATTCACGAAAAGCTGGACAAAACCCTTTTGTTGAACTTTTTTTTTCTTACATCCTTGATGGATGATATTCTTCTACTATATCGTGAGCATTATAGGCGATATTTTTTTTAGATAATTTATGAGCGTAGAGTCCACAACAGCACCGTAAAGTTGAGAAAAATCAGCGCGTGTTCGTAAAAATCAAATTTCAGTCAAAATATCGATCTTAAATCATTTTTATACTAAGCAACACTAGCCGAATAATTATTTTGACTTCGTGACATGTTTGTGGATGTATTTTGATGTACAGAAATGGAAAAAAACTTTCATTCATATTACATAGGTCGTCTGAGGCATGTATGTGAAGAAATGCTGTATTTTCACCTATTTTAGTGATATAACTAGTTATACAAAAAAAGTTATGCGAGGTTACACTTTCTGTAACGTTTTAAATTGTCGACTAGACTGTCGGATGGATGGTGTGAAACGAAATTAAGCTGCTACTATCTGCTACCTTGTTCACTAGCGAACGTTATGCACATAATTGTGCTCGTAAATAACCGAAAATCGCTTCATTCTGCCCGGAGCACACATTTCAATAAATATATCGAAATTTTTTCATCATTTAGAATGTTGGCTGTGTATATTCGATTGAAGAGATTTCTGCATGTTGGATCAGCCGGGTGGTTATTGAAATCCCTACCTTACCGGCCGGACTAGGCGCAGGTACACACGACTCAAACCTTCAATTGTTTTTTCCCGCTTCCCGCACTTTTCTCTTGTTCATGTTCGAATGATTATTTTCAAGTGACGAGTGGTTTGGAATATCATCGCTGCACTGAAAATAAGTACAAAATATATTGAATCGGGTATGTTTTTGGTTATCCTTGCCGCCATATTGAGTCCGCCATTTTGTTTTTGTAAATTCCAACTTCAGATTCGTGATCAGCGACCTCGATAACATGGTGATACCGATTTTCAGCCGAATCGGATAAGTTTTTGGTTATCCTCGCCGCCATATTGAGTCCGCCATTTTGTTCTTGTGAATTCCGAATTCAGATTTGTAATCAGCGTACTCAAAAACGTGACGACATGGTGATACCGATTTTGAGCCGAATCGGATAAGTTTTTGGTTATTCTCGCCCCCATATTGAGTCCGCCATTTTGTTCTTGTGAATTCCGAATTCAGATTCGTAATCAGCGTACTCAAAAACGTGACGACACCAATTTTCAGAAAATTATATCGATTCCCTGAGTTATGTCCACGTTTTAGCAAGAATTGACCACTGTGCGACATATCGATAACGAATCCGATACATTGATTTATCTAGATATCGAATCCGATACATCGATATACATATGTATTATATGTGGTTATATCGAGATCGATAAAAATTTTAAATTACTAATGAGTCGAAAAAATTTTCAAACATAGGAATAGCACAATTTCAACTTCACGAAATTAAGGTAGTACCTCCATGGATTTAATGTGTTAAGAAATCTCTGAAACTTCGCCCACGTATTGATTCAGATGCTATCTAAATGTCTGTGCAATTCTGATCGGACTGACCGTTCCATACGTGAGATAATAATTGCAATCAAAATCAGCAATCCTTACACGTAAACCCCATACCCAACACACGTAAATGCCACGTTTTCTTTTCTGGTGCTCGAACCAGTGTCAGGAATTTCACAAAAAACCACGCAGGTACAAAGGGCTACTACCCGGATATTCTCTGGAAATTGCAGAGTTCTTAACCGTTTATTTTCGAAAATATAGACATGGAAAGTTCGAAATATCGTCGAGTTGAAGCGAGACCGACTGTTCGCTGTCTCCTTCCCTCTCATAGTCGGTCTTGCCTCACGCATGCGCAACTGCGTTCTTTTACGTTAACCCATTCAAATGCCGGTCTGCGGACAGTCCTAACCGAAACTGTTGTCCTGCAAATTGAAGAAGAGTCCTACTTTTTTAATATTCAAAAATATTATTTCTAACGATTTCAATCACTTCAGTGCTAATATTACGCGTTTTGAAGTAAATGATAAGTTTTGAGGATAAAATTCTTCGAACTTATGCGCACTGACTGATTACACGAACTTGAACTAAATTTTATTGAGACTGTCGTGGAGGTACTTCCTTAACAAAAATCTATAATACTTTCTACATGAATACATAAAAAATGACCACAAATATAAACACTGAACGGGGGGTTGGCGCGCACGGAGAGAAATAAATTGTTGTCCCAGCGAGTTTATTGCTATTTCAGCAATTTTTGATTGTAAACATACAGCTTGCAACGCCGCATGCTACAATTATCATTCTCGATTGCTGAAATTGCTTTGCTGGTTCTAGCACCGAAATTTGCTCACGCAGCAGGCGTGTGATGCTGTGCGGACTAGTTCGAATGTTGTTCTAGCAAGTCGCTTGTTAACTGGACTAATATTTAGCTACATCGCCGGAACAATTTCCAGCAAGTAACTTACTAGAGCAACAATCCACTTTGCTAACTCTGAAAGAATGTGGCATGCCAGCTGTAGAGGTTCAGAATAATTAGATAAAATGCAATTAAAAATAAATTCTTTGAATTTATTACACACATCAGACATACATATAGATGTAGATATTTTATAGTTTAGTTTAGTTTAGTTTATTATAACCTATGGGACAAGTATCCTAGGGTGATCCAAAGATAGGTACAAAATAGTACTAACAAAAAAGAAAGAAAATATACGCATATACACATATGCGAGGTTCTATACACCTATATATATCAACGTACATATTTAAATGTCCGGCTTCATCCCCCAGGTCTGTAAAATTGTCTTTACCTTTTCCATTCCGCGAAACACTTCACTTACGATATCAAAAATTATCCAAACATAACGCGAAGTGCGAACAACTTCGAACAACCTAGCGTCTCTAACTGACGCCGGCGGCGCGCGCATTGCAACCGGTGGCGGACCTTTTCAGCTAGCGCGCTCGCTCGGTTGACAACGTAATTTGCTCTCGCGACAACCGTCGCGGGCAGCAGCAGTAAGCCTCGTAGAGAGGACTAGTACTTTGCTGGAACAGCAATTTTTATCGCAGCAAGATTCATTGGCCGCTTTAACAATCGTCCGGAAGCTAATAGAGCAAGATCAGTGTCACATCAGCAAGAAGGTTTGCTCTTTTGACAAATCGAGCCTTAGCAAAGCACCGATTGCTGGTACAACAATTTCATTTCTCTCCGTGCGCGATTTGGGTTAGTATCATATAATCTTTTATATGACAAAGTAGAGAAAAAGTAGAAGAAAATCAAAACATAGATATGTATCTATATGGATGATAATTGTGAAAAAAAAATAAATCCGCCATCCTGTGCGCTTTGCATGCCAAGCTCCGATATGATGGAAGAAAAGTTGCAGATCGTATAAGCTTGAACTATAATTGAAATTTATACTCAATCGTTTCCTCAACACTATGAGTTATAGTAGTATATTAGTGATATATCCATTAGGCCTCATCTACTACCATTGTGTACAATGGATTTCGAAAAGACTCATAAACAAATCTCGAGACCCAAGTTCGTAAGAAGATGAAAATGATCTAACAAACTCTCAAAAATGTTTATAATATATTTGGAGTACAAATGTTCATGAAATCTCTTCCCAAACAATACTTTTCACATCTGTGAATTCTGTGGTATCAATTTCTACAAATAATTTTTTCGGATTTCCGCATCGCGTAAGAGTCACATAGGCCATGAGAAAATAATGGTTTTGAGAAATATATCCATATTCTCTCGAAACTCTGTGCTTGCGATTTATTCACGGTCGTATAGAATGCTAACGTAAACGAGAATTGTTTGCGAGATAAGATGACAGTTAGGTTCAATCATTCTCCTGTGTCTTATGTGACTTTGGGAATAAACGCGGTTACCTTGCTGATATCGAGTCATAATTATTGCTCGTATATTAAATTTATACGGTGCAAAATTTTGTAGTGCACTGCAAAGTCTGTCACGAATGCTCAAATTTTTAAAGAGCATTATAATGGCCCTACGAAAGTCACGCTGACCTCGACATGAGTGCGAGAGAAATAGCAGGGCAATTTCACCAATTATCAACCAATGTTTGGGCCCGAAAAAAATCGATTTGCTTCAATTTTTTTCCTCGCATTCTGTGAACCAAGATTGGTAGATTCACCAAGTTTCAACCAAATAGGACTTACCGCTCACGAGGAATACGATATTCAATTTTTAGGACAACATTTTTTAACGCATTTTTGACGTACTTCCAACGTCATAATAAAAATTCGAAAAAATACGTTTTCTATGTGAAAAACTGTCACCTTTTCGAATTCATTTTTTATTTTTCACTCACTCTGCTAAAACCAACTCAAAAACACGTTTTTTGACGGAGAACACCGATTTCTATTATTCGTTTGAATTTTTATTCCGACAGCTGAGATTTTTTCCGTAAGAAACCCAAATTTTCAGAGTGGGACGGCTACGTGGTCGCATGTGAGATACGATTAACCTCTTGGCAGTGATGCGAAATAGTACATTGTGTATCAAGGGCGCAAAACACTATTTTTCGAGTGTGAAATTTGCAGTACGAGCCGAAGGCGAGTGTACTGCAATCACACTCGCCAAAATAGCCTTGCGCCCGTGTTGCACACGATTTTTTTCTCAACACCTGGTCTGCGAAAATGCCTCTTTTCAGACCGAGTGAGCGGGCGCAAAACGGAACTTTGCGCCCGAGGGCAGGAAAAGAGTCGTTTGCGCCCGCTTTAGGCGAAAAGATCTGTTTTGCGCCGGCTCAAGAGGTATGAAAAGTGGCATTTTGCGACCGGGTGTGAGAAAATGGGATTTTCGTGCCACTTTTGTGTTTGAAAGAAAATGTTCATTGAAATTTTCTCCCGCCATATTTAATCCGCCATTTTGAATTTTGGATGACATTCAAGATATCTGCATCTGCAAAAATGAACTTTAGCAAGCTGTAGCTTTCGAACGGTCATTCATAGAGCAAAATTGTATTAGAGTTTTTTCTTCCCTCTCCGATTGTCTAGTGGCGGATTTTTTTAGTTTTTTTTTAAGACCGTCGCAAACCCCGTTTTTCCATCATTTAGTCGTTTAGCACGCTGTAACTTTGAAACTATCAATCTGAGAGCAAAAATGTATTTGGGTTTTCTCTTCCTTTTTCGATTATCTAGTGGCGGATTTTTTTAGTTTTTTTTTAAGACCGACACAAAGCACGTTTTCCGCCCATTCGTGTTTTTGGCAGATAACACCTCGGAATTACCATTTTCCCTCAATCACCTAGCGGCTCAATTTTTCATATAATTTTAACACCAACGGAAGGCCCGTTTTCGCATTAAATTGTACTTTGGCACGCCGTATCTTTGGAGCGATCAATCTGAGAGCAAAAATGTATTTGGGTTTTCGCTTCCTTCTTCGATTATCTAGTGGCGGTATTTTTTTTTTTTTTAATTTTTATTATTTTTGTAAGACCATCGCAAACCATGTTTCCCGCCCATTCGTGTTTCTGTAAGATGTGACCTTGAAAATACCATTTTTTTTTTCGATTCTTAGTTACCGGATATTTTTTAAATAATTCTAATACCAATGCAAACCCCGTTCTTTCACCAATTAGTACTTTAGCACACCGCAACTTTGGAACGATCAATCTGAGAGCAAAAATGTATTTGGGTTTTCTCTTCCTTTTTCGATTATCTAGTGGCGGATTTTTTTAGTTTTTTTTTTTAAGACCGACACAAAGCACGTTTTCCGCCCATTCGTGTTTTTGTCAGATAACACCTCGGAATTACCATTTTCCCTCAATCACCTAGCGGCCCAATTTTTCATACAAGTTTAAGACCAACGGAAGCCCCGTTTTCGCATCAAGGACCTGACCTACTCCCGGTGCAGCTACACGGGAAAAAAAAGATGTAATTTCTACATCTTCGGTAGTAATTATTTGGACAGCATCTTTTTGGAGTCAAATCTACAGCAATTGCGTTAAGGTTTATCAATGGGATTAATAAACCTCAACGCAATTGCTGTAGATTCAACTCCAAAAAGATGCTGTCCAAATAATTACTACCGAAGATGTAGAAATTACATCTTTTTTTTTCCCGTGTAGCTCCACCGGGAGTACACTGTGTACAAAGTGAATTCTAATTCGACGCAAATGATTTTCAATTTTATAATTAAATTTCGAACTTTACTTAACTTAATTCTGGAATCGCCCCAACGTATTTTGATATTACCGGATGATCTAATAACCGTAGCATTTTTTAAATATTCCGAATGGCTATTTGCATCTTCGGGATTTTTTTTTTCAATTTGCACGAATCAGTAATGTGTCAAATGTATGCATATTCGTATGATTATTAGTATGAATATTAATTTCAACAAATAAATAGGGAATTTTTAATTTTACTAATTTTACGTAGTAATTGAATGCATCTGCGGTTGAGCCAGCAATTGAAAAGAAACTGAGTAATATATTACTGTGATGATGTTTTATCAACTGTGTTTCACCATCGATTGTATATCTGCCACATGGAGTCGAGCTTTGTCACGAGTTAGTTTGGCGTAGTAGGTAGGGCGTGCGACTCATAATCCGAGCGAGCGAGCGAACACGGTTCGAATCCCGGTTAGGACAAACAACACAGCGGTGTTTTTCGGACAAAAAATCTGCGTTTTCATATGTTTAGGGTAATCGTAAACTGTCGAAACATCGTTCTTTTTTTAACATATTTTTGTTCATGTACAACGTTAAGGTACATTCGCCACAAAGTTACTCAACTAGTATAGTAAATTTCAGTGAATTTCCAATAAACACTTTTTACAGTGCAATACAAATTCTCATACATTCGAACATTGAAATTGCTATTCATCAATTTAATAATGCTAAACCGTTTTATTAAATTACTTCACTCGTGGCTGATGACTTTACAACAAAAGTATAGTAAATGTGCGAAACAAGACCTCAAAAAATACTAACAAAATGTGTAGTAAATTTAAAATACCGAATCCGAATATTGCTTCCTATACATTTGTTGTAAATTTACAACAGAAATTTTTAACAGTGATAGGCCAGGTCCTTGATGCGAAAACGGGGCTTCCGTTGGTCTTAAACTTGTATGAAAACTTGGGCCGCTAGGTGATTGAGGTAAAATGGTAATTCCGAGGTGTTATCTGACAAAAACACGAATGGGCGGAAAACGTGCTTTGTGTCGGTCTTAAAAAAAAAAACTAAAAAAATCCGCCACTAGATAATCAAAAAAGGAAGAGAAAACCCAAATACATTTTTGCTCTCAGATTGATCGCTCCAAAGATACGGCGTGCCAAAGTACAATTTAATGCGAAAACGGGCCTTCCGTTGGTGTTAAAATTATATAAAAAATTGAGCCGCTAGGTGATTGAGGGAAAATGGTAATTCCGAGGTGTTATCTGCCAAAAACACGAATGGGCGGAAGACGTGCTTTGTGTCGGTCTTAAAAAAAAACTAAAAAAATCCGCCACTAGATAATCGAAAAAGGAAGAGAAAACCCAAATACATTTTTGCTCTCAGATTGATAGTTTCAAAGATACAGCGTGCTAAACGACTAAATGATGGAAAAACGGGGTTTGCGACGGTCTTAAAAAAAAACTAAAAAAATCCGCCACTAGACAATCGGAGAGGGAAGAAAAAACTCTAATACAATTTTGCTCTATGAATGACCGTTCGAAAGCTACAGCTTGCTAAAGTTCATTTTTGCAGATGCAGATATCTTGAATGTCATGAATTTTGGATTCATATCCTGATCCGGAATCAGCGACCTCGAAAACCTGAAGATACGGACTTTCATCGGAATCAAACTGTTTTTCGAATTTGCTTCCGCCATATTGGATCAGCCTTTCTGAATTTTGGAAAGCTGATTTCAGATTCGGATTCAGTGACTTCCGAAACCGTAATACTGAGATCATAATGAATATGTGAAAATTTTTTTCAAACACGTCAAGGCACGAAAATCCCATTTTCGCATCACTGGCAAGGGATTAGTCGTATCTCACATGCGACCACGTAGCCGTCCCACTCTGAAAATTTGGGTTTCTTACTGAAAAAATCTCAACTTTTGGAATAAAAATTCAAACGAATAATAAAACATTGAGCACAAGGAGAAATCGCTGTTTTTCGTCGTCGTCGACCTCCGAAATCTTGACACGGCAGCGGCGGTGGCGGCGGTGGCGGCGATATCTTTATATAATATAGAACGATAATCACTATATCTATCTCGTGTCCGATCCGTATGTGTCCAATTTGATTTTTATTAAATTAATATTTATGATGTGTCCAATCCGGATGTGTCCGAAAGAAAATGTGTCCGATCTGAATGTGTCCGAAAAAAATGTGTCCGATAATGCAGGTTTATTATTTTTCTCACACCCGGTCGCAAAATACCACTTTTCATACCTCTTGAGCGGGCGCAAAACAGATCTTTTCGGCCCTCGGGCGGAAATGTGCTTTGCGCCCGCCTAAAGCGGGCGCAAACGACTCTTTTCCTGCCCTCGGGCGCAAAGTTCCGTTTTGCGCCCGCTCACTCGGTCTGAAAAGAAGCATTTTTGCAGACCAGGTGTTGAGAAAAAAATCGTGTGCAACACGGGCGCAAGGCTATTTTGACGAGTGTGATTGCAGTACACTCGCCTTCGGCTCGTACTGCAAATTTCACACTCGAAAAATAGTGTTTTGCGCCCTTGATACACAATGTACTATTGTGTCCGATAATGATTGTGTCCGATCCAGATGTATCCGAACGGGGTCTAATCAAATTTACTCGCGAGAACCATAAAGACAGCCAACCATCTATCGGTGCATTACGGTACCACACAACGGGTTATCGAACAGCTAGGGTATCCGCCATATTCCTATACCCGCTACGTACATATCGGGTACCGTAACGCGCCGATAGATGGTTGGCAGTCTTTAGGGTTCTCACGAGTAAATTTGCACCGTGTTGGCTACACTTACGCGTTACCACAGAGTCGGAATGCTCCTCCACTTCAAAGTCGGCTAGTGGACGGAGGTCAACGGGAACAAATTTAGTTCCAGTTATGACACTCACATGAATTATCAATGTTGAATATATATTCCAGAAAACAATAAATTGATTATAAACCTTATTTCGTCAGTTTTATCAGCTAAATAGCTGATGATTCGAGCTAAATAGCTGATTAAACGTACGATGATACATACATCGTAAACGACGTCGAAACTTACGTCGCAAGGACGTCAAATGATATCCCGAATTCACACCTAGTACACGGTTTTACGTACTTTACGACGTCGATGTGGCATTGGTACGACGTTACATCGACGCCTATTTTTTCAATAGGGTAACTTAGTGGTGTGCAGTGCCACTTTACGGACTGGACACAGGTGTCAAAAAGTGGGTTTTTAATGCCTGTGCCGGAATAGTATAGTGTGTTACAAGTGCGGAAAGTGGCCGATATCCGCCGAGTGTGAAACTTATATCACACATGCTGGATACCGGCCATCCATGAGGCATTTTATGCACGGTACAGAGGCTTGGAAAGTCATATTTTTCAAGTTGGTATTACAAAAAAATAAAAATGAAAATCACATTGCGGATTTAATAGAAAACTTGGTTCTTATTTACGTATACTTTAGAAAAATTCACTATTTGTGGACTGAATTATATACGCTTAAAATTTTGAGGACCTTCAAAGATTATCTAACAATTGCTAACTTAGGACGCTATAGGATAAACTTCCAAATAATACACGATCGTTTCTGTAAAGTATTCATAACACATACAAGAGAAAATGGCTGAATTAAAAGTAGTCGAGGTCAGAGGCCACGTAGGTAGTTTGGCTTAGGGTTTTCCATATGTATGTGTGAACGAGCCGCAAGCTAAGACCTAGCTTTGCAATTCAGAAGCTTTAATTGTTTTGACGTATGATACATATGAAACATGTGTGTATCCTCATCGTCAGATCATAGAAATGATGGTGAAATGATGCATGGAAGGGGTAACACAGAAACATGTGTTTCCAAATACTTAAATGGCATTCTGGAACGAAACCAAATACGCAAACGATTGAATTTTTCGACCTCGGCACCCGGCGTGTGCCCTGAATTACCATCATACACAACCACGCATTGGAGCTGGCTGCAGTGAAATGCATACCACCTGCAAGTATCTCGAGTGACACGGTGTTGCGCGTGTAACAAGACCTGCCAACCAGTTAGTTTTTGCTACGCAAGGAATACTTAGCCACCGAATTTGCTACGTGTTACAGTGTCGGATTTCTAATAAGGACAACACCTTTTCATTTTCATCACAGGTCAATGCCGTTTCGGGATCATTCCGTCACATTCCGTAATATCCTTTCCCCACAGGCGTGGGCAGATTTAACTGTAGTTGAATACATAAATTTTGAGAAGAACTTTCTACATAATAACCTTATAAGTAATATCATCAAAAACTATGTCACTCGTTGATTTCAAATTTGATCATTTAGGTGCATCAGCAAAGATCAAAGATCTACCAGAGACATTTATCGTTGGCGATTTAATTGGATGCCAGCTGGTCAAGCCACTCACGGATACTGCAGATTAATTATACTGAAGAACAGAGTGGTGCCACGAGAAAGTTGGAGTGAACTGAAAGTTCCTTTCCTCTGGAGCACGCAGTTTTAGCTTTTGAAGTGGTTGATTCCTTGACCAGATAAATCGAGTTTTAAACAAATGATAAGTTCGAGCGTTCGAAATTCGCCACTTTTTGAGGACGTCGTTGCCGTTATGTACACATATGGAACTGAGAAGTATGTGGTACCATGGTAAGTACTTGTATGATTCAAGATCGTGTGTGAAACTTCTATTACTCAAGCCTTGTTATTACCGTTTGCACTAATAATACTCTTTTGAGATAATACTAACTAACTCTACAACTAAATAGTTGTAGAAAGGGTAGTATCCTTTGTCAAGAACTCAATAGTGTGTGTTTGGTTTGGTTTGGGTTGGGTTTGGAAGATTTCTTATAAATTGACTGTTCTGTTTTTTTTTAAACACTCCTTTATCATTGGAGTATATTCGTTGAGGTGCGTCTCAATTCTAATGACCTCAATTTCTCACGTGATTTTGATCACCGCAGCGCTCCGCCTTTCGAATCCGTATTAACTCCTCGAGAAACGGAGAACCGGAAGTTCCGAGAAAGTACATCACGCTCTCTTATGCTTATATCTTCTTCTGCTCTTGCCACCTAGGAACCAAAGCCTCCGTAAATTTGCCATCGATTGTTTCCTTTTTCAAGAAAGTTACTCACACAAACTTTCGCAGCGATCCTGCATCCGTCAAATTTTAAGGTTTCAGCGTACACCTTGCGAATCGATACGGAATGTGATGGCGCAGAGTATTAGTCACACATCACCTATTTTGTAGGATATAGTTAACATTTTTTATCTGGACCGTGCGATATTGTAAAAATGTGTTGTGTGGGTCAATTACGTGGCAGACACCACAACAACGTAGGCACTAGGGTCCTTTATAGAATAACCATGTCGCTTGTAACACTTGAGTGGGTAGATAATTAATGGACGAATTTTACCCCCAATTTACGGCTTATCAGTAGGTTCAGAAGGAAAACCTTAAGAAAGCCGAACTCACCAAAACAACTAGAAACGAAAAGTGCGCTGGTGGAACTTGGAGTGCCGTTACCGATTCCTTGTCTTCCACTTTCACCGAACTTGGGATGATTCGCGTCTCTCTTGACCTTTGAGCGCTCCGATGACCGCGACCGTCCACCAGCAGTCACAACTTGGTTGTAAATCGTAATGATTTTAAAATAAAACAAAGCCGAATGCAGATTGGTATACAGTCGTTTTATGTACGTCCTTGGCTTTCCAAGCATCCTTTACTGCGCCCATTTCTCGACTTTTAGTTTGCTTCGGAACGTGGATCCAGGGATGAAACAGATTCGGTTATCGTGTTCTCGAATCCATTCTCTTCCTCTCACTTTCTTCGGTACTTATCGCTAAAACATGTACAGTAGGGAACAGTAGGGTAAACCAGGGATTCGCTGATTTTGGCTATTAGCGAGATGCAATCTATACGCGCGCCGAAGGCGAGTGTATATATGTACATACGAGGCGAAGACGACTATTGCAAATTATACGCGAGGCGAACAGACCGTTGCCTCCTTGTTGCACACGATACTTTATATAACACAAAAGTATGATCTACGCGTTTTGATGTTAGGTTGAACCGTCGAATAATCCAGGGCTGTAAGTCGGTCATTTTTTGTCGGATTGGTAATATTTTTCGATGCAAGTCATATTTTGTCATATTTGTCATATTTTCGGATGCTCCCACCTATTATTTCACGATCGGCGACGCGAAAATGTCGTCATCGACGTTACTATTGAAGTACAAGCAATTTGTGGTTCCATGATGTTTAACATATTAGCTTGACTGTGTCATGCGGCTGGCGCGTTGTGTAAGCACAATACACATTGTATACAATGTATATGTACAATCATATCGAACGTGATTCATTTTTTTTTTTTAAGGGCATGCTGGACTCAGATTTCCATATTTAAAAAATAATGAAGCCGGATATGAACGGGGGGGTGTTTAATGGGTTCCTTAGACGATTTGTAATCAAATTGGTAGCTGCATGAACGTGTATCTCACCAAAATCGAGTAAAATAAGGCTTTTTTGTTTCACGAAGCGTGGGGACCGTCACTTGTTTTCACTGATATCACCGACTACGCATCACAAGGGTGGAAACGAACCATTGAGCGCCCTCAGGAATATAATTCCACTCACATATATCGCAAAACTTGTTCATTTCACTCAACGATGAAGACGAAAAATTGTTTCCAAAAAAAGACTGTAATTTTTCTCGGTATAAAGCACCGGCCGCGGCCATGTTGGATCGTTTCGCGTTGCGAGTCGGGCCGAGCAGCGCTTGCCAACCTTCGTCTCGCGGTCCTGCGTTTCACGAACCGCCGTTCCTTGTTCAGCGCTATGACAGCTGAGCGGGAATTCAAACGGAAATAATTCGGAATAATAATAGTTATAACAAATGTAAGGTTTGTATAAGTTGTAAAAATTTGTAAATTAGTCTAATTGTAAGTAGTAATGTATTCGATGAAGTTATGGAGACGGAAACCATGTAACCCCGAGGGGAACAATAAATAAACATACATAAACATACATAAACATACATAAACATACATAAACATACATAATAATTATAATAATGCATTGTTATTATTATCATTATTATTATTATTATTATTATTATTATTATTATTATTATTATCATTATAATTACAATTTCCGAAATAATAATCATAACAATTATTATAATAATAATTATTATTATTATCATTGAAAAAAATTTACTCGAAAGTGGTGTGAATGAAAATGAAAATGTATGCGCCATTTTTTTTTTTTTTTGTACTAACACTGAAATCCTGTGAAACGCACAGAATAATCAAAATTCCGATTCTTTTGAGAGATTTTCAAGTTTCAGCATAAAAAAAACTAGATACGGCAGAGGTGTAAAGTCGTATACGCCCTTTATTTATTTTTTTTTTTTATCTTGAAAATGTTGTGACAATCGGAATTTCAATTCTTCTATGCGTTGCACAGGACACGAGTATTTGTGAAAAAAATGGCGTACTACGACTATACGACTTTATACCGTTGCCCTGTCAATGTTTTTTTTTTTTTTTTTTGAATTTTGAATTTTGAAAATTTCACATAAAGAACTCTGAAATCAGACTTTTTTATGCGTTTCACAGGATTTTAGAGTTTTTGTAGAAAAAGAAAAAAAATGGCGCATAGTTTTCATTTCCATTTACAAATTTCACCACTTTCGAGTAAATTTTTTGCAATGATAATAATAATAATTATCATATTGTTATTATCATAATAATAATAATTATTATCATAATATTATGATAATAATTGTTATTATTATTATTATTATTATTATTATTATCGTCATCATCATCATTATCGTCGTCATCATCATCATCATCATCATCATCATCATTATTATTACAGAAAAAATTGAAATTCCGATTTTCACAACATTTTCAAGATAAAAAAAAATCGAATAATAAATGGCGTTTACGACTCTATACCTCTGCCTTGTCCAGTTTTTTTATGCTGAAACTTGAAAATCTCTCAAAAGAATCGGAATTTTGATTATTCTGTGCGTTTCACAGGATTTCAGTGTTATACAATTATTATAATAATAATAACAATTATTATCATAATATTATGATAATAATTATTATTATTATGATAATAACAATATGATTATTATTATTATTATCATTGCAAAAAATTTACTCGAAAGTGGTGAAATTTGTAAATGGAAATGAAAACTATGCGCCATTTTTTTTTCTTTTTCTACAAAAACTCTAAAATCCTGTGAAACGCATAAAAAAGTCTGATTTCAGAGTTCTTTATGTGAAATTTTCAAAATTCAAAATTCAAAATTCAAAAAAAAAAAAAACATTGACAGGGCAACGGTATAAAGTCGTATAGTCGTAGTACGCCATTTTTTTCACAAATACTCGTGTCCTGTGCAACGCATAGAAGAATTGAAATTCCGATTGTCACAACATTTTCAAGATAAAAAAAAAATAAATAAATAAAGGGCGTATACGACTTTACACCTCTGCCTTATCTAGTTTTTTTTATGCTGAAACTTGAAAATCTCTCAAAAGAATCGGAATTTTGATTATTCTGTGCGTTTCACAGGATTTCAGTGTTAGTACAAAAAAAAAAAATGGCGCATACGTTTTCATTTTCATTCACACCACTTTCGAGTAAATTTTTTTCAATGATAATAATAATTATTATTATTATAATAATTGTTATGATTATTATTTTGGAAATTGTAATTATAATGATAATAATAATAATAATAATAATAATAATAATAATAATAATAATAATAATAATAATAATAATAATAATAATAATGATAATAATAACAATGCATTATTATAATTATTATGTATGTTTATGTATGTTTATGTATGTTTATGTATGTTTATTTATTGTTCCCCTCGGGGTTACATGGTTTCCGTCTCCATAACTTCATCGAATACATTACTACTTACAATTAGACTAATTTACAAATTTTTACAACTTATACAAACCTTACATTTGTTATAACTATTATTATTCCGAATTATTTCCGTTTGAATTCCCGCTCAGCTGTCATAGCGCTGAACAAGGAACGGCGGTTCGTGAAACGCAGGACCGCGAGACGAAGGTTGGCAAGCGCTGCTCGGCCCGACTCGCAACGCGAAACGATCCAACATGGCCGCGGCCGGTGCTTTATACCGAGAAAAATTACAGTCTTTTTTTGGAAACAATTTTTCGTCTTCATCGTTGAGTGAAATGAACAAGTTTTGCGATATATGTGAGTGGAATTATATTCCTGAGGGCGCTCAATGGTTCGTTTCCACCCTTGTGATGCGTAGTCGGTGATATCAGTGAAAACAAGTGACGGTCCCCACGCTTCGCGAAACAAAAAAGCCTTATTTTACTCGATTTTGGTGAGATACACGTTCATGCAGCTACCAATTTGATTACAAATCGTCTAAGGAACCCATTAAACACCCCCCCGTTCATATCCGGCTTCATTATTTTTTAAATATGGAAATCTGAGTCCAGCATGCCCTTAATGTCAAATTGGGCCGGTTCCATGCACATTTTCCAACTTTCGCATCGACGATTTGATTTCCCTATCAATCGTGAATTTTTTCAGAGTAATTACATGAACGAAGATGGGCAAGTGTCAGTTCAATCCGGTCTGGTTAGCTAAAAAAGACGACAACGGTCATTTCGTTAAAGATTGGGCTCGTAAGGAAAGCTACACAAAAGTGTCTTGCTTAAGAGCATGCTACACTCATTTTTTACTCTTCTTACCGACCTTTTCGGGTTTTCACTGATAGCAAAGCCTACGCGTCGCGAGCGCGGAAAAGGAACCAAGAGTGCAATTCTAAATGGAATTCCGAAGATATATATCGGAAAACTTCTTTGTTTCATGCAACAATGAAGACGTATTCTTTTAAACTGCACAAAATGGTAATTGTTTGTGCAGTTTTCAAGAATACGTCTTCATTGTTGCATGAAACAAAGAAGTTTTCCGATATATATCTTCGGAATTCCATTGCACTCTTATTCCTCGCTCGCAGCTTGCTATCAGTGAAAACCGGGTCGGTAAAATGATAGCATGCTCTTAAGGATGTATAGGCTATACAATCTCAACCAAAAGTGAGTCTCGTCGTCAATATTGAGTACTTCGAGATGAGATAAAAATCGGAAAAAAATCAACCACAATCAAGATAATAAGAGTATTCATTTTCAATAATAATAATGCCCAAAAGTTATCAACAAATCGTTTAAACAAATCATTGTTTAACAAATTTCCTGGTGACGTTATTTTTTTTCATGTCAAATGAATTCGTTAATCTTTCTGAATACACATGCATTTTTTCAGAATTTTGTCACTTTTTTGACATTTCCGTTTTCGGAAATTTCCAAAGGCTGTATTTACAAAACTATTAGTTCCACGCTCCGGAAACTTCGGAATTGTAATCTACATCGTTTCCACAATAACATATCCAAAATTCAGATTTTTTTTCTCCATCCTTCAAAATCGAAAACGGGAATTTCAAAAATGTTACAAAATTCTGAAAAAATTCATGTGTATTCAGAAAGATTAACGAATTCATTTGACATGAAAAAAAATAACGTCACCAGGAAATTTGTTAAACAATGATTTGTTTAAACAATTTGTTGATAACTTTTGGGCATTATTATTACTGAAAATGAATACTCTTATCATCTTGATTGTGGTTGATTTTTTTCCGATTTTTATCTCGTCTCGAAGTACTCAATATTGACGACGAGACTCACTTTTGGTTGAGATTGTATGGCTTATACATCCTTAATATGCCCGGCGGTCATAACAATAACGGGCGGATTCCAGGCGATCACACATCACGCATCAACCCTGAAGCATAGGGAGCAATGTGCATTGAAATTGCATAATACCTGTTGGAAATTCATTATTCACTCTTTTTTCATCATCAAATAATTATTTTCCAGTCATATTATGGGCATATTTTGGTCATTTTTTGGTCATCATATTTTTGAATCTCTGTCAGTCATATTGTCATATTTTTTAGAAGCTCGACGGCTTACAGCCCCGATAATCCGACACTTGATTGCGAATGCGCATACGCGGATTCGAGGGGTTTGTAAATAAAGTTACTTCAGGCGTTAAAAGTGACCCAATACGTACTGTTCGCGGTACTCCGCACATGGGCACTCGCAGACTTACCCGACCGTCGGTGAAATGGCTGCTTTAAATACCAGAAGCTACCATCGAAAAACGCGTGAATCATACTCGCGTTAGAGAAATAGTATATTTTTTATAACACCTGCGTGGAAAGCTTGATTTTCGATGCCTGTGTCTGGTTTGGAAAGGGCCCCTTTTTAGATGAGTGAAAAAAAGTAATATTTCTTCACTATCGCGTAGGCGCACATCGTGCATTGTCATCATTTTTTCACCAACAGGCATGCGCACTTCAAGCAATCTACATTTCTTCACTATCACGCATGCGCACTTTGAAGTAAGTCAGTCGTTCAGTAGCGCCATCGGTCGGTGGCAACGTCCAAGCGTCCGCGAAGTGGCGCCCCCAGGCGGCAGCGATGTGTCAACCTAGATTATCGCCTAACTTCGGGTTGGTTATGGTCGGCCATTTGCTCAGCTGTCAGATATTATTCGTCTGCATCTCAAATCAAGCTTTCCCGCAGGAGTTATAACAAATATGGTGTGCGATAAGTGCGGATAGGCGACATCTGCCTCGTGTGAAGTTTGAATCACTCGCTCGGCTCGCACAGCATTCACAATCGTCTCGTGTCATCCCGCACTCGCCTGCGGCTCGTGAGTGAACGACACTCGACTCGTCTGAATGCTGGCTGCTCGCCTTCGCTCGTGTTACAAACTTCATACTCATCGGATATCGCCTTCTTTCCGCACTTATCACACAATATACTATTTCTGCACGACGGTGCAACATTACAAGATTTAGTTAGTCGCTAGATAATTGTTGACGGGTGGTAAATACGAGGGGACAATTCTTGGGTCCCAAACACTATATATCATCCCTGGTGAAAAAAAAAAAACGGAAAAAAGCGAACGAACGTCGTAGAATTGAAGAAAGAGTCGGGAAGATCCAGACGGCTCGTTCCAGGTTAAAGCGGCATGGTGGTGCTCTCTCTCTCCCCGGGTCAGAGAAACATTGCCCTCAGCTCTTATTCACCCCCACCTAGATTACTGTTAGCTGGTTTGTAGGGACCCGACGTTCCAGCTAAACCTCAAGCTCCAGAGGCTATTAAACTCAGGGGTCAGATTTATTTTTGAGGAGGGATACGCACATTACGCCCTATAGGCTTGGGCTTATCCCACATGCTTCTGGGTACTGTACTCTACCGAATCCTTGCAACTTCACTTCCATCCTATCTTCGCGAATTTTTCTGTGACCCGGATCCCAATGTTCGTCGTTCCTCCAGATTTATCGACTGCATTGACCGACCGCCTCCTCTGCATTTAAAATAAAATCTCGTTTTCTCGAACAAGTAGCTATCGTAATTCTTCTACACTTGCCGCTATCCATTTCTGGGATAGCTTGCCGTTCGCGGTCAAGGGTAGTACCTCACTTTCTTCCGTCAAATTTAATCTTCATATAAATATCTGCTGTCTCAGGAGTCCTCTGCCTAAATTGAATGATCCTTACATTCATGTCGTTCCAGTTCGCTCCCTCTTCCCTTCTCGCGATCTGAGCCATAGCTGATCCTGGACTAATCAGTATTAGTATTCGTCTTCTTGATGAGTGCATATAGTTCTATTACTTTTACGATTGCTAATATCATTGCTAGTGAATTAAGACTTCTATATTGTGATCTTTTGTTTTTGTTTTGTATTTGAGTTACGTATCATTCCAGTCACATATCGATCTTTATATTTTTGTATCGTTTTGTAATATCTTGAATGTTTCTTGCCTCCATATTATACCATTATATATTTTTGTAATACCTTCTCTTGCCTTTAGACCTTGCCTGGGCTATGGCATAATTTACACATACATGCGAGGGTGTCAATATTTTGACCTCACGTTTGCGTTCTGGAATTTCACCTAAAAAAGTCAAAGATTCTACATATAATATGACCCCCCTTCCCCCCTCCGCCCCAAAGCTTAGTACATTTCGATACGCGTGTGAAAGGGTTTGTTTTCGCACGAGTGAGGGTTCGCTCGGGTGACAATCTCACGAGTGTAAAAACGACTTTCGCACATGTATCGAACAAAATTTTTCATCACAAACGCACGTAAAATCCGCACGGCATGCGGAAAGTCCGATTATACGCGTCGTGAATAAAGGATTCGAACCATTTTTAGAGGTCGTTCACTGGGGTCGAAAAATCGAGCTGTCACCTGAAAACTGATTGGTCAATTTTCATATTCCGAAGCTCTTGCCCTTTCAATTTCTCTATCGTCCTCATTTAGGAAGATGCTCTCAACTTTGCTCAAAGATATTGATCTTCAGAAATCTGTCAATACCTTCGACAAAGTCATTTTGCCCATTTGGCTCTGAATGTTAAAAAAAAATTCTACTCGCCCCACCTCATCCATTCTTACTCTATCTCGCTCAAAGCACACCAAATTTGAATGGAATCATTTTTATTTAGGGGTTACTCAATGATTCTTTTTTGTTCATTATAATGACTGAGCGACCCCTTAATATGAATCGATTTAATTCAAATTTGGTGTGCTTTGAGAGATGCAGAGTAGGAATGAATATAGGGGGTCAGGGGTGGGGTTGGTGGAACCTTTGTTTTGACATTTGAGCAAAATAACTTTGGTGGGAGGTATTGAGCGACCTCTAGACATTAGTATTTTCGAGTGAAATTTGGAACACCTTCCTGAATTGAGACGATAGAGAAATTGAATATAAAAGATGAAAAGTCAGTTTACAAGTGATAGCTCAATTTGGTGACCCCATTGAGTGACCTCTAAAAATTGTTCGACTACCTTCATCTTTGGAGTGGTTTATTTTATCTGTCAAATGTTTGACTTTTTTGGGTGAGATTCCAAATCGCAAACTTGAGGTCAAAATGTTGGCGCCCTAACATACATACACACGTACCTAGAATTAGGTAAATATAATTTTACCGTATGAATATAATTACTTGATAATATTTAATGGACCGATTTATCGAGGCGAACAATTTTTTTGCCTGCTGGCACTCGCGATTGTCAGTTATTATTTCCTCTTCGATGTCGTCCCGTAGACGAAATACATTAGAATATACTTACAAACTCATACGTTCTTTCCACCAGACGCACATCATGATGCAAATATTTGTTTCCGTCAACAAAATCAGGTATTGTATATATCTCGGTACTATACTTTCTGGTCGTCATAATAAAGTATCGCGTTTCTTGTAACATGAATGTTGTATAGCACGCGTGAAATTAGACACGTATTAGCAAACATTCGACATACCTATAAGCGCAGCTTGTTTCGTTTGCTAGTGCAAAATTCTCACGGGGGACACTGGGCGTGAACTGTTTCACCGTTATTTGTAGCGTGGTATGGGGTCTTGTACATCCATATGAGGCATTCCAGTAATTTCCGCACAAGATTTTACGCGCAATTTTAATTGAAAAAAAATTGTATACCATGCAGGTCTACATCACAGAAACATGTGTGAATTTAAAAAAATGGTTCAGACCGTTTCCTTGTTATGAATATCACAAACTACATTTACAATAAATCCTCCAATTTCCGCCAATCAAAATACAGGTATTCTACATCCAAAAAATTAATTTTCGAGACCATAGCGATCGTGGGCGATTCAATCTTTCTATGACTTTACCTACAATGAAAATTAAAAAACTTGTTTGTCACTGCCCATATATGTACATTCATGTTAGGCATCAGACTCTAGATTCGGAGTATTCCTGTTTGAATAGTATTTCACGCAGGGTTCCGCAAATGAACCGTGGCGTGGAAGAAGGACGTACTCCAGGAAGCTTTTTAGAGTGTTACGTGCACTTATTCCGCGGCGGGGGGTTGTTTCATACTGCCAGGGGGGGTTAAATTGTCTAGGCACGGCGCTGTAAATGCGAATCAAGAACTTCCAATTCTTCAGAGAATTAAATTGTAAAATCAATTGACGCAGTACGTACAATTCACATATTTAAATGTTTGACATTCTATTTTTCTCTCAACTTCTCATAAATTGTACAGATTACATTTTATAAACTCGTAGCGAATCAGCAGTCCATCAGTCCATGAAGTCAGGTGAATTAACCGTTCGTTTTTCTTCTTCTCACAGGTGATTCAGTTCTTTGCGTTTTTTTATTTATTATTTCTTCTTTGTATACTAGACTGAGCAATTACTACTTGTTACATTACATACGCCGGTGAATTGTACGGTTTGTACCATCAATAAAACATTTCTTGACGTTGCGGTATTCTTTAACCCTTCCTGGTCACACTGGGTCAAAATGACCCCACGTTATAATGTATTTCTTATGGGACTGAAAATAAGTGTGACCAGGTAGGGTTCACTGCGGACTTTACAGAAGAACTGTGATGGTTGATCACGGAGCACTTTTCGCAGGTACGTCATGTTCTTCTGTCAAACATATATAGCTTCAGGGCTGTCAATCAGCGGTGGAATGAATTCCTCAGTGGAAATTATACCGAGGGCTGTTGATCTGCTGCATAGCTGTAATGTATGCGCTTCTCGTTTTTTCATACTCTGGATCTAGGTACGAATTCAATTGGGATTTATCATTGATTTTTTTTTCAATTTTTATGCGCGTATAATATAGGGGGTATTCCATGCGAAGCGGGACGGGTTTCGGCCGAGGGTCGGCGAATTTGACGTCCGTCCAGAATCTGAATATTTCAGTTGGAAATATGTAGGTATCTGACGCTTACCAGAGGAATGACGACTCGTGACACCTACCCAAGACACACTGTTAAAAAAGAAAAAAAAAAACGACAAAGACATCGGAAATCAGACTCTCACCAACGGCCAATTTGGTGACCTACATTTAGCCGGCACTGCTCCTGAAAGCATTGTCGGATAACCAATATTAGGGGTAAGGATGCTATTGACGGACCCCCTAAGCAATGTTGGTCATAAAAATTGCATTTTGAGTTGAAAATGCAAAACCACTGGTGGATGTTTTCTTTGAAACCTATTCTACAGAGCAGTCACGAGTGACCGAGGTTATTGTTAATCTCGGATTGTGTAAGTGTAGATTCTTGGAAATGAAGGTCAAAAACGAGTTTTTTTTTTGTCAAAAAACGTTACCTTTCGGCTCATGGGGAGAGCCCTCCTCAGACGAAAAACATTTATGGTCTGTTAGAACAAAAATTATACAGTTACAAACCTAAAAACTAAAAAATGTGCATATAGCACTATATTTTGTGCATGTAGCATTAATCTCGGATTATTTATTACCGATTTTCCGTTTTTTGAATTTCCATTCATGGCAACCCTGCTCCATAAACGGACAATCCCATCTCCTGCAATAAAAATAATGAACATAAAACCATATAATGATCCAATATATTGGTGTAAATGATAAATTGCTGACGTATAAGTAGATTTTTGAGATTTTTTAATTTAAAATAGCAGTCTCAAATCTTATAGAATGGATTTTAATTGCTCAGTAATAAGTACGTGAGATGGACTTATCATACTTAAAAACTATTACTGACGAAATAAAAGTAATATTTCTTTTCAATTTCACACGACTGCCAAAAACCAAACCATTTATCCGACGTAGACTTAATATAAACTAGATGAATATCTGCTTAAATGTTTAACAGTTTCACCGCAGACAAAAATGAAGCATGATATTTTTTGATTTTACTCCTCTGTTAATTTCAAAATAATCTCCAAGTATTTAAAAACAAGATAAAAATACTTTCAAACAAATTGTGGGTCAACCACGTTAGATGCTCTGTTATAACCCACAGGGTGTGTGTGTGTCCTTTGCTAGATTTTAATCTAATTTTAATCGTTTTAACCTCCTTTTAGTAGCGTGAATGGGTTCGAGGAGGGCTGGATAGACTAGAAGGCTTGAATGCGTTGTATAAAAGGGTAATGAAAATTGTACTTACTTATCGTTGAAGATGGTTGAGGGAAGGTCGAGATGAGTGTGAAGACGAATATGGATTTAAGAAGACGAGAAAGTGAATAGATGTTGAATAGATAGGACAATGATTTTATTTAGTTTAAAAGAATTAACTTGAAGATTTCAAAAGTATAAATTGTTGAAGATAAATAATTCTAAGTTTTAAATTGGATTGAGAACTGAACCGTGAATTTAGTCGGTCAAGAGAGCAGTCACTCTAAGTGAAACTTGATAGAAGTGAAAGACAATAGTACAGTGAGGTAATTAGTCAAGTATTGTAATGCGTGGAAGAAGATCGGGTGGTGGTATATATTCATCAGTAGGGTTTCCCCTTCTACCTAGGCAAGGGGCGTATGTTGCCCACAAGCCTAGGTGATTTACTCTTATCTACTTGATTTCCTTAGAAAGATTTCGCAACTCTTGACTGGCAGTGACCCGCTTTTTATATGTCTCATCATTGCCAGGAAACGGTCTTAGCTCATTAGTTTATCAACGGGAAGTGGGGTCCCACATCCGCTCGATCATTTCTTATTCAGTTGCTCAATCCAGTAAGAATATAATAAAATATAATAATTAATTATAATCAAACCCATAATGGAAAATACTATCATTATAGGTTGATAGGTGTAAGGGTTCTATACCTGGGACCATCTCTGGGTCCCGGGGATATAACACTCTCAAAAGTGTCTTACAAACTGCATCGCAACACATAACCTATCCTACTACCACAGGATGGAAAGGTACGAAAAAAAAGTTTCGGTATCATTTTGAAGAGCGAATTATAAGCTTCAAAATCATCCAACGCGATTTCGGATAAATCACCGATACAAGGGTTCAAACACGTTTGCAAAATTAGGAAAAATAAGATCGAAAAGGGAAAATTTCTACCTCGCCCAATTCCAGCACACATATGGCACTCATGTGACTGTTTTTAACATGGCCACTCTTTGGCCACTAGTAGACTTGATTCGCACTCATAGCAACGCTGAGCACTAACACATACCTGAAATACACGACCGGTCCATCGAAGGCAACGGTCCATTGATAGCAACCTTACCTTAACTTATTTTTATTGGCCCAGAGGAATGATGCAAAATCTGAGTACAGAATTTCAATTGTTATCGCGAAATATTAGCATTGAAAATGCTTCTATTTTCGGGGTAATAGTGAGGTATCGGGGATCAAATGTTAAAATGAAACCGAAATGCGAACGGAATTATGCGAACGGAAATGTGTGCAAAACGGAAATAACAACAATGCGGACGAAAAAAGTTTGCAATAGAAAAAAGATGGCAAAATACGAAAGATGGAAAAAGATTATGGATGGTCGATGTGTCAGATTGTGGCCGATCCAAATGTATGGTTAATCTGTCAGATTGTTGCCGATCGTCGATCTGTCAGACTTAGAATTTTTTTAAACTTAATTTCAAGCGAATTCAAGTCAGATTGCGACACATACAAATATATCAAAACGAAAGGCACTATGAAAGAGAAAACAGGTGACATTTTCCATGCCTTTAGAGGCTTGTGTTACACACAAGGTCTGTAGATTTAAATCCTTATTTCTTCATTTTGGATTTCACAAGGTGGTTCTGAAGATCGTTCAGTTTCAGAAAATATTCAAGATTTACAATGTTTTAAATTCTAATTGTACTTTTTAAGCCCGCTACACTGTGACAGTAACGCGCCAGAGGAATGACTTTTGGGCATCAAATCGGAAAAATCACCCATGTGTAGAGATACCTATACCTTAGCATTTCCGATCCGTTGTATGTATTTCCTTCAATTATGTTTCTGTTTGGAATAAGAAAAAAATTCCTCATTATTTTTCCGCAAACTTCGAATACATGAAATTGAAAAAATACGTGCAAATCCCAGTTAATTGTAGAGTACAATTCAAATAAATCTTCCTCAAAGACAAAAACAACACGAAGCATGCAAAGATGAACGTACGTGTGGTGAATAAGCACGGGACTCGAAACACTGCAACCACATGGAGATTAAAACTGGATTTAGTATTAAGTGTTGTATTAAAATAACTATAGGAATCGCACCGGTTCTATCCATGTCTATACTAGTGATTCGCAAGCGATTTATAAGACACTCACTCAAATGTACCTGGCTTCTTATAAAATCGGAAAATCGTAATTCCAGCATTGCTTTGTTCACTGTAAACCATTCGCTTTCTTAGGTGGATCCAAATGTCAAATTCAGATTCTAACTGAAGGTTGGCTTACAGAAAATGATAAAGAATTGCTGTTGATCATATGTTTCAGTTCATCCTTAGTTATTATCTAACATAGTCTGATGCCATCAAGCGAATTCAAATGAAGTAGTGGTACACATGGAAGCATGAATAATACTGGTAACACTAAAAAAGTTAACTTGAGAATAATTGGGTGACCGTCTCGTCACGTTCTACATTGCTCTCTTTCCTCCATAAGCGTGAACGAACGTTGAGCTCGACATTCGACGCTCTTCTCCAGTATAAATTCTGTTACTGTTACTATTACGGCGGCACTGATCGTGAGCTAGAGCGTGGATTCACCCAGGCTGCACGTCGAGAGTTCAGTCAGTCGCACGCGGACCTTGCCGCCACACGAGTGCCGCGGAACTCGGTCGAGTTCAAAAGCCGGTTTTACCCATTCCCCTATATTTATTTCTTCTTGTACTACCGACTTAGAAGAGGCTCAAATTGAGATATGTACTCCATATCCAGAGACAATAGTTTATAATGACAAATTTTCGGTACAAATGAAATGATCTGGCAAAGCTCACCCCATTGGGAGACGAAGTCCTTTTTGTTCGTAACTAAAACGAAAAGATAGAAGTAGTTGAATCATATTCATGATTAATTAATACAACAGAAGATCGATTACATAGGACTCTACACATTATTGTCTTTTCTTCTAAGAAATTTGGTAGATTAAACATCAAAATTTATGCGGTGTGCATAATCTACTGTAGATGGATAATCATCATAATAATATTAATATTAATCGTAATAATAATAATAATACACGTTTTGAAAGCTTGCTGGTGAAATATAATTGTGATTACTTATACTCGTGAAAAACTACGATCATCACAGAATCAGAAGTTATTGTAGTTTTTGTTGTTGTTGAGTGGTTGTTTGATATAGTGCTTTAAAATATGATCGTAAAGGACAACACGTGGAGGCAGAGAAGACTGGGTGTTCCCAAGAGGTACGATTACAGAATTTGCTCTTTTCTTTTATTTTTCCATGTAAACATTCATGACACCGGTAAGTTTCAGTACGACTGTCCCACCACACCTTTCATTCAAAATTTGTCATTCCGTTACCATCAGAATAACAGTACAGTTCATAATGTGAAATGGTTATTTTGGGACGGATCTTCTTAGAATATTCGCAGACACATAATACTTCCATGAAGAATAGAGCCATGTTAGCGTAAAATATTTAGATGCCTAATTTCAAAAAATCTCAAGTAATTTTGCACGTATAAATTCACCCTTTTTGTCAGAGGAACAATGCCTAATTTTCTCTCATACTTTTGACGAGGTAGACTGCTGGTTTTATACATCGTTGTTTCTCAATGGGATTTGAATTTTTAACTTTTCTCGATAAAAAGTTTTGAAAAAGAAAGAAAAACTAAGTCTGCCGCTGGTTGTCTTCCTTTTCTACTTGATATTCTGGTACGATTTTTCTCGAGCGTGTAGAATCACTGATGGAGGGCATGATCAGGTCTTGCTCAAATTTCTATTGTGGGTCCCGGAATATGAACCTACATTCAAGTTAGAAATAGGCACCTATGTCCGATTGTCCGTATTCGAATGCGCCCACTCCTGCACCTAGTAATATCTTCGCAGATAACACAGCGGGTATATTTGACGGACAGTTAAACTATTTTCACGAAAATGGTGATCGTAAATAGGAATCCTGTGGTGGACTAAGTCCCTAAGTAATGCTAACATTCGTGATTTTTCTATGGGCGCGATAATCATCAATTCGACGCTTCAATAGTAGGTGGTGACTGTCAAAATCGAATTGATCGTGTATTTTGGAGCCATAAACCAGTTCATTTATGCAATATGTAAACCGAAGAAGGAACCAAAGTAGCTGTGCTCAAGTGTGAAAATATGATGTTAATTTGACCCTCGTAGACTTCCTAGATGAGAATAAAGTACGAAAATGTCTGAGGATGAGACATTCCTCCAGGTTAATGACTTAATTTTGTAGAGACAACCTAGATATGTAGAGGAGTCGTATTATACCTGCAAGACATATTGTCAGAAAAATTTTGCAGCAGTCGCAACGAAACAACATCGTATACAGAATATTAGAGCGGTAGTTAATTCATACTCCACTGTATTTTCTGCCCCACCTTCCATCTGCGTAGAATAACACGGAAATATCTCGTGAAATGTAAATAGCTACCATTTCACATATTTCCTGGGTGCCGGGGTCGGGTTTAGGCATAATTTGCTGACTGCGTAGCGCTATGAATCTCTGGTTTTCAAAGAACGGTAGAATGGTGAAGAAAACTGTGATAGAAAATGACGAGAAAACTTGGTTAGTGTCTCTCACTATATTCATCGTTTGGTGCAATGACTTCGGACTCGGTAACCGTAATCTGCGGATTATAATGGGAACAGAGATGAAAAATAAGATGTCACTGTTATACTAACGGTCGCGAAGCTACTGTAAACCGCGTAGAATAGCATCAGCCTCAGAGATGCGGAGATTCAGAGATCCCGCGATTCTCCACGACCGCTTTCAGAGTTCGTGATGCTAAGGCCGGTAATTTTGTCTAGGACCTCAACAGATGGCCTTCCCTTGAAATTGTGTGACTGTGTAAACAATTTGGCATGTGTTTGCAAAACAAGAAAACGAATTGTCGTCGGACTTACTGCAGCTGCAGAACAACTTGATACGTTCATCTACATTTATCTTATGTCTCACGAAACAAGGAGCACCGCAGAAACTAACTTCATTTATTTTTTATTTTTTAAATGGATTCAATGAGTTTTGCAGCATTCACGTTATGCACATAATCTATACATTCATCTGCTGTGAGGTTTTCGGAATGTCATAGTCGACAGATTTCGGCGAAACCCGAAATTCGAGGTATAAACGTATGTTGTTGGGGGCCATTCATTAATTACGTAAGGATGCTTTTGGCGATTTTTGACCCCCCCTACCCCCATGTAAGGGTACATAAGATTTCTCGACCCCCCCCCCTCCGTCTTCTTAAGTACAAAATATTACGTAAGAATGGGTTTTACCGCCCTCCCCCCCAAGATAAGGGCATGTAGAGATTTTTTAACACCCCCTCCCCCTCGGGACTCTTACGTAATTAATGAATGGCCCCTTCAAGATATTTATATTAAATATCACGAGGAACACGATAATATTTGACCATGACATTAAAAATAAAAATAAACAACACATAATCTTTGAAAGTTCGCCAATTTGAATTTCAAGGTCCTATGTGTATATGAGTATTCTCAGTCTCAAAATTATATATAATAATCAATTAAAGAGCCAGCGACCTGCTGTCGGAAAATGCTATAAAATACCGTAGACGTGGGTTGTTGACTAGACCGTCATTTAACGACTAACGATAACTGAAAAAAAAATCAATCGGTATTGAGTATTTTTGTGAGTGTATGACTGAATTCATTATCAATTCATGAGTCATTGCGTCGAACATTTGGTTCTTATGTGTGGAGTGTCATTTAAAAAGTTAATTCCGTAATTTACCGTAAGATCAACAAGCGTCACTTGGTTTGCCACTGAGTTTTATTTGAATATTAGCACTTTGAATTTTGTAAGTATTACAGCTGCTATTTTTAACCTGAACCTACGTTTCAGATATCAACACCCACCAGTCATATTCATCACCCAAAGCAGTAATTTATCCGCAGATACTTTTTAACGGCGGTAATTTTATTACTGATTCCGGAAACGGAATATGCAAACCACACTGTAGAAAATGTTTGTTGTGAACTTCTAAGAATGTGTTGGAAGTTTTATTCACATACAGGAGTCGTGAAATCACATCTTACATTTAGTAAAATTAAATCACAAATACAATGAACTTACTACACAATTTTGTAAAATTCGTACACAATTTCGGATTTTTGCCATTAATGTAGGAGTAATATGAAATATTTATTCATACATTCAAAGAACATGCATAGCGTTCCACCAATCATTCTTTACAGTGCAGAACCGATTTTAATTCGGTTCCGAAAGTACATAAAAATTCCATACACGTCTGAATTTTTTACAAAACAACTTTCATTATTGTCTGTTCACGGATTTCCATATTTAAATCAAGCTAGGATCTAATTAGCACATATTCACATCAATGCTTTATTCCATTCGTTAATAACGCGGCTTTTAGAATTCGTTGATCAAAGTTCGGCCTTTTGGCGTGAAGATAAATTTATTTATGCCTTGTCAGGCCCACTGTCATGGGTGATCTTCTTAAACCGGCTGGTACGTGCACGTGATCTGGTTACCTTGACGGAAAAGTGACGTTGAGTGGTTTTTTGGGGCTTCATGCGGAACATCTGAAGGCCTCCATACGTGATTGTTTCGTAGGCGTTTTTTTTTAACGGTTTGATGTTAACGTTCTACCGCTGCTTGTATTACTACTCGCCATTTTTGAAGGAGGCCCTGTATCACAAGTACAGTTAGGCGACGACACCGATTATTCAACGAAACACAGCGTCATGTCATCGCGTTACCCGAACGTCAGTCACAATCGCGAACAATGCTTCATAAGTACAAACTCTTGCAGGCCTCAGATGTACGAACCGCTTGACCTACTGGAAATGATTATAGCGTTTCGAACATGAATGATAAAATACTTTCATAACATTATCGCCAAGTAACTATTGGAAATATGAGTATTTATTGTGGACTCTATAAATAAAGCGACTCCGAATTACATTTATTGAACAACAACTGATTATAGAGATTATAAACAGAATAGATGAATATCTGGTATTTGCAACAGTAACTAACTCGCATACGTCCCCATTGTTAGTCATATTATATTGCAGGGTTCCACGCAAGTAGTCGAAATTCGAAATAGCAAAAAAGTTTTCAATTTTAGCGATATATCTCTTCTGGATGATGGATGATGTTGATGACTTTTTGGTGTCGTAGGTCGTGATAAGAAAACTTCGTATTAACGTTTCAGCCCATGGAGAGGGCCCTCCTCAGAAAAATTATAACTGTACATCAAAGAAAAGTCAGAGACGGATATCCATTTGGGAGCGCGGTCGTGTATCTTTTGGCTGTCGAAGACCATAGGTTGAGCAAAATTCAAAAAACACAAGGTTCTAACTCTATGTCTGGTGGTACAAACTATTGAGATGGGTTACTTGGCGTGGGTCGAACAACACCACGGACCGCACGCGAGACGTCTGCTCAACCTGTGGTCTTCGACAGCCAAAAGATACACGACCGCGCTCCCAAACGGATATCCGTCTCTGACTTTTCTTTGATGTATAGTTATCATTTTTCTGAGGAGGGCCCTCTCCATGGGCTGAAACGTTAATACGAAGTTTTCTTATCACGACCTACGACACCAAAAAGTCATCAACATCGTATGGATGAGGTCGAAAATTCAAAAAAAAAAAAAACACAAGGTTCTAACTCTATGGTGGATGATGTCTGAAAAAAGAAGCGAAAACCCAAGGTGGCCGTGGGAAGTCCCACGACCGCGTTAGTTGCTGCACCAGTTTAATTAGATGGTTATAAAATCTAAATTATAGATTACTCAAAGCTAACAATAAACCATTTCTTTTCACTTCCTCTTCGTCTTCTTCTTGGGTCTTGTCTCCTGCTTCCTGCAATTCTTCTCATTTCTCATCCACCTCCCCACGTCGTTCATCCTTGGTCCAGTTCGTTGGATGATGCGACACGTGTAACTAATCGCTGGCAACTGGATCTAGTTACCTTCCAGCTACCAGTTACTGGCTACTAGTTACCAGGTAGCTGTAATATCGTAAAGCAGTGGTTATCTCATGGTAATCATTCAACGCTGCGACCAAATGACTTCCTACCTCGTAAATAATCCTATACGCCCAAGAACGGAATGATAATTTGCTAGAAAAGGAGTCGGCTGCGATGTCAAACGGCTTTAGTTTCGCATGCACACCTTGTTATCTGTAAAAACATATATAATACTGTAATCCACTATCCGATCTATTTTATTGGTTGTAGATTAATTTGCATTGTTATTGAACTGGATTAACGAGGAGTCAACTAATCTTTCGAACCGGTGAAGCAGATCTTATCGTTAGCAGGAAGTAATGTAAGGTTATATGAAGTGATCTTAATAATTAAATCGATAAAAGTAACGTTAGCACTTCAAGTCATTTGGGATCGCTTGAACCTACTTGATGTTTTGGAAAGACCGTTCTCACGTTCTTCGAGTATGTTGGAAGGCTTGGGTTAGGGTGTCGACTAGAATCTCACGTGAAACTAATCGAGAAGGAAATCGGAGGCTAGGTGAAACTCTGACGTAGTTCAAAAGAGGCAGACTACCAGCGGCACCCAAAGCTATAAAAAATGCCTGAATTCTGAAACAACATCACACAGAAACAACGTGGTGCAAAGCGTGAAGAAATCTGTATTATTTTGGCTTGGGATTAAAGATTCACTTAATTTGACGGCACGTTATTTAGCTATCTTTCGAACTATCTTGAAAGACTTTTGACAGAAATTCTGATGTGCATTTCCAGGGGCGAATCGCAACCGGTGTCAAAGTGACCATTCGTGAATGTGCCGAAGAAATATCTTATGGGGCTGATTCGAGGCGTGAAGTAACTGTTCCGGCGACGTTGATTTTTTTTAAGCACTCTCCGTTGGCTTTGTCTTTGACTTGTCACGCGCGCCAACGGCGCGTGCTAAAAACATGACCTCGCCCAAAAGCAGTTATTTTACGCGCATGACACATGAATTACTATGGTTTCGGAAGTGACTGTGCAGCGATCGACAGTCTTGATTGATGATCGATCGAGGATGTATTCCGTCACGCGCTTACGGCATTTTGAAAACTGCAAGTAATCATCGCCGAACGATGTGAATTAGAATGAGGAGAGTAAATATAATAATTTCCTGTAATCATTTTATATTCGTGCGCGAGTCTCGTACGAACCGAGGCACATGGGCACATGCCGTGAAATTGCGCACAGCAGCGTCGCGGCTCGACACTCCCATACATCCATATAATTCTCAACGCCCTTGGAACTTTATTCCCAAGCACCATGTATCAACTATGACCTCCTGCATGGCTTCGCAGCAAATTTTCAGTTGATCATTATGTAGGTATAGAATATTTAAAAACAACTGGTTCGGCTCCGTGCGCGTCTGGAGTCTAGCAAAAAGAAAAGATCGACGCACGTAGATGCCATTCAAGTACTCGAATCGAAAGTCACAGTGATGCTTCGCCACTATGAGGTCCGTAATTTTGAGGTTAACCATTGATATGGATTAATCACGCTGGATGTGTTTAGCACAGACGTTTTACGTATATGAGCTCGCAGCTGTATATCATGCAGATTCGAACTCAACATGCACATGTAATTGTACTAGAAAGTGGAAGAAATTTGATTAAATGAAGTGCAATTCAAATAAATTCAATTCCCAACGGACATTGTATAATTTGTATACACTTCGTACACGATATTTAAATATGCTATATACCCATATAATGAAAAGCGTTACACATACATTAAAACACAGACATTATTCTGAAGTGTTAACCCTAAGAAATGTTTCTCTTGCTACTGAGGGAAAGTTCTGGAAATTCTGAAGTCAGGTTTCGAGATCCCGTTCTAATCCATATTGAAAAACGACATCACAGATAGGGACTTATTCCAATATTTGTGGAAACCGTAAAAATGTTTCGGATCTTCATGATTAGGAATGAGACAGCTTATGTAATGGAGGCATCGAGCGATTTGTCATAAAAAATCCACAGATTTCGCATGAGATACAAGGATTGGGACATTGAAAATGAACCCGCGTTTAGAGTAATGTATGGAAATAGGAAAAGTAAAAATAAATTTCAAAAAAGTTTTTCAAATATTACAAAATCGTTTATTTTATTGTTTTTCCAACATACGTAATTATCTGCTGATGCTTTTTTTGCGACGCCAACTTCCTCAATTTTTCGTGTACGATATGCTTTCGATCGTTCAGCCGATGTTTGTGCATTCATTTTTAAACGCGACCTCCAACTGACATCGGTGACATATACTAACCCCCGTCGCTTACTCGAGAGAAACACCAAAATCTTAATAAAATTTGTTTCAGCGTTTATAGCAATTACATTCACACTGATCGGACATCGCCTGCTTTCCTCCCTCGCGTGACGCAAGAACGTGACATCTCTAATTTCGCTCCAATACTCAGGCAATGAATTCGCAAATGACCCGAAAATAGAAACATTTTCAATGTTTTTGCATGGCTACCTCTGAGGTACCTCTGGGTACCGATTACACGGATACATTATAAACTTTGATAGAATGAAGTAACGGTGGACGTGGACCGAGAGAAGATTACAAGGATTAAAACACACACCTCCCGTTATAACATTAGAATGAGACGACGTTTCACAGGAAGAAACTAATCGGCGAATCATACGTTGTTTATCGGGTTCTATGCACTCTAATATCAACAGTTCAAAGTGAATAGTAATGATCGTATGAAATTTTCAAAAACCCTCTCGTCAGCCGGCGATTCTTTCTCGATATTCAACAATGAAGCCATCGTGAGTAAACCATTAAATAAGAATAAACTTGACATGATGAAATTTGTCGTTAGAATTTCCTGCCGGTTCTTGAAAAAACCCTTATCTTAAGAATTTAGAACAATCAGTAACAAATGTTCCGTTACTGACACAAATGAAAGTTTTATCTCGCGAAAGTCCGATCTATAGGATGGTAAGGAAAGTAGATGAAATGTGAACCAGTTTGTCTTAAGAAATACACAATCACATTAAACTTGTCTGTTCTCATAGACAATTAAATCCTATATGAATATTTTTTGGAAGTTATCAATTCATCGGGTGGATCAACCGTTAGTTACACCGGTAAATTGTCGCCGGAAATCGAGAAAAATACTTTCTCGAATAAAAATCTGACGCTGCTTGCGTGCGTATTAGGTTATTGTAGGTCGAGTTAGAGTAGGCAGCTTGAACCCGCAGTGTAGGACAATTCTCGAGCCAACGAGTTACGCCAATTGAACACAATATGATTGTGAATTGTTGTGAAAATAGGTCATCTGTAAAAGATCCTCAAAGGATGATGGCAAATGCAAAAAGGAAAATAAAAAATGTGTTATGTATAATTAAACTAATCTGCTGCATAGCACGGACACTGCGCTAGAAGTGAGTGCATCATGCCCGGTTGCTCAACACCCTCGGCCCACATATTTAATACTTAGAACGCAACTTAAGCCACATAAGTCATATAGAACATAAAAAAACGTCAGAAATCAATTATTATTTCGAAACCAGTGTTTAGAGTGATCTCAATCTATTGCCAACCGTTGGACGAATAACTTCAAATTTTTGTGTTACAGAACCAGCGAACTCGTCGCCCTGATTGCTCTGTCGAGTACATTGTTCCTATTTCTACACACCAGAGATCTTCACTCTCGACTTCGAGAGATGGAGGTTCGACTTCAGCCAGAGGACGACGAAGGTCTGTCTGCAAGCCAAGTATCTTCCGGTGAGTGCGAAAGGTCAATTTTTCTATCCGCGTTTACATCGGGATCTTACAAGAAGACGCCTTCGTTTGAGTGCCAACAATTTGGTTTAAGCAATTATGGACGCAACTACAGTTGAAGAAGTGTGACAAAGTTCTGTAATAATTAGCCTCGTGAGAGCAAGCAACTATAACAAGTACATCTAATGGAGAAGTCGGTAGGAAACACTGAAACTAAAGCAGGAATCGTACCGAGACCACGGAAGGGGGGAATAGCGGTTTATGTACATGTACATGGGCGATATATACCTACTCGTTTTAAAAGTACAGAGGTTGAAGGCCAGACGTGAATTGGAGGGCAAAGGACGGAGGATGCAGTAGCAGGAACAGAATTACAGAACTGAGTGTACGGCTGCACAGGAACAGTAGTTATAACAGGAGTTGGAGAGTCGACCGGAGTACTTATCTAACCAAAGCAGAAGGCGCACCTAACGGTCCTCGGAATCTTCATTTGCATGAAATCACGATCCTCACTAATTAGCTGGCACGTACTGCTTCAATTTATCACCGTGAATCTATCTGTAATTGATTTCATTTAGTGTTTCACACTCCTGGGGGGCGTCCATACAGGACGTCTGTGATTTTCTGCGGATTTTTAACGCTCCCCCAATAAAGCCTATCGTCCTTTTGGTCAGTCAAATTTAATAGTACGGGATGGAAATATACGCCTAAAGTCAAAGTCCAATATTACAAATTCCACAGCTGTAGGGGAGACCGGGGCTAGTTGTCACACGGGTTAGTTGTCACAGTGTCCATATCTCCACCACTAGATAATAGATCGAACCGCGCTATAGATTGAAGTTGTGGTTCGATGTTTGAAACAAATTTATATCTTTAAATTGAATATCGCATCATATGCGGCCTTGCAGTGATCGATAAACTGAAATCGGACCTGATAAGTAATTATTTTCCATCTTCTAATATGTTTTTTCTCATTTTCTAGACTGCCTTGAGAAATTTAGCTACACGATATTCGGAAAGGTTATTCTTAACGCTTTCCCTTGATGTACACGTTGTTGATATTTGAATGGCGGGTCAGTAAGATATGCAATTTTTTAAACAAAATAGCGGGCTGGGGCAGGTTGTCACGAAATAATTGGGGCAAGTTGTCACGTGTAAAAACTCATCCCATTTTGACTTCACCATGGTTTTTTTAGTTGAGATCAACTTTCTCAGGTTTTACTGAGTCTGGGTGGAATTTCGCATGGTTTGTGGGGTTTTCGGAGTCTAGGTCGACTGTTTCGTGGTTTCCAGGAGACAATACAATGAAACCCGTTTTCGCCATTCAAAATACTCGGGACAACTTACCCCGCCTCGGGGTAACACTCCGCAAATTTTGTAGGAAATTCGAAAAAACCTACTCAGACTTGCTTTAGAATAACAAAAAATTTTCTGTAGGTGCGAAAAGAATGCATCTTGAGAATGCATCTATAATACCCCATGTCAAGATTTTTAAATAAAAAAAAAAAAATTGAAATAATTCTAAAAATCAGAGAGTAAAAAGTGTGACAACTAGCCCCGGTCTCCCCTGCTGATTCAAATGTTCATTATGTTAGCACCATCAATTGCAATTCGTCGATTAACTATAATCTTCACAATCGCCAACATCATTTGCGAAAATCTGCGGCCACCGGAAGTTTTGAATTATTTCGACTGATTTTAAACTCTATACCTTATACACAATAGAGTCGGAACTTCGTTGAACTAGAGTCACTTTTGCCGGAGTATTGAGTCTAACATAGAAATCAAAAGCTTTCTTTTTTTTTGACCTCATCAGACGTTATTGAAGACAGTTATTTGGTTTTTAAGGTCAATAACACACACATCGGTTGACATTTCAGCCTGGAAAAGGCCCTCCTCAGAAAAAATCTTATTACCATGCCATAATTAATAATTTCCTTATCCGGTTATAACGTCTATAGTGTTAAATACACTTGTTTCTATTTAATTTCCTTTTTCTCGTAAAACGCCCATCGTATTGCGTAAGGTTCCTAGAGAATCAGATAACAATATCTAAGATTATAAATCGGTCTTTCTTTACTCGTCGATCAAGCTCGAATTTCTATTACTAAACTACTAATTCTGTTATGATGATAAAAAAAAATCCGAAGAGCGCCGTCTTCTGGGCTAAAATGTCAATCGATGTGTGTGTGTTATTGACCTTAAAAACCAAATAACTGTCTTCGATAACATAATAATGTTCTTGGCAACGGAAACACAGGAAATTCAAAGCCACATTTAAATCAGCTTGTTTAACATGTATGTAATTCCGACTGAGCCAAAAAATATCAATACATTCCTTTTTTCGAACAGTATTCAGTAAGTCGACGGCCACGTGGAAAACCTGGCTATCTCGGCATTTCCTTGAAAAACCGGATATCTCAGGAATCGCTTGAAAAACCAGCTATCTCGGGATTCACTTGAGAAACCCGCGGCTATCTCGGTTTTTTAAGAGATATATATCTGAGATAGCCGGTTTTTCAAGCGATTCCTGAGATAGCTGGTTTTTCAAGCGATTCCTGAGATAGCCGGTTTTTCAAGCAAATTCCGAGATAGCCGGTTTTTCCACGTGGCCGTTGAAGCCATTGCGGTAATCATAGCAACTACGCTGGCGATCTGATTGCTGCTTATGATAAGTAAACTGCTCCATCCGCGTAACATAGGTATATTGATGCATTAATTAGTGTGATACCCAAATAATTCGACCTATGCAGAAAAGTCACGTTGTGGAATGATTTGAGACTGAATTTTGCTGAGGTTCCTCCAGGTATCCGAGTTCACGGTCGTGTTCTACTTGCAGCGGCAACTGTAGGTCACTGGGCCTGGTTCGTGCCGATTCTGAGACTCGTTCTGCCTCAGGTGGTGTTCGAGGCTTTTGCCCAATTTTGTTTGCTCATCTTTTTCCATGTCGCACTCGAATCGAGACGAGTTAGTTTCATATAGCCATCTAGGCGATGGGTATTACGATTCTTCTCTACTAATATTCACAACTTACGTTTTTTTACGTATTTTTGAACGAGACGATGGTTGTGGGCTGTTTGATTACTGTACGCTTAATTGTTCGCCGGTATTGAGAATCATTCAGAGAATCACACCAGTATTTCAAAAGACATAGTGAAATGTTATATATCTAGGAGCTGATAGGACCGAACTGTTTTCACTTGGTAACAAACTGTGACAACTTTCAACTCTACAACTTCAAGTTAATAAAGACTCAATATGTTATATACATAAGGGGGGTACCATGGCATTTCACCTAATCGGTGAAGGTCACCGACGCCGATCTTGATGTCCATTTTTTTCTCAATTTGTCCATCAAAATAAGTGAACACGTGTTCGGCCGTTTTTCGATTCAGCCACGTTTTCTATTTTTTTTTTTTCACTTTTCCAATTTTTCATCCTTTTCGCAAACTGACTTTTTGACTTTTTGACTTTGAGCTTTGACTTTTTTCGAAAAATGAAAATTTTTGATAATAGAGAAAAAATCAATATATTATTCAGTTGGAGACCTTCGATTTTTCTGAAACTTTTTACCTGAAATCAACCACTTACAATCAAGTTATCCTCCAATGGAAATTATGGGCCTCGGATTCGTTCGGAAGTTACACCATCATAGGTGCCAAAAAACCTGACAAATCGCAAGAAATCTCAGGGAAATCAATTTTAATAATTTTAAATAAATCCACGGCGAATATAAGCTTTCTCGCGAATGAGATCATCAGTTAATATTTATTGCTGTATCTAAGAATGCGAAAGAAATGAAAGCCACTGGGTTCGGACAATTTATAGCACACTGATTTCAACTCGAATTCATATAGCCAAGTGTGCTGGTTTGAACGGAAGACTATTCTAATAATCATCTCACAATCAGTCAGTTGCCGCTCTCTAAATAAAAAAATCCGATTTCGCCTCACAGTGAGGGTTATTCGCATTCAATAAATTCAACTTTGGTCATGTATTGCGCATACAGACCCCACACAAAAAGAGATCGGCATCACAGAGGTATAAGGATAAGATATTGTATGCTTAATAAAAAACATTCCTGATGTTACTACCATTTTTGGTTTCTGTATTGGATTTTCAAGATGTTTTGTTCAATCGGGAAAAAGTATACAGGTCATTTTATCGATGTGCCCCATGGTAACGCCTGATATAGGCAACCGAAATGACATTGATTGTTGCTAAATAAAAAGAGGAATGCGTGATTGGTCACCAACAATCAATGTCATTTCGGTTGCCTATATCAGGCGTTACCATGGGGCACATCGATAAAATGACCGTATATTGTGCGACAAGGAGGTAGACTCGGTCTTTCCAGATCAAGCGGTAGTTGGAGGAGCACGCGAGGCGGAAAGACCGTTGCTTCCTTAGCTAACAAGAGTATGATCCATGCATATTGAGATTGGGTGGATTCGTCGAATTATCTGACATTTGAAGACCCTTTCATACCCGTATCGAAACATACTATTTATGTAGGCATGCGGCGCAGGCGTAAAGTGACTGTTCAGCAAGGATTATGTTTTCCGTCATATACATTTGCGCACTGCACTTGGCCTGTTGGGGAATCGGCTGTCTCGTGAACCCTCCACAGTGCGCGAAGTCGAACTTCCCACACAGGTGATACAAAAAGTGGTCTGTCTTGTACTCAGCGAGTCCTCTACTCTCCTGAATTCAGAGTCCACGCATGCCCATCCGCAAATGTCAGATTATTCGACGCTTCCACCGGAGCTAAAAATGCATGGATCATACTCTTGATAGGGGAGAATAGGCTATATCGTACCACCAAATAAATCGAGCCACTTCAAGATCTTTAATACCGGAAGAAACAGTCACTTTACGCGCATGCCGCATAAATAGCTATTTTCTGTATTATCAACCCTACGCAACCGTCGTTTGCAGATGTGCGCACCTAACGACCATTAAAGACAGAATTACAATGAAATAACAACATCACGTTTGTCAATTATAACTTTGCGTTTCATGGTTTTCTTGAATATATGTTGTTAATTCGTATGAAATAAGTACAATTTACTATCAAATAGAGATCACCTCACTCCTTTATATATTCCCCGTACTCCCATTCGAGAGCGGGACAGAAGGACAACCGTCTTAGAGTGTCCAGGTATTGGTACATTTGCGCCCCATCATATTTTCAATGGTTTTATGATTCAGAGCTCTAGGCTTGAGACGCATGAAACATTACTCTTTTAGGCTGGCTCCACAGTGAAAACAATAATCTGTGGTACTAAATATCGAATTTTATATATTGACGTTTTTTTCTCTGTAGCCTTAAACGTCCCGTTATCGGATTACATTTACCTTATATACGTTCCAATTCTGCTTTCAATCTTCAATCTCGGTCACAAAACATTTTAGTGTTTCTGCTCAACGAATAGTGCCAACGAACTTTTGAATAGCTTTGCTAAATGAGTTCGGACATTTTTGAGTTGGATGGTATTCGCTGCTGGTATCACGGGCCCATAACTCAATCGGGAATCTTGACCGTGAACTTTAGATAACTGTCGCGACGTCTTTGGTTTCTATATACGACGTAGATCCACATTTCAGAAAATCGTAGATAGGTCTACGTATACCTATACTAGATCTACGACATATTTTCGTAGATCTATACTGTTATAAAGGGAGATTATATGTGAAAATACGATCTTCCAAAATTCAGATCTACGTTGATTTCGACCATTTTTTCCCGGATAGTAGATCGTTTTACTGTTGATTCGTTATCCGTTTGTCGAACTTGAGACACAAATTAATTCTGAAAGCATACGTAATCAACCAAACTGCAGCGAAGAATTGCACCTGAGGTGAATGTCTTCCACAACGAAATTGTTTATGAGAAAAAATTAGCACAACCTAGAATTTAGTTCCAGTTCCGATGGTGCAGGATTTCATTATTCTACTTCCTTATTATTATGGGTTCGGGTATTTACTTGATGCTTGTTACGGTTAATTGTGAGAATATGTTGATATACCCTTCTTTATAATCAAGCACATCTTCTTACTCGATCTTCAACGATTCATTTCATTGTTTTCGAAAATCCTGTGTATAGTTGTAGTCGTCAGGCGGGAATTTGTAATGTAAATTGGCTGACTAGTGTTTCTTTTCTTGCTAGCTGCTGCATAAAATTCTGGAGTTCAATTAGTCAATTTTGTTTCTCCTTTCCTCTTGCGTTCCAAACTCTAATTTAAAACGAGGTATTATTGAATCGATTTGATGATTGCAGTCAATCGATTACGAATCCTCTACGTTTCTTTAGTTTTTTGAGACACGCGCCTGCTTGTGGACTTCCATAACCATATCGATCGCCGAAAGGAGACAATGATTAAAAAAAACCGAGATTTCTGCAAACAATCCACCTTCTTTTGTCGAGATTCGATATCATAAAGTATTCAACATCGAACAGAAGTCTGCGGCTGCTTCGTTTCAACAAAAAATCTTCAGTGCCAGCTCTCCGGGTTTCAAGGTTTTTATGTTTTATCGCCGGAACATTTTCAGCGAGGAAATTCACATCGCAAAGAAAAAGAACGTAATGATGGATTACAGGTTGTGCACGAACTGATTATATGAACCGTATCCTTGTTGAAACGAAATTCTAATCGTTTTGGATTACATTTCAATGGGGTTCCTGTCGTGAAGGAATTGGGCACTCGATCAAGAGACAAGAGACTCGGTAGAGTCTCGCGCCAAGTACTTAAAAAAAAAAAAACATTTCTTTAATACGCCACGTGTAAATGTAAAAATATAGTCAAGGAAACGGCTACTTCTACTGTTTTTCTCAACCTGGGACCTCAGAAAAACGTGCTGAGAATGCTTGAAAAGATTTGCTGGTTGGATTTGTGTTGGGTAAAAGCTTTGAAATTCTGGTTATCGATTGTCCGGTACATAATGAAAAGTTATGTGTTGTCTAACTGTATATCTTACGTCAAACTCCATGTATTAACTTTTCAAGGTAATTTTCAATGCTATTTTCTAGACAGATAATATGATGAAACTGTATCGCTTGAGTACGGTCAGCGTTTCATGTTTTACCTCGGAAAACCAGACACTGAACTTTAATCTATGTTTGGAGCGTGAATGCAGCGCAGATAATATCTAGCGAAGTGGTGAAAACTCCCTTAGGCCATTTCCGCATGGACTGCAATCATGTACACGATGAGAGCGGGTTGGTAACAGCTGTAAGATTGTACCTTTTTTTTTGTACTTTTCTTCTTCTTCCGTACATTTTTCTTCTCATTTATTTTATAAATTACGTACAGCTAAGGGAAAACACGCGAAACCAGAAAATAGTTTGCGAAACATCGAATTTTTATATCGTTAAAATATATATATATCGACAAAATGAGTTGAATTTTTCCATTTGCATTGTAACGTTTTATAACTTCAGAAGTTGAAAAACAATATTCTGATTTTCCATCAACAGAATCAACGTTTTTGTTCGATTATAGAAATTGTTTTTCATATTAGAAATTCATTGTTTATAGCTATTCTGATGGTCTTGGCGAGTAAAACAAAATATTTATAATTTTTAGTATGGATGGTTTCATTCTTGATGTAAAAAAGGCCGCCAAGTACCCACACAAAAATGACACTTGCTGACTTCTATTGAGAAATATCTGGCTTAGCAAAGTCAATTGCGTATCCCCTTAATCTATATATCGATCAATCGAAGGACCAATCAATTTAGGTTGCAGACTAATCGATTTATTGTTTATTGTTCCAATCTGTTTTGTCATGTGTGGATCAGAGTACGATACAGGTTAAAATTCCTGTCGACGAAATATCCGCACTGTGTGTTTCTGCAGAAACGAACCGCATAACTTTGCAGTGCGCAGTCTTATAAGGAGCTATCGAAGAGACCCATAAATTTGTTGTTTGCCTTCATTGCTCAACATTAGAGATTCGTTGATGTGGTGTTCCAGACTGATAACGTCTCTGAAGGATCTTTGCGGTTAGACTTCACGCGCGGTTAATCCTGACCATACTACCTCTGCATAGGCAACTCTAGGGCCACATTATGAAAATATCAAACTGTAATCATCGTGACAGTCCATAATCACGCTACTGTCATAATGTCTGGTGATGATAAAAGTGAATACAGAAGTTATTCACCGGTTCAGCACATTCCACTTGGTCTTTGTGTGCAGCGAGCTTTGTCACGAAACAGATTTTTTGATAGTTTCTAGTACTTTGAAGAAGATTTCTCTGTAACTGGGTTTGAATTTGATGGTTTTGTCACATGCATGAATCGAAAAGTGGTCAAACAGCCAGGACTTACAGACGAACACTTTTTTTTATAAACGTATATAGGTACAGATCCAAGCGCTAGCAGTGCGGGGTCATTTGATCCAACCAACCTTGAATCTGTTTCAGGTTCTCCGGTTTACGCACGCGTTACGTTCACTGCGTGTCAGAAGCACAGTACAGAAAGGCACGACCCGAGGCACGACCTATTTCCCGGGAGTAGCTATAATACGTACTTCCCAATGATTTCAAATTAATTTCCGGCAGGGATTGCAGTCGGTAACCTCCACCACGTCATTTGTTCACATCAAGATACAAGATGAATGAAATAAATTTACACCCACTGGAGAAATCTCGTACTTTCGTACAGTCCAATAAAAACATGAGTAATGTGTCTGATCGACGTAGATACTTGAAGTCAGCCGAGGAGCTTAATTACTTCCCAAGTTGTCTTGGTTCAAATTCACTCTAGGATATACTTCACGCAATGTGAAGGCACGCGATGTTGTGTTAGGTTGCGTGTGCGGTAAACCTCTTTGAAAATTATATAAAGTTTCGTGAAAGCATCCAGCTGAAGTCATCTTTACGCGGACTGTCTGTCTGTTATTTGGATGAATGTACCTATAGTCAGTATGGAAATAATTGACACTTGATACGTAGTCGAGGACTACGTTTGGTGCAGTCGCTCAAACTTGCAAGAGAGATAGAACTTCAGATTATATATACACTGCGCACTAAAATTTTACATGCATCAGAATTTCTGACTTGTTCAAGAATTTGTTTTCACATTATTTGGTGCATCTCTGCAGTTTTCATGTACGGATCAGGGTGGATGGATTGTTAGAAATGTAAACACAGCTAAGTAGGGCACTCTGGACCGTTACTCCTCAACCGCAAATGGCCGAGGTATTGAAAGGAGTTTAATTGGAATTCGTTATTCCTGTTCAATCTATTTTGATCTTACTTCTTCTCCAGTGATCCAGAAGGTATACTGTTGACTTTGCCAGTCGATGATTTTCAACATTATTCCTCGCATGATTCATACTTTACGCATGTCGATGCGGAAAATTTGCAGACATTGCCAATTTCTGGTACACGGGTATAATAGCCACGCCAGAAGAGAGCCGATCGCCTTTCCAGTTCCAAGCAACTTTCCCATGTTCTGGGTCAACGACTCCGTACCCGTTCAATAACCGTTACCAACTTCGGCTGCGTATCGACGACCCTTAATTTCCAGGCCCCTTTTTTTTATCCATCGTTGTAGGAGTGTTTTTGTATTTTTTTTCTTTTATTCTTCATTTTTCTATCTTACTAATACATTTTTTCCGCGAAGTTAATCCGAATGCGGTACCATTTGCGGTTATTGCTAGTCAAAGCTTCTCATCGAATTAACGGTCTTATTTTTGTTCGTGCGTTTTCCGGTTCCCTCCATCTGATGTTCCGTTGCCTTGATTATCAATACGAGCGTCACGCGATCCACATCAAATTGTACTTGACTTGGCTAGCACGTGACCGAAGTCATGCCCCCAGATCACGATCAGTTACGATATCTTCGAGCTGCGGGATTAATTAACTATCCCGGAAGGGAAAATTTCACCCACTTTAGTTAATAATATAATAACAAGATACTCTGCAATTATAAGTCTATATAGATTCAAGCAAATGGCGAGTAACGAGATAATAACTGGTGATACGTGTACTTCTTTCAGATACTTTCGTTGCTCAGCTTTCAATCAAACATTTAGTCTCGTCACGCTTCGATAGTAATATTGTGCGAGCAAAACACTTTAACTGGAATAATAATGGTGAATCTAATTCAAGTACTATGTATGTTGGTTGAGAATATAATATGTAGAAGTGAAGTTTTAAGGCTAGGGAACCAGCAGTTCTTGAACAAAGTAGTGAGATTCATAGTTTCCTCTGTGTATTCATGTTAATTGGAATACGTAGTGAGTTTCAAACCTTACGTTTCTTACTTGTGAGTCCTTGAAACTGATCAGTTTCTGAACCTTAACGAGTACCGGGTGGAATAATGTAGGTTCCCGTGACAGCTGGAGAATTTATATTGTAAATACGGAAATAGAAATGGCCGTTACCGCGTGTATATTCCTAATTGCAATCCCGATCTCGATCTAGCACTAAACTAAATCCGAAAGAAAATTGATTATGTAGTCAAATCACGAATGAGTCGAATAGTCCAACAGTGGACTTGGGAGCGTCCGAAGAGAAATTCTGTTCCTAGAAGCATCAAGTGAGTTCTTGATTGACAAATGCCCCATCGAAGCAGTCCAGCGTATAATCTTCACCTAGAAAATAGATTCCTGTACCTTGTTCCGATTCCACGACCGTCTTCGGTTGATTAGGTCGATTTTTCTACGGTCATAATTCTAGAATACCCGGCACAATTCTCGAACTGTAAATATAATGATATAGGTATCTCTTTAGACTGGAGCAACTGAGGTATTTGAATCAGTGTTGCGCGACATTTCAGTGTAATCTCCAATTACTGACATAACAAGTATTTCGCCACAAAAAAATTACACCGTCATTATGATTCATAAAATGTAATGGGCCCTCCTCTACTGTTCGACCACTCGTGGTCATTTCTTATCTCCGGTACTTTATTCAGTTCTCGTATTAGCGGTATGAGTAACGGTCAGCTACCCGAGGTGTAGGTACACAAACTCAAACTCTGACGAGGATTCAGGTGTAGAGATCAAAACAAATAAAAAAGAATGTCAAGTGTGTTACTTTCATTAACCATATCAAAGACCAAGTATTACTTTCAATTATACACATCCGCTGTTTGCGCTCTAGTTCAAAATAACTTTTACGTGGGGTATTTTTCCATTGAACAAAGTATTACTCTGCGAAAAAAAAATTTACTCATATCTTCACGTAGAGATTAGATCTTAGCTATCCAAATCTTACTTCGGCGGATAGAAATTTATAGGGATATTGTGCAATATGATTTGAGTCTTGATAAAATGTGAGTTGATGAACTGAGGAAATTGAAATGCCGATTTTTGGTGGAAGATGCGTTCTTTTACCCATTGGGAGTATTAGTAATATATTTCTAATAATTTGAATTTTGTGATTAATCGAATTTAGCATTTCCGGTCCTGAGAGGCCATAGCTACCCTGCCCGAGGACCTAGAGCATAACGGTACCTCAGTACGAGGACTGACCTCTGATGGTGGTCTCATACCCTTTGGGTCTGGCCCGGGCAACCGTGTGACTTCGCGGTATTAGATTTATTTGTAGCCATGATAGGTTTCGTGCGCAGTTCTCCGCGAATTCCTCTGATTAGTAAAATTTTTGTAAGCGGAATAAGAGAATCTCATAGTACGAGAGATGACGACCAAGATTTTTGCCACATAGTAAAATGGTTAAAACCAATGCCAATCGATAGATTATATGACCCTGATCCCAGAAATACGATTTTCAGACATTTTGCGCGTAGCGTCTGATCTGAGCGCATTTTCAAAAATGTCAACAAATCTGACCTAAGTGACCCATAGCAAAATGTCTGATTTCCGGAATGTAGTTAGATCATAGTCCCCAGATACGGAGAACACAGTTTTCAGACACCCATAGCGTAGCGCATACCCAGGAGACCAAAAAAAAAAAAATGAGACAAAAAAAAAACTCATAGCAAAACGTCTGAAAATCATTTTCATAGGTAAATTCGGATCAATTGATGTGGAAAATCCAATTTTCAGACAAAAACCATGTCGCTCAACATTTTGATAGAATTTCAAAGATGTCAACATATCTGACCTAAGTGACTCATAGCAAAATGTCTGAAATTGGTCGCAAATGATTGAATACGTTACCCAGATGTCTAAAAAAAAGATATCAGACAAATTGAATGTCACATCTAGCTAATCAGACAACGTTTCTCGCGGTTATGGCAAACATTTTGGTCCCCGCAGTAAATTTTTAGTTCGTGGGTATTTCAATTTGAATTTATTAACACTTATAGGTAATTGAAAAAGAAATTAAATAATATTAAAATAAACGGTTACCTAAATCTGTGGAACTGAAGTTTAAGGACTTTTGAAATAAATTGTACGAAATTAAACGGGATATAGTTGTAAAAATATATCTACAGGTTTTGCCCGTGGGGCAAGAATCTTAGGCATTGAAAATGTTTTTTATGATTTTTCATTCATTTTGATTTTTTTTTATCAATTCTACGTTTTTTACATTCAAATTCATTCTCGTCATTTAGATCCAGTTTGTGTGTGTTTTCGATATAATTGTATCGCTCAGCCTCAGTTAACGTTTTGGACGTACTCGGTTCCTGCATTACTCGCGAGATAACGATCGCGGGATAACTGACCTTAATACACCTTCGGTTCTCTTGTTCATATTAAAACAAAAAACTTTCAAACCTTACATGCCTTCTATATCGGACTCGCGCGACGATAAAACGTTACATCTGTTGCGCATAATGTTGAATCGGCCGAACGGACCACCCATACCCACCACCTACACTTTCTAAATACCCCAAAATAGAAGCATTTTCAATGCTAATACAAGCGCCGGGGTATTTGCTGGGCGACTCCGAAACTTTTTTTTAACTTCCCGTTTCTCTGTTTTCAGAGAAAAAAGGAAGTTATTGTGATCACCCCGAAAATGAAAAGTCGAGTTTTTACTAAATCTCCACATTTCGAGGTCCAAAGAATCACCTCCGACTATTTTCAGTTTGACGTCTGGGTGTGTGTGTGTATGTGTGTGTGTATGTGTGTGTGTATGTGTGTGTGTATGTGTGTGTGTATGTGTGTGTGTGTGTATGTGTGTGTGTGTGTATGTGACCACATTTTTGTCCGCGCGATATCTCGAGAACGAGTTCGCGGATTTTGATCAGATAGGGCTCAATCGACGGGGCTTTTCTCAACTTAGAACTGATTAGATTTTGGCTTTGATCGGATTAGTACTTTTTGAAGTATTCAAATAACAAAATTCTAAAAAACGCAACAAAAATGACGATATCTTGAGAACGAATCAACGGATTTCAGTGAAATTTGGTACCATATGGTTTTTTTGATCGCTGATCACGAATCTGAAGTCAGTTTTGCAAAATTTTCATTTGGCGTATTCGATGTGCTGCAAAAAAACTAAAAACATTTGGATTTGGATGAAACTTGGTACTCGTAGGTTTTTTGGGTCACTGATCACGAATCTGAAGTCAGATTAGCGAAATTCAAAATGGCGAGTCCGATTTGCTGGGAAAAATACTAAAAACATTCGAAATCTTACGGAAATTTGTACTCGAAGGTTTTTTGAACCGCTGATCAAGAATCTGAGGTCAGATTTACAAATTTGAAAATAGCTGAGAATAAAATAAATAACGGGAAGTTCGAAGGCTGGCTCATAGTCAGCCCAAACCCGCTTGTTTCTTATAGGCGACACTGAAAATGTCTGAAAACACTATTTTTGTAATCAGGCCATCCATACGAATGATTTGAAACGAAAATGAACCATTCTGCTATGAGTCACTTAGGTCAGATTTGTTGACACATTTGAAAATACGCTGAGATCAAATGCTACGCGCAAAATGTCTGAAAACGCAAATTTCAACAATAAAATACCAAACTTTATGTACATTTTCAATATCAGACATTTTGTGATGAGACAGTCGACCGATTTTTTTTGACACAGCAGAAATGGCCCCCTGCGAACATGCTACACTTCTGAGAGTTGCTACTCCCCAGTCGGCTCTAGGGTCATCTAATCTATCGATTTTACACGGTTTTAGCCATTTCACGATGTGACATGGTTTTGGTCGTCATCTCTCGTACTATCAGGTTGTAAATCAGCTAGCATTGCAGACTTCGAGTATTTCGTTTGAAATTGAGAATAATAGATTTTATGATTCTCACTCCGGTCTGTTCTTCGTGCATGAACACCCCCTCAAACGGGAAATCGGGGAAATCGGCAGTTTTCTTTCGAAGGAGTCGATGTTTTGTTTGCAAAGTGACTGACAAGAGGGTTGTTAAACAATTATGGTAATAGTGTTATGTATCTTCAATAGAATTACAAATCTTTTTAAGAAAATTGTTTGTGTGGGGAACTGTTCACAGTCTTGCTCAAACATTTTCATTCGAGAAAAGTCACATTTTTTCCGAGCTACATGCTACAATTCATATACTACGTATATATATATATATATGTATTGTAGTTTAGAAATTAGTGTGATCAATTTCGGATGAGAGTGTCTTCCGTCTTTTCAAGAAAAAAAATCCAAGTATAATATTTCAAAATCCAATCGCGTGCAGAATTGCGTAAGGTGAACCCGTCGAGGTATGAGTTCTCCGAAGTACCACCAGGAAGTTAGAAGAAAATGGCTGTTGGTTTGCGTTAGAGAGCTTTGAGCAGAAGATAAAATCTTAGCAGCACGAATTCCCCGCGTACAATAGAGATGTCAGAGATTTTTATGAACGAAGAACGATCCCGCGGCGGATCCAGCCCGGCCTTCGTTTGACTTCTTCCATAGCTGCTGCTATACGACCACTGCAAGTTCAATAACTCCTGCCTTGTGTAATCCTACGCGGATAAAAAACAGCAAACACTGACTTTACCTCTAGCTTAAGCCTTCCGCACATTATTCGCTCACTGGCTTATTCTACTCCATGACTCCGCCTTATGTATTCCAATAGAATCCTATGATGTTATTATCTGAAGCGGTACTTTCGTTTTAACGAATTGTTTGGGATTTACGAATAAAGGGATTTCGGTACATATAACTCTTGAAAGTGTTGTTACATTCACAGACGAATCTCATGCACCGTTCGAACCCATCGCTATTACCAGTGTGATTGTCAGTCAATTTGGAGAATAGAATAGCGTCTCTCGCTTCAAAAATAAATCAACTCCTGAGGAATACACTGACTATCAGATTATCATAATAAGACGAAGCCCTTAGCGATTGTATGCTAATGAATCAAAGTAGCGATACATACTCGCGAGCTACTTGTGCTTCAGCCTCTCTCTGTATAGTCGAGTTCCATTCAATCCGTATCTAAATATATTCCAATAAAATATTCGTCCAGCTATCACACTTCAAGGAATGCACTTATCAAATTGCGTAACTTCATGATGTATCCAAACGGAAGAAAATTTAATAAGTGTTAGCAATTATGACAGCGCGGCTAATACCGCTGTCGGTTTTAACGCACATCAGGAAGTGATTGTAAAATGAATCATAACTTTTATTTTTGCTCGCGTGGAAAACACGAGATCAGCAAACCGAAGTACTAACGAGGAACTGGAAAGTCGTAAACCATCTGAAACATTTTTTCAGTCTCGTGTGCTAAACGCTGATTATCACAATAATAAACCGGTCACATATATAGTGTGACTAACATTTACTTATTATGAGAACATTCATAGCGAGCCTATAAAATTGTAATGAATGATTATCGCCGTCTTCTACCGTGTTTCAGAAGGAGTGCAGACATCCACGCGGCCGAATTTCAGGCTAAGCGGCGTCGTGCATTACTACTCAACTATAAATCAGAAGCTAACAGAATCGGTAAGCTGGTAAAAATATACATTCTTAGTCCGGAGGTAGGGATTCAATACTTTGTACAAATTTAGATTGAGTCAAGTGGTAGCTAAACTAATGTGATACCTTTTACCCAGTTTTCTTACCTGAGTTGAGTATTTTATAATGGCAAACTGTGTAAGTCGGAAACTTTAGTAAGGCTGTATAAACTAAGAACCGATTTATATGCAAAACGTTACAGGCGAACTCAATCGTTATGTAGAGCACGTCTCGCTGGGAAAATAGTTAATGAGTTACCTAACAATAAGTTTCATTTAGAAGGGTAACCGAAACCTATATTTTCAAACTCATTAATTCAGAATTCTTGTGAAACTGAAATAAATACTGACTCTATAATTGTAATTTAAAATTTTAATACAGTCGAAATTGAAATGAAATCAAAATTACACTGGTTGGGGTTACAGTGGCCCATTTGAATTATATTTTGTTCTCGATACTTAAGCCCTCGCACACAGTACGATTGTTCGAATCAGCTGATGGTTTGCTTGCTTGATGTGAATTGTTAGTGGCACACAAGGAAACAATACTATGCAAATGGCGCCGTGTGCTAAGGCCCTAAGTACAAATCAGGATGCAATTCATTTTTGTAATGTCGATATTCGACGGAGAGCCAAATTGACGTGTGCACATATACAATGCATTCAGTGAAATTTTTTGATGGGAGCGAAGCAAGTAGGTGCAACAAGGCAAGTAGGAACTAACCTCAGTGACATGTAAATTCCTACTTCTGATTCAGAATAAGGATGATGTTCCGCAGTGGGTTGAGTCTTGTTACAATCTGGCCATGGTCCAGCGACTATCAAGATCACTGTAGATAATACGAGAATATGATATAGACGGACGAGGAATATGAGTTTCACTCTGTTTACTTCATATCTATGCACGAGTAAAGGTAGAAGAAGACATTTGCCTGATGCCGTTCTGCTCCAAGCGAACCAAAACGCGTATAGTCTCACAAACTGAGGCTACGCCAGCTTCACAATCCGTTAATTAATTTAATTCAGGTTAACGCCGGTATGGTTTATCTCGTTGAAAAACATTTGTAGCGTTCAACACCAACCATCACCATTACCATTAACATTTTCGTCACCATTATTTGCAACGTGAATCTTTCCTTCTGTACCATCACCCAGGTATCGTTACGTTGCTCCGAATCTACAGTGCGGCTGTGGAAGGAAAATGTAAAGCTGTTCAGACTGTTCTGAAAAATGCCATAATCCTAAGTGGTTCAGAATAATTGAAACAACTAGCACTGTGCGGGTACTGAAATTCTTCGGGTCGGGTAAAATGGATTAATCGAAAATATCGGGTACTCAAAAACTTCGGATTAGCAAAAAATTTAATTCGCGGCTGTTTTCACTTTTCCAAAAACACCGGGATTTCTAAAGTGAACAGAATTTTTCTAAAATATCGGACTTGTGTAAAATCCGAAATCTCGGACAATCTAAGGGACAATTTCGTAGCCGTCTGGAATTGTTGGCTCTGGAGGTTCTGTTCTAAAATATGCTCTCGAATTCCTTAATAATAATAGCTTTATTAGCACGCCATCGTGAAATAATTTAATTTTCTGTGACCAGAAACATTGAATATTGATCTAAGTATTTATATACAGTAATTTTACTAAAAATATTAATACCGCGAGATCTTTCGGAGATTTTGATTTTGCCAAAGATTTCGGGATTCTCGACGTTTATTTTAAATCATAGGTTACTCGAATATTTCTAGCAACCCGAAAATTACGGGTGACCCGAAGATTTCGGATTAGCCGAAGATTTCGAACTACCCGAAGATTTCGGGATTGCAAAAAAAAAAAAACCGACCCGATGCAAACCTGACCCGAATCCGAGTTCGAGTACCCGAGATTTTGGGTACCCGCACACCTCGCACAACTAGTGTCCCTGCCGGTAATTGAATACCCTAAGTTGACTGAGTTCACTGAAAGGTCTCTGGAGATGGAACTTCATAGAGGTAGGGTATGTAAATCAAGTTGCGATCAATACACTTTTCTATGAATACCTACACTTGCTATGTATGTACTACATGAAACCGGACGCATTCTGATAAGAATAAAATATTTTACAAGGAATGGTACCTATATCTAAAAGAAGTGATACCCTAGTTTAACATCGAACATGAACATGAAGCTACATCGGAAGTTGCGAAAGACTCACAAATTTTACAACGTATCATTATCGTTAATACTTGCTAGCTCCAGTACACAACGTAACTCCTCAACTACCGGGAAGAATTAGGCGTTATGACCAGAAAGAAGAAGGCCTGTTTGAACGTGTGCAGCGCGAGAAGGCACGAGGTTTGTTTACCACGCAAGATGCTAGAGTCTACGGCGTACCCCGTAGTACGTGCATGGAACTAACTGCTTCGAAATACTCGCGAAGAGCATGAAGAATCTTGATTCTTCAAGCTATTGTAGTGAGCTGGTGCCGACCAGTGCATCTACGATATGATCAGGAAGTATTCCGCGTAACTACACCATGAATAACACGTAATATTTATGCTCTGATGTAAAATTTCAAGCCCTTGAACAAACTGGGGAACGAATTTCTTCACTGTATTAAATAATGACAAAAAGTCACTTCGGTAATGCGACACGTATAGTTCAGGTGGATAAGTTTTCTCGTATGTTTCTTTTCCCAGTACGACGACATCCAGGTCCTGGACATTGACGCGTTGAACAATACTCGTCGAGCCCGTAAGGAAGTTATCTTCTTCAACCGTGTTCCAAAAGTTGGATCTCAAACGTTCATGGAACTTCTCAGAAGACTTTCGCTGTCCAATGGTTTTTCATTCAACCGTGACCGAGTCCAGAGGGTCGAGACAATCCGTCTGGCTCCAGTTGAACAGGTCAGTCCGCTCGCCATATCGCTCAAGAATAACAACTTGCCTACTGATATGAATATAAAAGGCCAACCACTTTGAAAGACTGCTCTTAATTTTGATTACTTCCACAATTAAAAATACGTTTTAACGAGAGCCCATTTTTAATTGCTCATCCGTTTATAGCTTCAACTGGCTTCGATGGTGTCCGGGTACGCTGAACCATCAGTCTACATCAAGCACGTGTGTTTTACAAATTTCACCGAGTGAGTATAGGGGAGAATGGGGTAACGCGGGACGGCGGGTAATTCTGGACACTTTTCAGATGTAGGTTTCCCTCGTTACGATGCAATCTTTAACAAGTGTATACTGATGCGCATAAGCTATCAAAGCAGGGCTGGACATGTAATATCTGAGTGCACTGACGTACACTGAGAAAAGAGTTTTGTTGTTGTTAACAAAGTTCGTTAACAGTTAACGAATCGTATATTTGTATATGAGCAAATATACATTTAGTCATAGCTAAGAAAGCATTCATTTGAGTGTATTTCTTTGTCTCAAATAAAGATTTCTTAATAGTTAACGGATCATCGATTTCCTTACAATTCGCGTCCAGTTATATCAGACGATCAAACACGATAATGAAATGAGGATTTCTTAATAGTTAAGAAATCTTGTATTTCTCTTCAAACCGCACCTGTTGTTTCAGCCGAACGATCATGAAGTTCAATTATGAATAGTTTAATAAATTGTGCTTTTCTATCAGTGCAGTTATATCCACGAATGATGATCTTTTTTTAGACCAATCAGGTATTGACTAAGAAGTCATGTCCCAATTTTTTTTAACGTGATAAGTAACTGTTGGAATGTCTTCACTATTTCCACCGAAAAAGATAGTGCATGCCTAAAATATGCTGCCCAAACAATGCCCAGGAACGGATTCGCCTCGAGCTTAGAATGATGCGCCTCACGTCGGTGAATGTATTATGACTGGCGCGCTTTTACTCGCGAGAGTTGTAGCTAGAGTATTCAGCGCCGCTCTCACCTCTAGCGGCAAGCGTACAGACTACTACGCACGAATTACATCAAATCTCGAACCCTCATGTAAGATTTGTTGAATGTTAATAAATCTGTATTTGAGGCGACATGGTGTGATTTTTGTCTCATTGTCAACTGAATGGTTTATTTATTGCGAATACTACGGAATTTCCACAGTAGTTGAAACAACGTGTATATTTACTTCACGTTAAGATATTCTTCAACAGCTAACGAATATTTCGCGAAATTTTCAAATAAATGCGGTCATTTGGTATAAAGAAACTCTTTTCTCAGTGTAAGGTACTTTTCATACCATTTCACAATCCATATAGGTCAAGTTTCATTTCTATCCTTCAAAAACTCTTTTTTTAAGTTCTGTAATAATTGTATTGTATTGAAAAATGCCGGATATAATCGATTATATACCGCGCAATGTCGTACATCGATTCGCTCGTTAGAATTGTATCTCCAATCAATTCTCACTGCAAAGTCTTCCATAATGGCTTTGAAAACGAGGATGCTTAAAAAAAAATGCACCATTTGAGATATGATCCAGCACATGCTTTCCTTGAGATTAAAAATTGATGCATTCGACGAAGGACGATCTGATGCAACGTTGTGCCCACAACGACTGGTAATCGTACGATAGAAAATTTGTCAGATCAAGTTCTGTCATGGTGTAAAGTGGAAGAACATTACCTAACGGAATACACTGAGAAAAGAGTTTCTTTATACCATAATGAACGCATTTATTTGAAAATTTCGCGAAATATTCGTTAGCTGTTGAAGAATATCTTAACATGAAGTAAATATACACGTTGTTTAAACTACTGTGGAAATTCCGTAGTATTCGCAATAAATAAACCATTCAGTTGAGACAAAAATCACACCATGTCTCCTCAAATACAGATTTATTAACATTCAACAAATCTTACATGAGGGTTCGAGATTTGATGTAATTCGTGCGTAGTAGTCTGTACGCTTGCCGCTAGAGGTGAGAGCGGCGCTGAATACTCTAGCTACAACTCTCGCGAGCAAAAGCGCGCCAGTCATAATACATTCACCGACGTGAGGCGCATCATTCTAAGCTCGAGGCGAATCCGTTCCTGGGCATTGTTTGGGCAGCATATTTTAGGCATGCACTATCTTTTTCGGTGGAAATACTGAAGACATTCCAACAGTTACTTATCATGTTAAAAAAAATTAGGACATGACTTCTTAGTCAATACCTGATTGGTCTAAAAAAAGATCATCATTCGTGGATATAACTGCACTGATAGAAAAGCACAATTTATTAAACTATTCATAATTGAACTTCATGATCGTTCGGCTGAAACAACAGGTGCGGTTTGAAGAGAAATACAAGATTTCTTAACTATTAAGAAATCCTCATTTCATTATCGTGTTTGATCGTCTGATATAACTGGACGCGAATTGTAAGGAAATCGATGATCCGTTAACTATTAAGAAATCTTTATTTGAGACAAAGAAATACACTCAAATGAATGCTTTCTTAGCTATGACTAAATGTATATTTGCTCATATACAAATATACGATTCGTTAACTGTTAACGAACTTTGTTAACAACAACAAAACTCTTTTCTCAGTGTAGGCTCGGCATTGCCCCGTGGTGTGTCCGGCATTACCCGCCTGCAATGTGTCCGAAATTATCCCCTCGGACAATGAGTCTTTCAAATATCTATACTACCTTAATCATTATTAGTATAAACCTTTTGTTCATATTAGTAGAGATTCTTGACTGTTGTAGGTACATAAGTGTAGAGGTTCATGGGTGTAACAATGAAAACCTTTTTTGAAGTGAAAACTTCGTTAGGCGCGCCTTATAAAATTATTTTACTGGGCTGTGAATGAGACTGGGCCGTCACGCTGACGTCATGTCACGATGGGGCAAGGGAGAGCGGGGTAATGCTGTACGGACACTCTTCGTGGGGAGTAGCCAATCGAGACAGCTCGGGGGAACTCGGCTCAAGTCGACACTTTTCGGGGGGTCGTAGCCAAACGAGACTGGAGACGAGTTTACGTGCGCGAAAGAAGTGTCATGTGCACACAAATTTCAGCATTTGTAATGTGAATTATGTGTAATGGGAATTTATCCGGATGGGGTTGCGTATTGATAATAGCGCGAATCTTCTTTCGTATCCAGGTTTTTCTATAGCATCTCCTAAGTAATATGGAAGAGAGGGCCGATCGGATAGTTACATTTTATGATTAGGTTAAGGTTAAGAAAATTCAAGGGGATATTCTGATGTTTGTTGACTTGACTCGTGGACAGCGAATTAGTCTCATTGATTATTTTTAGATGGTTCATAAACATTATAATATTTCAGACAATAAATGTTTTTTCGTCTGAGGAGGGCTCTCCCCATGAGCCGAAACGTTACGTTTTTTGACAAAAAAAAACTCGTTTTTGACCTTCATTCCCAAGAAACGACACATACATTATAATATTTCCTTGAATACTCTTAACCCTAACCTAACCATCAAATTTAACTCTACAGTTAACTCTACCGTGATCTTCGCTAAACCAACCGGCCATCATCCACTGTTACTGACGGTATATATAATGCATATTTAAATATTGCGTTTCATAGAAAATGGATAAAGAGAATCAGGATCAGTTTCACGATGAATCAAAACCAGAAAGGGAACTAGCTGTGTGAACTAAGGGACTAATTGTGTTGTGGGAACTAAGGGAGAGGAACTAACTGCAGTGTTTCGTAATACTTATTCCGCTTTGTTACTGATTCGTCCAATCAATATCCATATAACATTAATATGATTTTGATTACATGCATTACTTTGAATCATAAATGCCATATAAGTTTTCACTTCTATCGTGTGGTCCTAAGCACACACCTGTTTTTTATTAAGACGACGTTTCGACCGGACTATGGCCGGTCATCTTCGGGTCTGTGAATACACACACAATACATCATAAGATAATGCTGATTAAAACTATGTATCCTAATTCTAAGAACTACTGGATATAACACAACTATCGGTTAGAGCCGTTATCAATTCAAAATTGTGAGTGGAGGTTATGTTACGAAACGAGCCTTTCCTTAAAAAAAGTTAGAGTTATAAAACATGACTTTATCTGACACGAAAATAAACGAAACAATCAAGTGCGAGTCAAAGGATGTGAATAGACGGTTTGTTGTAGAAAGAATCGCCAAAACTCACCTCATGCAACTTCGGATAGCGCCTGAGGTGTTATTAGGAAGGCGCGCAGAGGCGAAGTGACAGAGGAAAGAAAATCAATAATCGATACTAGTTCAAATCTATCAAAACAAACATGAATCATGAAGTTAGACATCCATCCAAAACAAATTTTTACATTAGTAGTGGAGCATATAGACTGCTGAGATTATCTATGATAGTCCTTTTGTTACAGGTCAAATTTCGTGAAATGTGAATCATTTCTTTAATCAACCTATGGTGATAGTTGGATTCTTTCGATATAATTTCAGGATTGTCGAAATCGAATTTGTGTCCGTGGCATAAAGCGTGTTCACTAAGCTGATTTGCCGATGTCTTTGCATATGATGCTGTATTTGTGATCGTAGATTCTTTTATCAAGATGTTGTTTAGTTTGACCAATATAACATAGATCACATTTGGGACAGTCAATTCTGAATACTAAATTGGATTCCTCAGTTACGGGATCCAAGTCCTTAAGTTTGGAAAAAAACACGTGAGGAGTTGTTGGGCACCTTGAAAACGACCTTGATGCCGTGTTTCCTCAACGATTTTTGGATCTGTTCGGATAGCCCTTTCACATACGGCAGGACGGTGAAGTTACTATAACAAGGAGTGTTTTGCTCTAGACGCTCTTGAAAAGACCAAGTGTTATACAATTTGTATAGAGCACGGGGTTCAACGACGGTTCACAGTTTCAGTCCCCTATCAAACAACCCTGCAATTACACATTTTTTTATCAACCTCAGGGTGGTGTGAGGTGTATTGTAGGTAACGACCAGACCAAGTTGGTTCCTGATACCAATCCAATGCAAGGGTGCTATGATTGTTAATGACTAGCATGTCTAGGAAACTGATTATATGATTTTGCTCAACCTCGCTGGTGAAGTTGTGATCAGGATGATATTCGTTGAATGCAGTCACGATGTTATTCAAATTGTTCTCATGGACGGAAATGAGGATGTCATCCACGTAACGCTTATAAAAAGGGAGCTCGAAGCTTAAATTTGAAATGACATTCGATTCCAGCGTTTCCATAACAAAGCTAGCAATTGCGGGAGTGGTAGGAGAACCCATGGCTACTCCTTTAATTTGTTGATAGAAGTTGCCTTTATGTTCGAAGAAGGTCGATTTTAAACAAAGTTTAACGCATTTGACGAAATCTTCCTTAGGCAGGCAGGTATGTGAGTTGATATCGTTCCACCGTTCGTCGATGCAACAACGCTAGTTCAATGGGATCATTGGTGTAGTGTGAAGCTACATCGAGTGAGATTAATTTGTGGCCAGGCGGAATAGAAAGACCTCTTATTGACTCAGCAAAAGTGCGTAATGGTTCGGAACAGTATTTATCCAGATTGTAAGTGAGAGAACCAATGTCGGACACAATTGGTCTTAGTGGTACATTCGCTTTTTTAATATTAGGTAAAAAGTATACTTCAGGAGGTATAGAGTTAGATGTTTTAAACCAATCCCTAGTTTTAAGAGAAATGATCTTTTTTCGGCCAGATCCTTGACTAAAGAATTGTTCTGACGTTCAAAGTTTTTTGTAGGATCACTAACCAACCCTTTGTAGGTGTTTTGATCATCAAGTAAGGAGTTAACATTTGATAGATAGTCAACAGTGTTCAGAACTACAGTTGTATTCTCTTTGTCAGCTTTTTTGACTGTGAGATTGGGATGTTCATTTAGAAAACATCTGATCTGGTTTAAATCCGATAGATCCTGTAACTGTTGCCTATCGAGTTGGGTATTGGTTCTATGTGAAACTAATTTATCTGTCACATCGCTATACGGATAGTGTCTTTGGTTGATTTAGGCAGACCCGCTAGCCCTGATTCTACACCGCAAATAATGTCATCAACGGGTATTTTGTTGGGTGAATATGCAATACCGTGTTTAGATCCTAACGCTATACATCGTTGTATGGTTGGCGGTAATTCAACATTCGATAGATTAGCTAGCCACTTTTCGACAGGTATGAAATTCCTTTGAGGTTCAAGTTTGGAATTTTTTTTTATGTTAGTTCGTGAAAAGTCTTTCCGTTCTGTTCTCATCGTTATCTAGCTTCTTTTGGAAGCGTGGAGAGACGGAGTGTTGTTTTATGTGACCAGGTAACTGTAATTTGCTTTTGTTCAAGGCTTTTATGTTACCAATCACGCAACCAATCTCAATGTCGAAACGTCGAAACGTCGTCTTAATAACTAGCCCGTTTTAGCCAAAAAGCTCATCGCTTTTTTGCGTAAGGCACGATCGTACAGTGCTAGTTTGTTTTGTAATAGTGTTCAAAATCCCCCAAGAATTTCAAAATTTTGATTCGAAGCCAATAGACCGTATTCCAAGGTCCGCTCTCGTAACTTCGAAATTGACGAAGCTAGCGACCGCGGTTTTTAAACCGCAAGTCGGATCGAGTCTACAATGAAATTTGCATATCTTCGGAGTAAAAAAAGTAACCTCTGCCAATTTCATCAAAATCGGATCAGCGGTCTGGCTGATAGCGTGTTTAAAAGCAACTTCAACGATTTGACATCGAGACGCAAGTGCCGGAAAAATTATCGAAAATTCTCAAAATTTTGATTCGTGATCAGGAGGCTGTATTCCAAAGCTCGCTGTTGTATGTTAAAAATTGACAAAGTTAGCAATCGCCATTTTTGAACCGGAAGTCGCATCGGGTACACAAAACAATTTTGACATCTGCAGGGTGAAAACAGTATCCGATACAAATTTCATCATAATCGGCTCAGCGGTTTGGCAGATAGCGTGTTTACAAGCAACTGCAATGATTTGACACCGAGAAGAAGGTGCCGGAAAAATCCTAAAAAATTCTCAAAAGTTTGATTCGTGATCAGGAGGCTGTATTCCAAAGCTCGCTGTTGTATGTTAAAAATTGACAAAGTTAGCAATCGCCATTTTTGAACCGGAAGTCGCATCGGGTACACAAAACAATTTTGACATCTGCAGGGTGAAAACAGTATCCGATACAAATTTCATCATAATCGGCTCAGCGGTTTGGCAGATAGCGTGTTTACAAGCAACTGCAATGATTTGACACCGAGAAGAAGGTGCCGGAAAAATCCTAAAAAATTCTCAAAATTTTGATTCGTGATCAGGAGGCTGTATTCCAAAGCGCGCTATTGTACGTTCGAAATTGACAAAGTTAGCAATCGCCATTTTTGAACCGGAAGTCGCATCGGGTACATAAAGAAATTCTGACATCTTCAGGGCAAAAGAAGTATCCTCTGCAAATTTCATCAGAATCGGTTTAGCGGTGTGGCAGATAGCGGGTTTACAAGCAACTTCAACGATTTGACACTCAGACGCAGGTGCCGGAAAAATCCTCAAAAATTCTCAAAATTTTGCTTCGTGATCAAGAGGCTGTATTCAAAAGCTCGCTATTGTATCTTCAAAATTTACAAAGTTAGCAAACGCCATTTCTGAACCGGAAGTCGGATCGGGTACACAATGAAATTCTGACATCTTCAGGGCAAAAGAAATATCCTCTGCAAATTTCATCAGAATCGGTTTAGCGGTGTGGCAGATAGCGGGTTTACAAGCAACTTCAACGATTTGACACAGAGACGCAGGTGCCGGAAAAATCCTCGAAAATTCTCAAAATTTTGATTCGAGATCACGAGGCTGTATTCCAAAGCTCGCTTTTGTATCTTCAAAATTGACAAAGTTAGCAAACGCCATTTCTGAACCGGAAGTCGGATCGGGTACACAACGAAATTCTGACATTTTCAGGGTAAAAGAAGTAGCCTCTGCAAATTTCATCAGGATCGGTTCAGCAGTTTGGATGATAGCGGGTTTACAAGAAATGGGGGGGTCACATACACCACTCTTGAAAATGCTCGAAAACGACTACCCGGGTGCCAAAACGTGCTCCCTACATGATTCCAGAACTTTTACTCGATCCGACGTTTTTTGCGATGGCGAATGTATAAGGCACTCCGTTTTCTACGATCGTGCCTAAAAAAGGTTTTCATAACATCTGACTGTTACACCCATGAACCTCTACACGTATATACTTTTGTTCATAGTTTTATAAACTCTATTCATTCATTTATTTTTTTTTTTTCATTCAGAAATTTATTTTGGCTTAGACAGTGGGAAATATCAAAATGTCCGGTAGTATCCCGCTCGCCTCTACAATGAAGTAATAATTTTTTTTTTGTTAGTTAGATAGCATGTAGCATCAAATCATTTTTTATGACATTGCGATTCTTGTACACTTCTCTTAGATTTAATTTACCGGAACCAATTTATGTGAACTTGGTCCGAGACCCTGTCGAGCGTGTTATTTCCTGGTACTACTACGTTCGTGCCCCGTGGTACTACGTTGAACGAAAGCAGATATTCCCCGACTTACCTCTACCCGACCCAAACTGGTTGAAGAAAGACTTTGAATCCTGCGTCCTGCGGGGTGATAGAGAGTGCCGATATCTCGAGGGTGAGACACATGAGGGCATCGGAGACCATCGAAGACAAACCTTATTCTTTTGTGGTCATAGCGAAAAGTGCACGTGAGTACAATTTTCAATGTGTGTGAAGAAAGGTGATTTTAGGATTCTTAGACCTTGATCAATATTCGCCAGACTTCTCTAGCAGATGAGCAAAATATTGTTGATTGTTTCTTCAACTCATCATTCAAGGGGTACAACCTTTCAAATTTTCGAGCAAGAATGTCATTCTCATGTTAGTGTACTTTCAAACTTGGACAATTATTTTTCTTTTTCATAGACCATTCAACACCGCAGGTGCGCTGGAGAGGGCGAAGCTGGCTGTGGAGAAGCATTACGCTGTCGTCGGTGTTTTGGAGGATATAAACAGCACGTTGACCGTCCTGGAGAACTACATTCCAAAGTTTTTCAGAGGAGCAACTGACGTCTATTGGGGTGGGTTGATCTTGAGGAATATATGGGGTGTTTCATGCGAAGCAGGACAGGATTCGGCCGTGGGTCGGAGAATTGGACGCCTGTCCAGCGTCTCACTACCTTGCGACGAGTTTTCCGGAGTCTTAGACCCTCATTAATTCTTGATTTCCCGTAAGACGTGATCAAAGTTATTGTTTTAGGGTCTACTCGATTTACCTGAAAATTTTACTGATCATAGTTTAAGGTGTCATAAGTATGGTCAAATTTTCAGCTGCCCCCTCTTTTTTGTTCGCCAGTAATAAATTATGGACAATTGTTTGCAAAACAATATAATTGTCCTATGTCATAATGGCTGTTCTCGAAGTGTTTTGTATTGGTATTTGGGATTCGTACTTCATTTCAATAAAGTCCTGGCAACGAAGTTTCATCGTTCGGAGAATTTTTCGTCCAGAAAAATGAGGGGTGGCTAAAAAATGTTACCATACTTTTGTGATACCTCGAACCATGTTCAGTAAAATTTTCAAGTGAATCAAGTAAAACCTAAGACAATTCCTTTAATCTCGTTTCATGGAAAATCAGCAATCAATCGGGGTCTAAAACTCCGGAAAACTCGTCGCAAGGTTCATAAGGAACGAGGTTCTGGACGCGCATTAAATTTACGACCCTCGGCGAAGCCTGTCCTGCTTCGCATGGGATGCCGCATATACAAATTAAGACAGAGTGAATGTAGCCGTATATAAGAATCCGATATTGTAGCTATAGTGAACCAAGGTATACTTGACGTTTATTGCAAAAGGATTGACATGATATTCAACAAGAAATAACAATAATTATGACAAGAAGTCGTAGGAAAGTTATCTGAGTCACTTGCAACGATTTGAGGTGTCATTGGCGTTATTGGAAATGGAAAATGATAAGTTTTTTCAACATTGGCAGTGATGCCAATGCATTTATGGAAATCTGAGGAAATAAAATCATCATTAATCCGTAAATCTGATAGCAATAGATTTGAATATTTGAAAATCCGTGAATTTCGGAAATTGGAAGTAAAAGCGCAGAATGAATATTCATAGGAGTAGTCCAATGCGATACGAGTGGTTTGATTGCGATATGATTGAAAAAATAATGACTCGTGAAAATTAGGTCAAATGATTAATTAAACGTGAATGCTCATTGTCTCGTATTCTTCTATTAATCGATAATTTCATTATTTTTCAGACGAAGTCAACTCGTTCAAGAAGATAAATCGGAATTTTTTTAAGCCACCAGTTAGCGAGGAAATCAAAGACTTAGTGCGACAAAATTTCACAAGAGAGATAGAATTCTATCAATTCTGTCGTCAACGACTTCACAAACAACTCAGAGCCCTGAGGTTAATGAATTTGCCGAGTGAAGGTGATAACAATGTCTAATCCACATCCTAGGTTAATGCAGAGATAATGTATTGATAATATTGTACACACTATTGCGCTGTAGCATTCTTGGTGATAGAGTAAAAGAAGGTGAAATAGAACGAAAACATTGAATCTAAAAATGGAGGCCGGATGTGCGTAATCGTTTATACAGTTGCAGCACGCCATTCTACATGAAAATTTTGATGAGAATAATTATTCAGATATCCATTTACTTACCTGATGTAGTATTTTTCGAAATGGGCTGATAAACATTTCAGCCATCCATGTTTACATCGCAATAAATTATGAGTATAAGTATCTGAAGAATTTATTATGTACAGTACAGCGCCCGCTGAATAGGCTAACTTCCCCTAATCCTTCTTGAGCGCTTCCCCCACTCAGTTCTGTTTATGAGTGTTTGGACAACTACCTCTGAATAGAGAACCTATTGGGAAATGCTTCGAGTCACTTATTTACATGAGTATATCACGTCAAAAACAACACAGACGTGGGGTACCCTATTCGAAGGTAAAGCCGGCGACCGAGTCGTGTCGTGCTAGGGAGCTGTTGGTGGGGGAAAGTCAGTTCCAAGAATTATACTTCCCTAACCGCCTTTGAGGTAGCCTATTCAGAGGTTTCACTGTATGATATGTAACAGCCAGTCGTCTTATGTCTGTTCGTTAATGAATTAATTAAAACTTGTGATGAAGCAACGGTTTCAATACCACGTCTTATACGATCGTAGGTTAGTGACCAACATCTTCGAAACGAAATCATAAGTCCCACACCAAACCTCCAGGGTACAGATATTGCGACCGTCAGCTTTGATATGGGAGTCTGATTTTGACTGAGATCTGTACTGTAGAATCAATAGTTTTAAGTTTTGTGTGAATGTGTGAAAAAATACTATTTAAAGAAAAGAATGAATGAATGTTAAATCTGTGGTACGTATGCAAAGGTAGAGTGGTTGGATGTTTCCTAAACTTAAATATACCCAGATAACAGAGCGAGTCTGTGCAAAAAGTCTCCTTTGATGCTGCAAAATATCTGCTGGGACTACTTGCACGCATTCGACATTGTAGCAAACGGCCAACAACATTTGCTGTCAGTATACAGCAAAGATTGACAGCTGATTATTACCGACTGTTGCTGCAAATATCTTAGCACTGAGAAAAACGCGCCTTACTACCAGCGACTACTTGCTCGCATTTTGCTGACGTTTTGCAGAAAATATTCGCTTCCAAAGTTTGCTCCGTTTATTGGGGCAATGGTGGACACACCTTATTGCAATATTGTCAGCAACTTTTTGACGCGATGCTGTCATTTTGCCGCAAAATTTGCACGCTGTTATCTGGGTAAGTATACCTGTACTCAAATTCATTGTTGGTGGATCACTTTCCGCGTATCCGTCAACTTCCAGAGTTGGTTCAACTTCATATTGATATTATTTCAATTTTTGAAAACTTAATTGCATACACAAACTTTAGCAATCTATAAAGATTCGATAGAGGATATAATTTTGTATGAAATATTGTTGGATTGTACCTAATCTTTGGCATATTCAATCAGAGCAGATGCCATAACGGCGCTGACTGAAGTTCGAAAAAAAAATCTTTGTCCAGGCTCTTACCGATTAAGTGATTACGATACAGCTGTGACAATGAAATCACGATAAAAAATCACTGTTTGATTACGTCAAGTTTTTACCTTATTTCAATTAGTTTTTAGTTTTTAACTAATTTGTGAGAGGTAAACATTATAAGAGAGTGACTCCAAAATTCCATGGAAAGCGATTTTAATACTTGTAACATGTAGTATAATTTTTGTATTAAAAAATGATCATTCATATGGTGAGATGAATCTTCCTGCCTTTTCCTCGACCACTACCCCGGTAGAAATCTGTCAAGTTTCACTGGGATCCAATCCCAATCACTTAAATCCATCCAGTAAAGCTGGAGTTTTTCTAGACTAAACGAAACTGTTTAGATCTGGAAAACAAAACTCGGCAGTAAATCCTCGAAATCTGAAATAAGAAATTTGATCAAGTTATTATAAAGTTTTCTGGTTAATGATCTGTTCAGTCGTTTGGCTAGTAATCTGTGTAGAGGTGTAGCTACATTTCACTCGGTTGATGGTTATCCGTGAAGATCAGATATGAATAACATGAGTTGTAAAGCTTTCCGAGATTTAATTCTCTAACAAGTTCGATTTAAGAAAATATCTCCGTGAGAATGGATTATATGGTATTTGCTGTAGTTTTCGGTGTTTTGTGTCGCGGTGATTAACAAATTCGTCGGAAAATTACGCACACATGAAACCAACGGTTTGCTTTCTAAATACCCCAAAAAAGGAGCAGTTCAATGCTAACGCTGATACGTTTATGGGTCGAAACATTTTGAAATTTTATCTGATGCATCAACCATTTTTCACTCGTAGTCAAAGCCGAGTTGAGCAGATATATTGCACGAATACTCTGATGCCTGGACGACGCCCGACCACGCGAAGGTAGTGGTGTGTGTAAGGGAGAAATACCCGTGATTGCCACGCGGTAGCGCTACGTCCCATGGTCGGGACAATGCGGGACCGAGCCTATAATGGGAAGCAGCAGGGCAGCGTGTCACTCGGCCCTTGATTCCGGACGGACCGGCAACTTCTAGTGGTATCGATCTCAAGCTCCAGCAAACCTCAAGACAGGAGATGTCAAAGATAATTTAGATATAATTTTAGTTTTTTATTACCGGTTCCAGCTACATCCTGTTTGATATTTGTGACTTTGTGAATACTCGTTCATCTTACTATCATGTTTCAAGGTCCTGAAATAACTTCCAACTGATCCTTCGGATAGCACCGGAATTTTCTGTATTCATTTCAATTATCTTTAGCCATAGGGGAGACCGGTCGGGCGGGGCTAGTTGTCACACCTTGGTCTCTCTGATTTTCAGAATATTTTCGTTACATTTTTTTTCAATATCGAGACGGGACATTCTAAATGCATTCTTTTTGCACGTAGAGAAGATTCGTAGTTGTTCCCGAAAACCCCGAAAACCATGAAAATTCGACACAATTCCGAAAATCCCGAAATAGTTGGCCCGTACTCAGAAGACCACAGAAAAGTAAAAATGGAGCAAATCACACGTCAACTTTCCCGAATTCGCCATTTCGTTTGAAGATAGGCACATCTTGCAGCCCCGCTATTCAACTGTCAATAATATACATACATAGATTATACATAAATCGTAATTTGATATACCTCGAGTAACCCTGTATGCTGGCCACTAGGTGCGCCTGAAGCAGGCAACCGTACGTACGTACCATAAGAATTAGCACGTGCCGTACGTACGGTTGCCCGCTTCAGGCGCACCAAGTGGCCAGCATACAGGGTTACTCGCAGTATACCGTGAGTATCTCGCTGTACGGGCCGCTAGGTGCGCCTGAAGCGGGCAACCGTACGTACTCCTCGCGCTTAGGTTGAGCACCGTATTGTTGTATAGTACATCTATCAGGCTGGCTAGACCAGCGTTAACCTCCAAAGTTACCGTACAACGTGCAAAAAAGTTAGCGGCCTTTTTATTACTTCATTTTATTTATTTATTACTATAAATTACATTGTTTCTAAGAATATTTGTCTACAATTGTCCGACCAGTGAAGTTATTACTATAACATCTTGATGAAAATATTTATTAATCAAACATCGGAGCTGCATCTGAAACAAAATGTTGATAGCCGTTAAACTTTGTGGCATTGCCGGAAGGTTAAGAGCATGCTCCAGTCAGCCGGTTCCATATTTAAAAAATAATGAAGCCTAATATGAAGGGGGGTTAATGGGTTTCTTAGACGATTTGAAGATAGGAAGCTTAGACGATACGAAGAAATGGTTTGCTAGTTTGGTTCATTTTCAGCAAACGGCTAAAATCGCCTAATTTTACATATTTATTGGGAAAAATATTATGTGCAACGAGTGGGCAAAAATTACGATTCTGAGTAAGTGTGAATATAGCCGCACGAGCCGAAGGCGAGTTAACTATTAAGAAATCCTCATTTCATTATCGTGTTTGATCGTCTGATATAACTGGACGCGAATTTTAAGGAAATCGATGATTCGTTAACTATTTAATTAAGAAATCTTTATTTGAGACAAAGAAATACACTAAAATGAATGCTCAATTACAATTATACGATTCGTTAACTGTTAACGAACTATGTTAACAACAACAAAACTCTTTTCTCAGTGTGAAGAAATGGTTTACGTGTGTTGGGTTCACCAGTGGACAGGACTAGTTTTTGTTCGCTAGTGGAAAAATAATTCTCTATTTCCCAATTCATTGAGAAACAGCGTCTTTTGTTCATTTTCAGCAGACGGCCGAAACCGCCTATTTTTACATATGCGTTGGGAAAAAGCCGTATTTTACTCGATTTTGGTGAGATGCACGTTCATGCAGCTACCAATTTAATACAAATCGTCTAAGGAACCCATTAAACACCCCCCGTTCATATTAGGCTTCATTATTTTTTAAATACGGAAACGGCTGACTGGAGCATGCTCTTAACTGCTCTTGAATGAAAGCGTTTATCGAACCTCAATATTTGAGACGACACGACCTCGGTATGTCAAGTATCGTCCGGGGGCTCGACACATTCACTGGATGCATCCACGGCTTAGGGCGAACCTCGGCTTGGATCCTGGAGTTCCATCGAGAAATGCGGAGCGTATTACGGAGTATCGTTGAGAAGTAGACGCAGTTACTGAATCCATCAAGAGATGTGGAGCGTGTTATTTCGATTCATCAAGCCAACATAGCGTGAAATCCAGATGAGTAATGAAAAAAGTTTTCACACAAAAGTTTTTTTGTAATACGTGCATCAAATGTCCCCCATTTTGTGCCTGTGAAACGTGCTAGAAGTGGTCTTTCACAGAAGGGTTTGAGCAGCGCATGCGCAGATCTTTATTTTCTCGCTAGTTACCATTATACACGTATTTATAACACTCTAGTTCCTTTTATACAAGTATTTATAACACTCTAGTAACTTTCTGCCGCGTCTTCGACGCGCCGTCTGGCGGCAGAGAATCAGACAGCGTTGCCAACTCAGTGACTTTGTCACCAGATTTAGTACCTTACGTCACTCTTTCGGTGACATTTTTTTTCATTTGTGACCAGTACCTAATCTGGTGACTTTGAATCCGTTGCAGTGATTTTCGGTGACATTTCCTTTTTTTTTTAATTTGGTGGATTACCTGTTTCTGGACCCTGAACACTTACAATGTGCTTTCCAACAAGGCAAGAAAACAGATACCGTCAGACACACAGCGACATGATTGGTCCTTTCCCTTAGACCCGATCAACCATGTTGCTGTGTGTCTGACAGTGTCTGTCCTTTTGTCTTGTTGAAAAGCACCCTTATGAGAGCGTTTTGAATTTTCCAACACAGAAAGGGCGTTATAAAAAAATCTGGTGACTTTTTCCCAAACCATGACCTTTTCAGCTCGTGCTAGTGACACGCCGGGATTTTGAGTTGGCAACGCTGGAATCACATCGAAGTCGAGCCACCTGTCATGTCGGGATTGCAGTTAGCACGTTTCACAGCCACAAATGGGGGACTTTGATGGACTTTTTACAAAAAATAATATGTGACACACGTGCGAAGACAAGCGGAAAGTTTTTACGGAGGTTATGAAGCCTCATAACCTTCGTCAAATCTCCGCTTTCTCGCACTTGTATCACAATATACTATTTCGGCCGCAGTCCCAAATCCCAAGGTCGATCGTGAGTACGCAAACAAGCATAATAAATTTTGATCCTGAATTTTCGAATCGTGGCCATAAAAACTACTTTGCGAACTCATAATTGCCGAATTCTCGCTATTGTGCGAATATATTTGTTGATGTATCTTCTGAACCACTGCTCGGCCCACTATGAAATTTCCAGACAACTTTTGGCATTGAAAAATTGACGCACTGTGTATAAATTTCAGCCAATTCGATTAGGGCACTTGTGAGTTATGAATGATTTACACAAATTTTGTATTAAAAATCTGATAAAAATACTCTCAAAAAGTTCACAAGAAAACCCGAAATTTTCGTACTGAAACTTTTTTCATACGTCGTTCACGTCTTGAGCTAAATGTGTACGCGCGAAAAAAAAATTAAAATCAATTTAATGAATGTTTTTTCGTAATGGAACGATGAGTCGATGAAATCAGAAAAAAATCACAGTTCAACAGGTCAAACATGAAGTTTGACTGTGCAGAAGGACAAGCAGATCAAAAGGGGTCAGGGAAAAAATCTCGTTTTTTCGTTCGATTTAACGTAGAGTCCCCCATATACATATACTCTCTGAATCTGAACCAGTGAAACTCACTGCGAATTAGTGTATATATACACTGATTTCCAGTTATAAGTCACCCCCTCGGTATACTTATAACTGGGAATCAGTGAATATTCACTGATTCAAATTTAGAGAGTAGGGCCATTCCACAAAATCTTGTACCTACGCAAATTCGGCCTCCAAATTTTTTATGTTTTTTTTTTAATGGTTTCTTCACGTTATTTAGGTGTCACCAAAGAGATTTCTTGTGTATGAAATATCCCTGATGCATTTCGATAGGGGAGAGTGGTCCTGAGTCGGCACTGCGGGTTAAGCCGGCACCTGGCCGAAACCATCGTATTTCACAGAGATGGCGAGCGCGTCGGCTTTGGCCAGGGTGCCGGCTTAACCCGCAGTGCCGACTCTTGAAGAAGTTTGCTTGACCTCCGTGATTGTTGTAAAACGGTTCTTGGTGACAGGTCAAATGAAAAGCATCAAATTAGTTGACGTTTCGGTCCAGGTGAGGACCCTCCTGAGAACGAAATATGTTTAGGGGCCGTCCATTTATTACGTAAGACGTTTTAGGGGGGGGGGGGGGGGGTTCAACATTTCTTACTTAGTCTTACTTGGGGGAGAGGGGGACCCTGAAGACATCTTACGTAAGATTTTTCTTTTCTTTTTAATCTGACAAGGGGAAGCTAGATGCGAGGGGTGACCGATTCGGAACATCTTTCGCCCACATGTAGGGTGCACCTAGGGGTGTACCAGGTCCAAGTAATATGGCGCGCTTCTCAGCCGTTTTCGAGATAGAAAAAATCGAGAATTTTCGAGCAGTCATATACTATTTGCGTACGACCGAGTACCACGAGCGCGTAGCGTAGTCAGCAACGTCTCCGCTTCGTAAACGCTGGATCGCCGGATCGAATCCCGTTGTCGACACTTTTTTTTCTTTTTTTTTTTTCAAATATTTCATTTCTACGGCAGCTGCTATGCGAATAACTTATTATCTTTTCTCTTATTCTATTCCATTCATATAAAATATCTCTGTAAATCAATGAAGAAATATTCAAGTATGAAAAAGGTGCATAGTTCGTGATTCCCAGGTCTTGTATTCCATGAAGGATGTAGGTAGTTTTCATTGTCAGCTAATTTTCCTTTTACTATTCAAGCTGCGACTGGTTTTGACCCGTTCCGGATTTATTCGTCACGATTCTTTGCCTACCTTCCACCTCAATACCAGCACCTCGTTATTCCTTATTCCTACATAATAATCCACAATAAAAAAAATATATACATTAATTCATCGAAATAATAAGTTATTCGCATAGCAGCTGCCGTAGAAATGAAATATTTGAAAAAAAAAAGAAAAAAAAAGTGTCGACACCGGGATTCGATCCGGCGATCCAGCGTTTACGAAGCGGAGACGTTGCTGACTACGCTACGCGCTCGTGGTACTCGGTCGTACGCAAATAGTATATGACTGCTCGAAAATTCTCGATTTTTTCTATCTCGAAAACGGCTGAGAAGCGCGCCATATTACTTGGACCTGGTACACCCCTAGGTGCACCCTACATGTGGGCGAAAGATGTTCCGAATCGGTCACCCCTCGCATCTAGCTTCCCCTTGTGAAATCAGCTCGACATTGCGCCAAAATTTCCCTAGGCCCCACGTCTGTCACGATTTTTGTAATCACTTTGAATATTTCAGGTACTTATTCAATCTTACGTAACATTTCTGGGGGAGGGGGGGGGACTTTGCAATTCTTACGATTTCTTACTGAGGGGGGAGGGGGGGTCAAAAATGGGCGAAAATTGTCTTACGTAATAAATGGACGGCCCCTTATTGAACATCTGTTTTTGAAAAAAAAAAAAAAAAATTCACTTAACATACGTTGAGTTCAAATTCAACAGCAACCTAATCTAGAATAAAGTACATTTTTTTTGTTCACAGAACCTTATACCTTAAAATTAGTGTAAAAATGAGATAAATTGGAGAAAACCCCGTAAATGCTAGTTATAGCATTCCGAACCTTCCACTTCTCCATTATCATAATAACTAAAATTGGAAATTGTGCCCCAACACTTAAGATTCCTTAAGATAACCTCTAACAATCTCAACTTCAACCTTCCTAAGCTTAGGACTACAGTGCGACCTCTCAATAAGAACGCTAAAGCCCCCAAGGGGAAAAGTTTTCCCGAGAATTCGAGTACCCCTACCAGTCGCGCGCTCCACGCTGACTGACTCTCTCTGTCTCTCTCTATCTTTTCTTTTAAGTTGGGCGTTCTTATTCAGAGGTTCGAACGCGAAAAACTCGAGCTCACAGTTCGAGTCGGAGTGGGGGAAGTGCTCGAGCGAGAAATAGGGGAAGCGTTCTTATTGAATGGACTCTTATTGGGAGGTCCCAATGTATGTTTAAACATTCCTTTTCCAAATTTCAGTCATCTTTACTGAATCTCGAAATTAGTGACGCACATGCTTCCATCATCCGACTTGAGCATTCCATTTCTATGCACTGAGAAAAGAGTTTCTTTATATCAAATAAACGTATTCGTTTGAAAATTTCGCGAAATATTTGTTAACTGTTAAAGAATATCTTGACATGAAGTAAATATATATGTTGTCCCAACTACTGTGGAAATTTCGCAGTATTTGCAATAAATAAAGCATTCGGTTGAGACGAAGCCTAGGTCACACCATGTCTCCTCAAATGCAGATTCATTAACATTTAACAAATCTTACACGAGGGTTTGAGATTTTATGTAATTCGTGCGTAGTAGTCTGCACGCTTGCCGTTAGAGGTAATTGAGCGGCGCTGAATACTCTGCCTACATCCTCGCGAGTAAAACCGCGCCAGTCATAATACATTCACCGACGTGAGGCGCATCATTCTTAGCTAAATCTAGACATACTACTGAATGTGTGCAAAATAAAATCAAATCATCCGTACTCTAAATATAAACTTCCCCAACAATTACTAATAGATTCCAACACTGGAATTCAATGAGAAACTAAACAATAAGGTTAGATACTAAGGCTACGTTAAGTACAAAACACAAATTTAATAGGGTTTTTTATATAAATGTTTCCCCCTAAAATTACTCATATCATGCAAACGAACTCACATGTATCAAGTATATATAACACAAAGATAGTTCAGAACAAATAAACAATGTAAACAAACATGTATTTTCACAACAAATCAATAAAAACTTTTTGAATCTTGAATCTTGAATCATTCTTAGCTCAAGGCGTACCCGTTTCTGGGCATCGTTTGTGCAGCATATTTTATGCATGCATTAACCTTTTTCAGTGAAATTAGTGGAGACATTCCAACAGTCACTTTAGTCACTTATCACATAAAAAAAAAAAAAAAAAAAAGATTTGCAACATGACTTCTTAGTCAATACCTGATTGGTCTAAAAACAAGCGTCACGAGTGACAAAAAACCGACTTCAAAACCAAACTACTTAACAGATTTCGATGAAATTTATATGGGACCAATATGAAAGTATACCCTTTCGAATAAAAAAAGAATTTTCCAAATCGGTTGATAAATGACGGAGTTATGAGGTAACAAACATAAAAAAAAAAAAATACAACCGAATTGAGAACCTCCTCCTTTTTTGAAGTCGGTTAAAAAAAAGATCATCATTCAGGGATAACTGCACTGATAAAGAAGCACAATTCATTTAATAATTTAATACAGAGAAATACAAGATTTCTTAACTATTAAGAAATCCTCATTTCATTATCGTGTTTGATCGTCTGTTAGAACTGGACGCGAATTTTAAGGAAATTGATGATTCGTTAACTATTAACAAATCATTATTTGAGACGAAGAAATACACTCGAATGAATGATTTCTTGGCCATGACGAGATGTATATTTGCTTATATACAAATATACGATTCGTTAACTGTTAAAGAACTTTATTAACAACAAAGAAACTCTTTTCTCAGTGTACTTACAATTAGAGAGTCGATCATGATTGAATTACCCGCTGGCGTCCGATTCTTCTCGACACAAGGAACTAAAGTGAACTCATTGTTTGAACGACACAAAACATCTAACATCAATAAGTTATCTCCTATCTAGGTTGGTAGGCCAACATGCTACGGACTATAAAATCAGAAAAAACTGGCTAGTCAACCTGAGTGACATTCCGATACCCAATAATGTTGCTGAAGTCGTCCAACTTGGCCCTAACTTTGGTTTACCGTTCGATAATACGCGGATACCTTCCAACCTCGCTTCCAACAAGCTTATTGCACACTTTGAGTCAGAAATATCTTCCATTCCACCTGAATGCAGGAATGAGGCTAGATTGGAGTTCACTAACGAAATCAAGAAGTACAAAAATAATACATCTAAATTTGTGAATTCCCTTAACGCTCGTTAAGGTGAAATGAAAGTCACGTGACCTCGATATGATTTACACTTGGAATTTTCAAACGCTATTTTCTCAGCCAAAACACATTCGATTGATGTGAAATTGATATCAGTGACGTAGAAAAACTTAATGGAGGGCCTGCCAATCGTGGATTTTCGAATATCGAAAGACATAATCAGAATTTTGTGTAACAATATTGTTCTGTAACCCAAGGAGGTGCTGCCCCTCGTGGAGAGAGGCAGCACTTCCTTGGATTACAGAACAATATTGTTAAAAAACTGTTATTACGTCTCGATTTTCGAAAATCCACGAGCGTCATGCCCTTCATTGAGTTTTTCTACGTCACTGATATCAATTTCACATCAATCGACTGTGTTTTGGCTGAGAAAATAGCGTTTGAAAATTCCAAGTGTAAATCATATCGAGGTCACGTGACTTTCATGTAATTTCACTGTAATTAATGAACTGTTTTTTTTTTCTTCTTTTCACTTCTATTCAATCACGGTTAGCTTCATAGGTCTACCGCGCCATAGTTTTCGGTCTCCAGGTCTATCGTGCCATAGTTCTGGGTCTACCGCGCCATAGTTCTGGATGTCCAGGTCTATCGCGCCATAGTTCTGGGTGTCCAGGTCTATCGCGCCATGTCCAGGTCTACCGCGCCATAGTTTTCGGTCTCCAGGTTTATCGTGCCATAGTCCAGGGTCTACCGCGCCATAGTTTGGTCTACCGTGCCATAGTTTTCGGTCTCGAGTCTCGTGCCATAGTTCTGGATGTCCAGGTCTATTGCGCCATAGTCCTGGATGTCCAGGTCTACCGCGCCATAGTTCGGTCTACCGTGCCATAGTTTTCGGTTTCGAGTCTCGTGCCATAGTTCTGGATGTCCAGGTCTATTGCGCCATAGTCCTGGATGTCCAGGTCTACCGCGCCATAGTTTTCGGTGTCCAGGTCTATCGTGCCATAGTTCTGGGTCTACCGCGCCATAGTTCTGGATGTCCAGGTCTATCGCGCCATAGCTCTGGGTGTCCAGGTCTATCGCGCCATGTCCAGGTCTACCGCGCCATAGTTTTCGGTCTCCAGGTTTATCGTGCCATAGTCCTGGGTCTACCGCGCCATAGTTCTGGATGTCCAGGTCTACCGCGCCATAGTTTTTGGATGTCCAGGTCTACCGCGCCATAGTTTTTGATCTCCAGGTCTATCGCGCCATAGTTCTGGATGTCCAGGTCTATCGCGCCATAGTTCTGGATGTCCAGGTCCACCGCGCCATAGTTTTTGGATATCCAGGTCTACCGCGCCATAGTTCTGGATGTCCAGGTCTACCGCGCCATAGTTTTCGGTCTCCAGGTCTATCGTGCCATAGTTCTGGGTGTCCAGGTTGTTCAAGTGGATGTCCAGGTCTATCTCGCCATAGTTTTCGGTCTCCAGGTCTATCGCGCCATAGTTCCGGACGTCCAGGTCTACCGCGCCATAGTTTCCCGCGTCCAGGTCTATCGCGACATAGTTCCCGGCATCCCGTTCTATCGCACCATAGTTTCCGGGGTCCAGATATATCGCGCCATAGTTTCCGGCGTCCAGGTCTATCGCGACATAGTTCCCGGCGTCCAGGTCTATCGCGCCATAGTTTCCCGCGTCCAGGTCTACCGCGCCATAGTTTTCGGTCTCCAGGTCTATCGCGCCCTGGATGTCCAGGTCTATCGCGCTATAGTTCTGGGTGTCCAGGCCAGGGCATACAGGTCTTTTAACAATAATTCATCTGTTTTTGCAAGAAGGGTTAGAAATGGTTAGAATAGCCACTGACGGCTAGAAAAAGTTAGGCCAGTCATGCCTAGGAAAAATGAGTGTCCCAAGAAGGGTTAGAAATGGTTAGAATAGCCACTGACGGCTAGAAAAAGTTAGGCCAGCCATTCCTAGGAAAAATGAGTGTCCCAAGAAGGGTTAGAAATGGGTAGAACAGCCACTGACGGTTAGAAAAAGTTAGGCCAGCCATTCCTAGGAAAAGTGAGGCGCGGAGCGCCGAGCGGGGTTGCCGCGCGAAGCGCGGAGGGGCGGAGCCCCTAGTTAATAATAACAATAACCAGCCGTTACCGCTTTCCCTTGATTCTGCGTAAACTTCAAACAGGTGTACACCTTAGAGTCAGTCACCAAAATGTCTGCGTTTTTTTTTTTTTTTACTTCTGGGAGTCCTAATGAATAAAATGGACACAAATAGAACCACGAGCAAATGATTCAGGAGAGCTTTTTTTATACATTTTTACGACCTCGTCCCGTGATAATTATACAGGGCCCCGGATGTCTGCCTCTTCGATTTTCTTCGTTTTCAGAAAGATTTTAAACAATAGCCCTAGAGGCATATGAGCACATGACTATTAGCAACCTTTTTTTTTACATTTTCGAAGCGCTGTAACTCGAAAAGTCAGTCGCATACGAACTTCGTCGACTGGACCAAATCAATTCGTATTGAACTGAACTTTCATCCCTATCGATATGAAACATGAGCAAATGATATATAAATTGGGCACCCAGCCCCCTAACTATCGGTGAATGCGTGTGAAATTAGAATTAATCGTTGAAAGACTACATCAATTATTGGATGGCGCGTAAAACCTCGATCATTATCGCAGGTCGATAGGTCGTGAGCTCAGTCGCGAGGGAGGTTCGATTGTGAAAACCGATAATCGATTTTAACGGTTGGACGGGTAAATCAGTGAGACAGAGCAATGGAAAGCTGTCCGGTTGATTATATACACTATGTACACCGATGGGTGACAACAGAATAAAAAATATGGTTCAATGAAAAATTGGGCGAAATAAGCAACGATGTGTATGAATCAAAAGAATTTAAAAAATGTATTTCCGAGCAAACGTATTATCATGGTATATTTTTATATACCTACTAGGGGCTCCGCCCCTCCGCGCTTCGCGCCTCACTTTTCCTAGGAATGGCTGGCCTAACTTTTTCTAACCTTCAGTGGCTGTTCTAACCTTTTCTAATCCTCTTTGGAACACTCACCCTTCCTAGGAATGGCTGGCCTAACTTTTTCTAACCGTTCTTGGGACACTAATTTTTCCTAGGAATAGCTGGCCTAACTTTTTCTAACCTTCAGTGGCTGTTCTAACCATTTCTAACCCTTCTTGGGACACTCACTTATTTCCATAGACCTGGACGTCAGGAACTATGGCGCGATAGACCTGGACGCCGGGAACTATGGCGCGATAGACCTGGACGCCGGAAACTATGGCGCGATAGACCTGGACGCCGGGAACTATGTCGCGATAGACCTGGACGCGGGAAACTATGGCGCGATAGACCTGGACGCCGGGAACTATGTCGCGATAGACCTGGACGCCGGAAACTATGGCGCGATATATCTGGACCCCGGAAACTATGGTGCGATAGAACTGGATGCCGGGAACTATGTCGCGATAGACCTGGACGCGGGAAACTATGGCGCGATAGACCTGGACGCCGGGAACTATGTCGCGATAGACCTGGACGCCGGAAACTATGGCGCGATATATCTGGACCCCGGAAACTATGGTGCGATAGAACTGGATGCCGGGAACTATGTCGCGATAGACCTGGACGCGGGAAACTATGGCGCGATAGACCTGGACGCCGGGAACTATGTCGCGATAGACCTGGACGCCGGGAACTATGGCGCGATAGACCTGGACGCCGGAAGCTATGGCGCGATAGACCTGGACGCCGGAAGCTATGGCGCGATAGACCTGGACGCCGGAAACTATGGCGCGATAGAACTGGACGCCGGGAACTATGTCGCGATAGACCTGGACGCCGGAAACTATGGCGCGATAGACCTGGACGCCGGGAACTATGTCGCGATAGACCTGGACACCGGAAACTATGTCGCGATAGACCTGGACGCCGCAAACTATGGCGCGATAGACCTGGACGCCGGAAACTATGGCGCGATAGACCTGGACGCCGGGAACTATGGCGCAATAGAACCGGCTCGTGAAATCAACAAACGACCATTATAGTTACGTGATGAACGTACGAACAAAAAACTTTATTAAACTACAACGCGAATAACCTGGACGACGGAAACTACGACGCGAACAACCTGAATGACGGAAACTACGACGCGGTCGACATGGACGCCAGGAACTGCAACGCGATTGACCTGGACGATCCACTTGGACACCAGGAAATCCCCATAAACCAGGCCGATTGACTTGAGCGCCAGGAACTCGACGTGGAAAAGCCGCTCAGCCTCGAAATGGAGAAAATGAGTGTCACAAATCATGACCCAGATGCTGACACACAGAGATCAACAAGTGTCAGAAATCAAGCCTAGATTCTGACCGTCCATAGTTACGGGAAGAAAAATCAACAGATTTTCGGCCATAGTTACGGGACGAAAAATCAACAGATTTTCCGGCCATAGTTTCGGGACGAAAAATCAACAACTTTTCGGCCCATAGTTACACGATAGAGATAATGTAAAACCGTACGTTACACAAGGCGTGAACAATAATGTCATTGTGCGATATACCTCGCAATATACTATACATCTGTATATATGGGGCTGTCCACGTCAATTCAACCACCCTCCAGACCGCGACCTCTCCGATTTGCCCTGTGATTTTTTGTGTTATTGTCCGTGCTTTGAAACATTTTTCTTAATTTTTTCAGATTTTTCGGATCAACCCTTTTTGAGTTATAATTTTTTTTTTTACTCAAGAAGGACCATTTTTTAAAATCTGAAAAAATTCACAAAAATCCTCTGACGGACGTATAAGAACAGTCTCCCATTTGCGAGAATGTGGAACGAATTTTTTAAATATTTTTTTTTACGAATTGATTGATTTTTTTTTTTTTTTTTTAAGTAAGCAATACACCCACGACTTTTATCCTTTCTAGATCTAGGATAAAATGTGGAAAAAATTGTTTGTTTCGAAGTTTATATCCCAGAAACAATGAACAATGAGCTGAAACGACCAATTTTTTCCACATTTTATCCTTGGAGCAAAATGAATATTGGATCGAACTAATTGTTCTAGTAACTGACCACTTGAATACCAATGTCTTCCCATTCGTATAATTCGAAAATACTGCTGGCAGATCTAGAAAGGAAAAAAGTCGTGGGTGTAGTGTTTACTGAAGAAACAAAATCATTCAATTCGTCAAAAAAATATAAAACGAATTCGTTCCACATTGTCGCAAATGGGAGACTGTTCTACGTCAGTCAGAGGATTTTTATGAATTTTTTCAGATTTTTAAAAATGGTCCGTCTTTTTGAGTTAAAAAAAATTATAACTCGAAAAGGGTTGATCCAAAAAATCTGAAAACATTAAGAAAAATGTTTCAAAGCACGGACAATAACACAAAAAATCACGGGGCAAATCGGAGAGGTCGCGGTCTGGAGGGTGGTCGAATTGACGTGGACAGCCCCATATACAGACATTTTTATGGCGTGTTGGAAATCCGTTTGATATAATTATAATATACATTTTCATCTACTAATTTATTATATAGGATAATCGAATTCAAAGGAACAAGGAAAACGTTGACGTCACCGTCAACAACAACAGCAACAACAAGTAGAATAATATCGATAACACAATGATAAGTAATAATAGTACATAGTTATGACAATAATAATGGTAACGATAATTTTAATGATTAAATTAATAATAATAACAATAATGATAATAATAATAATGGTAACAGGTAATAATAATTGTAGGGGGCCATTCAACAAATACGTTCGCGTTTTTGGAAAATTTTAGACCCCCCCCCCTCCCCCCCGTGTAACAATGGTTCGTTTCACTAGACCCCCCCAAAATAATACGTCACAAATCTCGACCCTCCCCCCAGCCCTTTTTTTCTCTATTCATCCATCTAATTCAAACTATTTCCAAGATTCCGTTTGATATAATTATAATATACACTTTTATCCACTAATTTATTATATAGGATAATCGAATTCAAAGAAACAAGGAAAACGCTGACGTCACCGTCAACAACAACAGCAACAACAAGTAGAATAATATCGATAACACAATGATAAGTAATAATAGTACATAGTTATGACAATAATAATGATAACGATAATTTTAATGATTAAATTAATAATAATAAAAATAATGATAATAATAATAATGGTAACAGGTAATAATAATTGTAGGGGGCCATTCAACAAATACGTTCGCGTTTTTGGACAATTTTAGACCCCCCCCCCTCCCCCCCGTGTAACAATGGTTCGTTTCACTAGACCCCCCCAAAATAATACGTCACAAATCTCGACCCTCCCCCCAGCCCTTTTTTTCTCTATTCATCCATGTAATTCAAACTATTTCCAAGATTGTCCATAATGAAACATATTTAAGGTATCAAAAATACAAAATCTGAATATCATTGCGTATTTTATACAGAAAGATCCCGAACGTAGTGCGAGTTCGCTCTCTTTTTCATTCGTTGAGTAAATGGAAGGTTTTGTCGCTCAACATTTATCATAATTTACGGAATTCTTGTGCCAAAACACGAACTCTTTATGCAAAAACCGAACGTCACATTTGCCGACCCCCCATGACTTGTAACGTCACACGAACCTTGACCCCCCCCCCCTCTAAAGCGAACGTATTTGTTGAATGGCCCCTAGTAAAAAATAATAATAATATCAGGGCACAATAATTATTTTAAGGATATAGCTAACACGCTAAGAATTTAAGGCGTGGAGTGCATACCGTATTTGAGAAGAGTAATATTTTGATTTCTTTAGTGCATTGGATTTTCGTCGACATTCACATATGCTCAAATAATATTATACCTGGGTACGTCATTGAGAGACCGCCACGATCCGATGTTTTTTTAAATGATAGTCCAGATGTCTTCTTTAAAGTAGGTACCGTTCGAAAGTTCGAAATTGGTTGAGTTGTAGGTAAAAAGTGGGCAATTTTTTTTATCGCCTGTCGTTTTTATATTTTAGGTACCTTTTGCACTTGAAAATACTCTTTGACTAATATGCGTTAAACAAATTTGACTTCAATGAATACCACCCTACTATCGCACATACATAAAATATTTGTATGTAACGCGAGTATGATTTACGAGTTTTCCGAAGGTAGTTTTCAGAACAGTAAGTAGTCGCTTCTGTGACCGTGGGAGTAAGCTGCGAATGCGCACGTGCGCAGCCTACACACGCTCGGCATGAAAACACCGAGTTTGCCTCTTTGTTACACAATATACTATTTCATTCCGAGGACCGAAAAGTAGTCATTATTGTACACTCAGCGCGAGTCCGCGTATATGCGCATTTGCAGTTGTTACGTAAAGCACGGAGTCAGAGGGATGGAGACCGAATTCTGCCGAGACCATTCTGTAAATTTTTATGAAAAGCTGTAGAATCGCTCCCCAGATCCCGACATTGTAAAGGGATTTCAGGGCGCAATACGTATAGTTAATCCGCTGAACAGAATCTCTCAACGCGTGGCGCATGCGCATTACGTGTTTACAGTTCTATTATGGCAGCAAGCTGGTGAGGTTATGTCATAGCGATTTGTTGTCAAATTCGCGGTGCAGTAGTAGAATCACAAATATCGTTTGATCATTTACAAAAAAGCACTATCAGTGCAGCAAAAAAGATACGCGAATACACTGCGAGGGCGAAAACAGAATATTCAAAATAATTTATCACCTTACATAAAATAAGTAAGAGAATCGTAACCTGGCCAACTTGCTGTCATGATAGAACTGTCTCACTCGCGCTGTCTTCGAGAGAGACGAGAACGCTGAATACGTACTGCGCATGCGTCACGCGTTGAATCATTCTTCTCAGCGGACTTCGCGTATTTCGCCCGGCCAACTTAGTCGCACTCAATGTGTGGAGTTCCTTCTCCTTCTCTCTTACTTCATGATGTCAAGAATTGTGTGCAACAAGGAGGAAACAGTCTTCTTCTAACATCCACTGCCTACGACTCGTACTGCAAACTCACGCTCCCTATAATGGTAATGAGACAGTCGGGGATGGTTGTACATCCCAGTGACGGGCAAGGAAATGGATAGTGGTGGACTAGAGGTTCAGGCTTGATTCATTGTCAGTTAATACCTATTTGGGATCCCAGAATTCCCATCTGACTTTAACTCTGAACTCTTATTTCTGCAAACATAGTAACGATTCTTCCGTGAAATTGCATTTGATGCCTCCAAGAATGAGAGATATGGGTAGGGAAATACTGATTAAACTCCATCCGTGTCACACTTGATCAACTCAACTGCTTCCACCCTCTCACGCAGTTTCATGTTTCCGTCGTTTTCCACAAAATGAATCAAATTCATATAGGGGGAGGTTCCGAGCAAAACGGAACGGGTTTTGGCCGATGGTCTGCGAATTTCATGTCCGACCAGAAACTCGTTCATTACCAGCTTGCGGAGAATTTCCTACAGTTTTGGAACAGATACTTCAAAATTTTACTATACGTAGTTCGAGGTGTCACTGAAGTTGTGGTAAAATGTTCAGCTGGACGTTTACAGAGAAAAGAGGAAGTTAGCCTAATCACCTCGGAAAGGAAAAGTTTTTATTATATCTCCACGTTTTGAGGTCCAGAGAATCACCTCCAACCATTTTGAATTTGACGTCTAGGTGTGTGTATTAGGGTGGTCCTTATTTGGGGTCAAAATTAATTTTAATATCCTAAAATTAATTTTAATATCCCTAAATCGGTTCAAAATACGTAAAAAGTAATGCTGTAATTTTTTCAGATTTTTTAAAAAAAGCTTGACCCTTGACCACGGGGGTTGAATTTTTCCATTTAAAATACATGGGATTTTTCCACGTTTGCAGTCACTATTTTACTGTGGGCCTAAATATGCTTGTAAAATCTTGAAATTTTCACTAATTAGTTTACAAGCATGTTGCTACACGGGGAAAATTTCCGAAACTCCTACCCTCAAAATGTTGTATAACATCACCATGATAATTATGATTTTTATTCCATTATTATTTCTTTCAAAATACTCTGAAATCATGTGAAACGCGAAGAAAAATGAAAATTTCGAACTTTTTTCAAAATTAAAAAGAAAAGACAATGGAAAATCATAATTATTATGGTAATATTATACAATATTTTGAGGGTAGGGGTTTGGGAAATTTTTCCCATGTAGCAACATGCTTGTAAACTAATTTGTGAAAATTTCAAGATTTTACAAGCATATTTAGGCCCACAGTAAAATAGTGACTGCAAACGTGGAAAAATCCCATGTATTTTAAATGGAAAACTTCAACCTCCGTGGTCAAGGGTCAAGCATTTTTTTTATCAGAAATAATTACAGCATTACTTTTTACGTATTTTGAACCGATTTAGGGGGCGGCAAGGGTAAAATTAATTTCGACTCCAAATAAGGACCACCCTAGTGTGTATGTATGTATGTACGTATAGGGCGGAATCTGTTGTACCTCGCGCCTATTTTCAGTTTTCATTCATTCAAAAATTAACCGTTGTAGGTAACGTCATAAACTCAATAAGATAGGTATTATCCTGACATGTCTTAAACACGTAATGATTTCTTCGTTCTACCCCCCTTGAAAACGCGTCTTTTCATACATGCGAAGCGGGTGGAATCTGACAAGGAGAGTAGGGACCCTCGATGTCGCGGATCGGGTTCTCGTTTCACGTGGTGAAAGTTTAAGACCTCCGAATTAACGTGGTTTTTGATTTTTGATTGAATAGGCCTTGGTTGTTGAGATATCGCGATTTGAAAATTTGAGATTTTCGGGCGGAGTGGGGCTCGCGCGTCAACTCCATTAAGCGTGGACGTTAGAATCAAGAGCTGGCGTAGCTGACCCGGTAAGACGACGGACTGGTATACTGAAGGTTCACGGTTCGCGTCTCGGTACATTTTTTTTGTTCAATTAATTTTTCATATATTTTTTCAATCTCTGATAAGACTTCGCATATGTAGGTAAATAAGACAATTCGAAAAATATGTATTACCAATTTTATTTACATACATTATACACTACATGAACGTCATTACGCTATAATAATATGATAAAATGTTTATTTTTATAACGAAGGCACAATTATATCAAAAAACATAAAATTACATAAAAAATATAATTGTTGAAAAAATAATTAATGTAAACGAAGTTTACTTTCCTGACAAGATTCGCTAGGTTAAATGTGGTCGCGGTGGTATTTGGTTCACGTTATGTTCGTGGTGTCGTAAATCTTTGTGCGCAGTTGCTTTTATGATGGTTTCCACCCCCCAATTTGTCGACGTACCAGTAGTGGTGAAGAAGAATCAGAATGATTACGTGGCACAAAATTTGCACGTGTGTATTACATGAATTATTTTTTGAACAATTATATTTTTTATGTAATTCTATGTTTTGTTATATAATTGTTCCTCCGTTATTATAATAACCATTTCATCATATTATTATAGCATAATGACGTTTATGTAGTGTATAATGTATGAAAATAAAACTGGTAATACATATTTTTTAATTGTCTTACTTACCTGCATATGCAAAGTCTTATCAGAGATTGAAAAAATATATGAAAAATAAATTGAAAAAAAAAATGTACGGAGATGCGAACCGTGAACCTTCAGCATTCCAGTCCGTCGTCTTACCGGGTCAGCTACGCCAGCTCTTGGTTCTAACGTCCACGCTTAACGGAGTTGACGCGCGAGCCCTACTCCGCTCGAAAATCTCAAATTTTCAAATCGCGATATCTCAGCAACCAAGGCCTATTCAATCAAAAATCAAAAAGCACGTTAATTCAGAGGTCTTAAACTTTCACCACGTGAAACGAGAACCCGATCCGCGACATCGAGGGTCCCTATTCTCCTTGTGAGTTATTGTGACCGCTTGGCGAGCGGGCGCACATTTCCATTACAGCCCTCTTCGAGCGGGCGGAAAGTATGAAAAGGCGTGGTTTCAAGGGGAAGAGACGAAAAGTATCGTGTGTACCACGGGCGGAAGGCGAGTTTCGCCTTCTTTCCGCCGTTGATACACAATACACTATTTTCTGGCCTTAAAATAAACACTTTATGTTTTTTTTCGGGGTTTTTCGAAAAAGTGTAGTAGTAGTAATGCTCTTCATTATATTGCCTTTCGGCGTTTACATAATCTTTCTCACCAATAGTTAAGTCTTACTTCCTAATGATTTATTTACGTTTATACACTCATCATATCTTCATTCCATATTTCATTTCGTATCCAAATTCCTATTTCCCTCCCGCTTTAATCCCCTACATCACTTAACATACTTTCCACATTCTTCTCCGTTTCTTCCACTGCTTTTACTTTCCTTTCTTCGGCCCGCAGTTCTTCTTCCTCCTTCTTCATCTCTTCTTTCGTCCGCTCCAGATCCGCCCTCCACCTTTCCATATCCGCTTCCCTTCTCTCTGAGTGTTCTCTGCTTTCTTTTCTTCTACCTGTACCGTGCGCGGCTTCTCTTGCCCCCTCCTCTTCTCGCTCCCAGAACTTCTCTCTTTCTCTGTTTTCTCTTCATCCTGGGCTGTCTTGTTCTCCCTTTGTTGCCGCCCGCTGTTTTCTTTTCTCTCCCTTTGCTCGCGCTCCCCGCCTATCTCCGTCCTTTCTCGGTCCGTTTTCCCCCCCTCTTGGCTCTCGGCTTCTGGTAACTTTAAGATTCTCGTCTCCTCTGCTTCCAGTTCTTCTTCTTCCTTTCTCAGCTCCTCCTTTCTGCGCTCAAGGTCCTCTCTCCATCTTTTTACGCTTTCTTTCCAACTTTTCACCCGTTCTGTATCGCTCTTGCCTTGGGCTCCTCTTTCATCTCATGCGCTTTCTTCCATTTGCCATCCCTCCGTCTCCTCTTTCCATATCCACCAGTTTCTGTCGATGCATACTCTATCTTCCTCTTCTAGGATTTCCTTCCCCTCTCGTCTCGCTTTACTTGCCAGATTGTTCACCATCCACCGTGTCCTTCTTTCTCTGAATGTGCGGTCCCTTTCTACCCACAGGGACCGCACATTCAGAGAAAGAAGGACACGGTGGATGGTGAACAATCTGGCAAGTAAAGCGAGACGCTTCCCACCGCTCCCAAATTTTCTCTTTTCTCTTCACCATTTCGCGGGTTTCCTCCGTTCTTATGAGGCGCACGATTATCAGATTTTCTTTCGCTGTCCAGATCTTTTCCACCTCTACCTTTTTTCCTAGCAGTCTTTGCAGCCACCTTTCCACCCTGTCCTCCACTTCCACTTTCTCCACATCCATTCCTCTGACCACCAAGTTTCTGGCCCTTTTTCTTCTGTCCCTGGCCGCCCACTGCCACGTCTCGTCTCGCTCACTTACTCGTCCGTTCTCTTTCTGTCCCCTTACTCATTTCCTGCTCTCTCTCCTTCAAAGGCCTTATTCATTTCCTCCACCCACGACCTAATTTTCCTACCTCCCTCTGCCACTATGCGTGACGCCTTCGGAGGGGGTCGACCCCTCGGCCTGCTTAGCGTCCCGATCTCTCTTTCCATCCCTTTCCTCTATTTCGCCCTCACTTGGTCCCTTTCCGCCGTCTTCACTACTCTCCCCTCCTGTTTCCTCCCCTTCCCTCTCGTGCCTCGATCTTTCCTGCTCGGCGCACCTGCGGAGTGCTTCGTATATCCGCTCGTACGACTTCTCCGATTTATCCCGTATCTCTGCCATCAAAGCTGTCAGAGATCCCTCCTCCCCCTTGCGTCTGCCTGCGTCGTCGTGCTCCGTCACCTCGCTCCTCTTTCCCCGTTCATGCGCTCTGTATGAAACTCTTCCTTCTTTGCCGGTTGGGCTTACTTTTCGTGCTGTCGTACTCAGGCTCTTCGCTAGGGCCCTTCCTCCCCTCTTCTCCCTTCAGCTCCGGGCGCCCCTTGCCTACAAGTGTGTGTCTCCCTAACCTCTATCGCCTTGCCTTTATACTTTCTGTTCCTTCACTGATTCCGTCCTTCCTCTTCGCTTTTCTTTCTTCTATCCTTTCCTTGCCGTTATCACTTTCAATGAGCTTCTTTTCACCGCTACTGCTCCTCTCCGCTCTTTTTACACACCAAAAACTTTCCCTCCCGTATCCGAGGCTCCTTACTCAATCACTTCCAAGATCAAATCCCTCCAAAAAAAGTGTATTTAGGTTCAATGTACAACAGGGGGTATGTATGTACACATACCTGGAACATATGTAGGCTGTATCTTGGACACAATATATCTCAATCGTTACAATCGACCAAATTATTTCAATTATACTTATTTCTTTTACGATTCCAATGCAATTTCTAGTGAAACATACACTAACTCTTGAAACATTTGTCAAAATCCCTTATTTCATCAACGTGAGTTTGTAGGGGAATCTGTTGTACCTTGAACATAGTTGTGCTTCGAGCGCTTGCAAAACACGTTGTTCACATGCTCAAGGTAGGTACAACGTGTTTCGCATGTCCAATCTACTACACTACGCGATAATGGTAAAAACGGCTCACAGATTTTTGAGGTCAAGAATGCAACGTTGCTGATAACCGATTTTCAGCGATAGATAAACAGGGATTATATTTAAAAAAAAAAACTTCCCCCACATGAAATATAATCTTATGCAGGGACTCATGCGGGCAAGTATGTGAACGCGAAAAAACTTACTTTTGAAGGCGAAAATTTCTATCCTATGTCATGAACGCACGTTTGCCCTTCGGCACATGGGACAAACGTCATAGAGGTGTTATCTGGCGGAACATGTTTTATCTACTACTATCATCCATTTTGAGCGAGAGATCCGAGAAAATACCAGATCAAGCATGTGTTCGAGGGGTGTAACTATGTCCATGGTACAACAGGTTCCCTTACCCGACTGTAAATTTGGTGAGGCTAGCCTGTCGTCCGACCAGGCCCCGATCGCGGCGGCCGGAGCAGGGTGCCTGATCAGGCTCTTGTGGAACACTGCATTACAAACGAGGTCAGGGCCTGATCACTCCACCTGACATGGGCCTGATCACTTTACCTGATGTGAGCCTGATCGGGCAGTAGGGCAATCCTGGCCAGGACCTTAACTTATCACTGCCTTAACAAAATTTCCAGTCGGGTAAGTAATCAAATTTTCGTCGCGTCGATATCCCAAGAATGAGTGCTCGGATTTTCATCAAATTGGGTTGAATGACGCGGCTTACCAAATCTTAAAATTGATTAGATTTTGGCATTGAACGGTTCAGTATTTTCTAAATTATTTGAATAACATGATTCGAAAAAAATCCAATAATAGTGACGAGATCTTGAGAACGCATGAACAGATTTGGATAGTAATTGGTAACAGGGGGTTTGTTAGGTTGCTGATCATGAATCTCAAGTCAGATTTGCGAAATTTTAATTTGGCATACTCAATATGTAGAAAAAAAAACTTAAAATGTTCGGATTTTGATGAGCATTGGATCAGAAATCTAAAGTCGGATTTGGAAAATTCAACATGGCGATTTAAAAATACTTGTAAAAGAGTTAGAAATCTGCAGATTTCGATTGAAGTTGGTATGAACAGTTTTTCGAATCACTGATTACAAATTTGGCGTTGAATGAACCTTGAATTTTCGGAAGTTCAAAACAAATAATAATATTGTCGAGCACGAAAATTATGCGGGAAGTTCAAAAGCTGTCACTTTGGCAGCCTAAATCAGCCTATTTTTTTTCGTCAGTCAATAACCTTTTGTGGGGGGAATAATCAAACTTCTAGTTTTGACGGCTTTTTAAAAATCAAATGGCGAACAGAGAAATATAAAAACAGCGATCGAAACGAAAAATTAGTCTTTTCTCTCGCTTTTTTCTCAAATATTTTTTTCAATAATTAATTGATATCGAATAATGGAAAACGTCCAGCTAAAAATTTCACCCGACTTTAGTAGGGAAAAGTCCGATTTGCCTCAAATTGGTTATGCCTCAGACGATATTTTACACAGATCATGCGACACAACGATATTATGCACGGCATTATTTTTGCCCAGGTGTGACAATTGTAGGGCTCCCCAGAAGTGTGACATCGGAGGGTTAAATTCTACAAATATTTATACAGTGAAACTTTTTTTATTGTAGTCGAGCGCGCACAGCGACCTGCAGTACTGTCGTGTCAAAGAGGCAGGGTTTCACACAGCTGACAATGAGTTGAGAACATTGTAGTGACTATGTTATTAGGCATAAACGGGTGTGGATTTCGACAAGACCAGATGGCGACAGGCTGAGACTGAATGTAAACTCAATCAGAATTATGAATAACCTCCACTTTTTTCTATGATGACTCTCTTGGTATTAAGAGCATGCTATATAGTCCATCTTTACCAACCAAGTAGCCGCGTCACTTATTTCTACTGATATCAAAGCCTACGTGTAACAGGAGCGAAAAAGAAGATGATAGCGAAATATCGCATGAAATTCTGAGCACCTACATCCCAAAATGTCTTTGTTTCACACAACATTAACGACAAAATCCTTGTTCCTAACTAAAATGATACTGGCCGCGACGACAGTCGACAGTTGGTTGGTTGCTCTTAAGGTGAAACGCAAGCTGATTTACACTTGGCATTTTCAAAACCTATTTGAGCAGCCAAAACACATTCGATTCATGTGAAATTGATATTAGTGACGTAGAAAAACTTAATGGTGGGCGTGAGGCTCTTGGATTTGCGAAAATCGAGACGTAATCAAATTTTTTTTTAACAATATTGTTCTGTAATCTAAGGAAGTGCTGCCCCTCTCCACGAGGTGCGGCAAAAAGTTACTAGAGTGTTATAAAAGCGTGTATAATAGGAAGTAGAGTGCTATAAATACGTGTATAATGGTAACTAGCGCGTAAATAAAGATCTGCGCATGCACAGCTCAAACCCTTCTGTAAAACACCACTTCTAGCATGTTTCAGAGGCACAAAATGGGGCGCATTTCATGCACGTGTTACAAAAAATAACATTAATAATATTACAACTAAGATGGTTAGTGTTAAAATAAAATTTCGAAGCAGCTAGCTCTAAATCTTGTTGATAAACTTACATCGACAGTTTATATGAATTCTCCGCCTTATACTACATGTTTTATGTCATACGCTTGTACGAAGTAACAGCCTGACATGCAATTCAGCTTTATCGTAGTGAATTGTTCAGCCATTATCAGCATGGTACTAGAACTCGGAAGGAGGTACAAACTCTGAAACGTGCAGGGACTGAATTACTCAATAGTAATTTACGCATGCGCCCCATACATATTTTTTTACGGCGAAGGCATGAGGATTCACATTGACGCTAGTTGAGACCCGCACTCCGACCTCTGCATCAACTGCCGTTTGAGAGCATGCTCCATAGTCAGTCTTTACCGACCGTACCTGGTTTTCACTTGTTTTCACTGATAGCAAAGCCTACGCATCACAATGGCGGAAAAGAAGGAGTTAGCGCAAGTCTAAATTGAATTCCGAAGATATATCGACGGGTCCTAATGAAAAAGAGCCAACTCGCCGAATTCTATAGAAATTTCCATAATGTTTCGGCGAGTTGGCTCTTTTCTAACTGGCCTGGCGAGTTGGCTCTTTTCCATTAGGACACGTCGATATATTCGAAAACTTCTTCATTTCACACAACAATAACGACGTGGTATTAGAAACTGCATAAAATGGTAATTGTTGACGTCAATCGGTGGTGGCGGCCATGATAGGAGCTTTGCCCTTTGGCCGCACAGCTAGACATGGCGCACCTTTGGTACCTCTAATAAGACCACGTGACTTGCCGCTTACTCCGATAGGACCACGTGACTTGCCGCTCACTCTGATAGGACCACGTGACCTGACGCCCCGTCAGAGGTACCAACGCTGCGCCATGTCTAGCTGTGCGGCCAAAGGGCAAAGCTCCTATCTTGGCCGCCACTACCGGTTGACATCAACAATTACCATTTTATGCAGTTTCTAATACCACGTCGTTATTGTTGTGTGAAATGAAGAGGTTTTCAAATATATATCTTCGGAATTCAATTTAGACTTGCGCTAACTCCTTCTTTTCCGCCATTGTGATACGTAGGCTTTGCTATCAGTGAAAATAAGTGAAAACCAAGTACGGTCGGTAAAGACTGACTGGAGCATGCTCTTACTATTCTATGACAGCTTTGAGATTTCGTACCGCGCATTAAAAGTCAGGAACTTCGCATGACAACTATTCGATAAAATTTGTGTAAGGCTAGCCATACGAAATGCCACTGTACGGACCAAAAACAGGCGTCAAAAAGTGACATGTTTGTGCGAATGCCGGAAAAATATTAATGCAGGGTAACGGCACCAGTAGTGGGGCACTTAGGACATCTATCAAATTCAACTTCGTATTCCGATCGTGTTAAATCATTTTCCATCTTTCCGATTCACTCTACAGGTTTGTGAGGTCCCTACGCATTGTTTCGTATGTTTAACTTCAGTTATAATATTTATACATCCGATTTAAGCATCAAATAAGGCGAGGTGGCTGAAATTACCAGTAGTGGGCCGGGGTCCACCAGTAGTGGCCCGCGTTGAATACCAGTAGTGGGACAGGTTATCGAAATGAATAAAATAGAGCTACCGCACGACTCTATAGATATGCTTGTATATTTTCATTGTTTGGGAAAACATGTGCGAAAAAAATTGTCATAATCGTCGTATGGGTGTTGTTTTGGTTCCATTTGATATCAATTTTGTAATAATTGACTTTTATTTCTATTTTACGTGTAATTTGATACTTTTGGTAAGGTAGAACAAAACTGTATCATCGGTTCACTCGTTTTCCTCGCAAGCATTGACTGTCCCACCACTGGGGGGAAAAATTAAATACGGCACATACCAGTAGTGGGACACCCGTTCCACTACTGGCGAAGTCTGGGATACTGTCATCCTGAAGTGGGACACCTTGAATAATTCTAACCCCAAACATATTTTCGCGGATTTGAGCGTTCAAATACCTCATTTCATCAATTATCAATGAGTACAAGTGGATATATCAAATATCAATTCGTATGTATCTCAAAACTCAAATGTGACTGTTTTTAAATATCACTCTCCCGTTGTACTTTGCCTTGAATGCCACCTCGTTTCACAACTCGCGACGTTTAACAAATGATTTCGCTCGTCTGAAACCACTGATTCGCGTGACAGTGGTACCGATCAACGGAGGACATTCCAAGGAACATTTTCAAATTATGCTCAGTGAAACAATTGAAATTCCCATTAATTATAACCATGAAATGGGCCAAATGTCCCACTACCGGGTACTGTCCCACTACCGGGTACTGTCCCACTCGCGGGTACTGTCCCACTACCGGGTACTGTCCCACTACTGGTGCCGTTACCCTATGAATCTGCAGACAGCTATATTTATACTCATCTATCTTCTACCTATCCATCTTCTATCTTCTATCTTCTATCTATCTATCTTCTATCTATCTATCTATCTATCTATATTCTTTCTATATATGTATATATATATATATATATATATATATATATATATATATATATAAATCATCATCAATCAATAATCAAATCATTTATATATATATATATATATATATATATATATATATATATAAAGGAACAAGTGGCATCAACGCCCAGGCCAAACCGCTTGATCTAGAAACTTGAAATTTGAGCAATATGTTCCCTGCGACGTAACCACCCACTAACAAGCGATTTTTCGAAATTCGTTCGATAAGGGGATGAAAAGGGGTTAGAACGGGTTTTCGCGTATTCGGGGATATCTCCTCAGTCCGATAAGATATCGATTTCGTCTTTGCTTCAAACACTTTCCTATTGAAATACCTAGAAAATAGTTTGAGCATTCCTTCAAATTCGACTCCTAAGCGAATGAGAAGGGGTGGAAACAATTTTTGAGGCGCGTAGCGCTGACTCTTAGGCATTATTATTATTATTATTAAAAATTGATACTCTTATCATCTTGATTATGGTGGATTTTTTACCGATTCTTATCTTATCTCAAAGTATTCAATATTGTCGACGAAAGTCACTTTTGGTTAAGAATGTACAGCCAATACATCCTCAAGTTCTGTTACCTTATATTTTCCCTTGGAGTAGCTAATCATCCTTGTCACACTAAATCAATGATTATGTGCGAGTATATGAGTATATAGCAGCATCATGTTACAGTCTTAACATAATATTAAGTAATTGTTCCACTACAAAATATCGTTTAAAACTTGACGTTGTATCTAACAATGTTTGTTCAGCCTAACATTGAATAAATTCAGGAGATATCAAATAACATAATAAATCCTCTACAGCTATATGTATGTTAGAACAGATATAGCATTTAGAAAATATATATTATTATGTATGATACATATTAAATTGTACATATATTTTTCATCTTCAACACATCAATTAAAATAGTATATTAGTTCATTATAACAATTATTTTACTCATAAAACCTCTCTGCACTTACAATAATCCACATTATACCTTCGAACTATGGAGTATGTATACCACAAGGAGTGCGTACGTTCCTTACTAAATATATATCCATATAGAGTCGCGGCCGAATATTTTGAAAATTACAGTTCTAATTTTCGTGACTAGCGGCGGTCGTGTTACGATTTCTAGCGAGTACGGCATACATCTATCGCGAGTAAAAGTATACTCTGCGGAGAAAATTTCAGCCGGGGTGCTGCCTAACGAAGAAGACTCCCTTAGATACATAGTTGGTATTGTTCGAGCTGTTATTGGCAGCGCGCGGTTAAAGATCGAGTAGGTACTTCTCCTCTCTACACTCCATATTTCGAAGATTCGTTTCAATTTAATGAACAATTCAATTCAGTCTATTTGTTTCAACTCTTGCCAACTTACTCTCAACTAAGGATAACTGGTTATAACTTAATATAATCCCAGCGCAGCCTATCTCCTTCTGTTTTCTTTTTCCGCTCAGGTAAATGTATATTTTTTATATGATAAATTATACATATCGCATAGTATTTTCGGTTCCAATATCAATTGCGAATGCGATATTCTTTTGTTATGGACGAGCAGTTTTGAACGAAGGAAACGATATTGTATGATTAAAACTTGAAATACGTACATTTCAAAAACGGAATTCAAATATATAAAAGTCAATTAGTCTCATTGTCCTTCGTCGTTTTGCTGTACTAAATAGAGAGCAGAATAAATTGTCAATCATTTATTATGACTGTCTACACATTTTTTCAACGATACTGGCTCCTGATTTTCATTTCCGTCATGAATTTTATCTTCCACTCAAAATCTCGAGAGAGCATTATACTCAAAGTCATAATATAATTTATTTTCGTACAAAATAAGGGGTTCAGTTACAATTAACACTTCTCATTCGTTATGTATGGATATTATCGTCCTCGTTGTCGTTTATGGTAGTTATTGCATTTTCGGATCTGCTTTATAATGACTTGTTATCCAACTGAATTCGTTACCGAAAACTATTTCAGGGGGTAGCAGGGGTCTCAGTCACCTGCAATAGCTTTAGATAACTAACCCAATCTGTTCACCGACACTTTGTTAAACAATCTTACTAAAATATTCATCTCTATATATTAAGTAAGTGAGGTACTGTTTATCTCCAAATTTATCATATTAGGCAGGCTTATTGTGTCGTACGACTCGGGAAGTACTTCAGACGTATGTTAGAAACTTATTGATACACTTCGATAACCTTTGGATGCGGGTGGATCAATATAATTATTGCACGCAGAATTCGTTTTTTTTTCTATGACAGAACTGCTTAACCGGACATGAAAATGACGATGAAGTATGCCCATAGAAATTCCACCCCGAATGACAGGATCTATTCATACCATGCAACTATGAAGAATTCGAATGGAAGTTGAAGCTTCGGTCAAGAAATGGGTCTGAAAACTGTCATTGCCAGGTATTGCTCGTAGGACACCTAGTCTGCACTTGTAATATGAGTACCGTTGCTTTGGAGAGAGTGGCACGTACCAGAATTCTCTTTCTACTCGCACTCATGCTTCGAGTGTGGACTTTATTGTCCCACTATCGTTGCTTGGCACTAAAGTTTTCAGGCCACTATTAACTATCCTCCTACAAGTTCCGTGCATATTACGGGAAGTTCTGTATTTCACGTTATAGTCTCGCAGCTGTTTTCAACCTCAGATTACGTCAAGTTCCGAAGCAGTTATTTTAGATAGTAGGTAATATCGGAACGAACGTATAAAAAGGACTGCAACACCAAGGGAGCTGCGACACAGTTGAGAAATAAGTTGCTGAATGTCACTGTTTTGGCTCAAAATGAAAAAATCTTTACGTGAGTGTATTCTCAAATGTTGTAGCACTATGATTCGCAAGTTTGTTTTTAAGGCTGTCAGAATATTGCTGAATATCGGCGTTCACATATTTGCATGATGGCCTTTCGACCTCGACGGTGCACACATCTTGAGCAAAGCTACTTGAAACCATTCAGTTGTATATCCAGATGCAATTTCCGGTTGCACATCCAAAGTATCGTATCGTCAAGAAGATCATCTTGAAAGATAAGTCCTAGTAAAAAGTGGGCTCAGCCCAGTCCCGCATTGCGTCGTCTGTTGCAGTGATGGGGATATATGAAAGGGAAGGTACTGGAGCAGCTGGTAGGCATTGGAAACAGTAATTGGCTCCACCGTTATTATCCCAGTACTGTGATCCCTTGCACTGATAACGCACGGCAAACTCTATTCTCTGACCAACGTTCAACGTATGGCAATATAACATGAATTTAAATTTGTCGCTGAAACCATCACAGGAATTGTTGACGTAAGTTGCTTGGAGATCACTGTAGCCTTGCCATCCGTTGAGCGAGTAACGGATATGCAATGATTTGTGAAAGTCCAAATTTCTAACCCTCACTGTTCCGCTGAGACAGAGATTGACCGGATCTTGAACTAGTACATTTTCAAGGCAAACTTGTCTTTCCCTAACCTTATCCAAGAAGTCTGGAAGACCACCTGGCTGTTGGAACAATGGTACTAAGAGTTTTTCACCCTTTTGTCGAGCAGGGTCGGTGGATGATTGAGCCTCCAAATATCTTGCCCGCCAAGACTGCTGAGTTGGACTATCCTTCAGTGATGAATCATCGTATATCAAATCTGAGTAAGCGGAGTTTGGTATTTTCGGTATCTCGTCCAGGAACGTCCGAATGTCTGCAAGGTCAAGGCCCAGGGCATCTGCAAAACGCACTATCTTTTTTCGGCCTGGTGTTCCTGGTGGTGTTTTCCCCGTTTTGAGTGAGGAGCAGCGTCTTACTCTCTGAGGCCTCTGCTCTTCCTCTTCTTCTATGTCATCATCTGCCTCGTCATTTTCCGTGGTATCATTGCCACCAAGCCGCTTCAACAGCTGAGCCATTTTATCTGCCTCTCCGTTCACAATGGCACCGTCCTTTATCTCTAATTGGACCTCGTTCTTCGCCAAATGTAGCATTGAGACTCGAGCCCCTGAAGGACACTCCAAGGTCAATGCTCCAGGAATATTTATGGTACTACTGTATGTCGAGTGATCAGTGTCTGTGTTTCTTTGCACGTCATCATTCGACGGTAATTCCAAGTTATTCTTGATTATACCTCTAGAATTATCTGTTCCCTCCGGCCATCTCTGATCGTGGGATGATGAAATTTCATGTATCACTTTTCTCGATCCACTGTTCAATTTCTCTCGTGAATTTTCAGCGTGAACTAGTGCCGCTGAGTTGTCATACTGATTTTTGGAATCGGCTGACAATTCTTCACAGTTTTCTCCGTCTGATATCGCCACCCGTAGTTCCTGCTGCGGTAAATCAACTTCGTTGACTTTCCGGACAGAGTCTGAATTCATATCTGCTAGATGGGCTCTGTTCGCTGGAATCTCTGAGTCTGAGTGGGACTTGTGAACGTGTCCAAGAGTAACAGTTAAACTGTCTAGAGGTCTGACTGGTGTTTCATCCTGCAATGAGATGGTACTATCATCGAACGTGCTCCACAGAGATTCATGGCTTGGGGATGTGGTGTCCAGCGAACTTCTACCGTTGAGAGAATCCTCTGAGCTAGGCTGACGTTTGACAATGTCATTCTCTTGCACGATGATGTCTTCATCGTCAGGAGAATGGTCAACATGTACCGGATGATAATTGGGCACCGAAAAATCGTTGGTTTTTGTACTGTTCGATTCGCTGCAGGACTCTGTCGACTCTCCGTCGTAAAATACCGTCTTTCTCCCAGACTGAGGCGACATTTCAGGACGCGGAGAACCGTGTCTGTGTGCAAGGACCTTAACCATCAACCCATTACTTCGACTGGAACCATCACTCTCTGGAATCGTCGAATCTGACGTGTCGAGGTCATAGAATGAGTCTGTAACCTTTTCACCGTCCGAACTCTCGGGATCGTAGTATATTTCCGAGGAATCACTTTCCGGAGAGGTTCCCGTCACCGGTGAAGAGAATACACAACTAGATCCTGGACCTTGATGATGAGCAATCGGTCTTGCAGCCAATGGGCAGTGACAGGTGTCCATATGATCAGATTCGAGGGCTTCTGGATTCAGTAGAAGTCCAGCCAGCTCGGTAACGGTCACCTCTTCAGCGGGGGACCCAGGAACATCATCGTCATCGATGTCGAAGTCGAAGTAGAGGTCGGAGTCGGAGTTGTGTCTGGGTTGCCGCTCGAGAACCTGGTTACGGGAAGCTGTTGGACCCCCGGAATGGAGCCATGAGGTCTCCGAGGGCGTTGGAACTGCGGTGTTTTTCCGCTCATCGTCCTCACCGCCTAATGACGTTAGCCGATGATGAAGACGTCGGGCGAACGCTTCCGCTCTGCCGCGGCAGCTGCTAGGAAACAGGGAGCTCACGAGACCGCAGGACTGACCACCTGCAGCATTGCCCCCGGAGTCTGTGCTGCCCATAACAACTTGCGGTAGATCTGCACCGGAATCTTGGTGATTTTCAGAGTCCTCGGGGATGTAGGAAGCTGAGGCAACGAGATCCTGGCTCTCGTTGCCCGCCTGCAAGAAAAAATATACTCCGATTACTATTTATTCACTGATCCGAGTGTTTATAAGACATGTGACGCAATTTCAACGGAACATGCGCAATCTATTGAGGCCTGTGCCTGAAAAAGTGTAATGAAGTTTTGGAAGAGAAAAATCCGTATATACAGTAACCATTTCTGAAATAGTATACGGGATCAAGGAGATTCCCAAGCAACCTATCAAGTGTCTAAAGGTATAAGGTCGTACCCGTCAAAAAGGTGGTTTTGGTGGTGAAAGATCAGATAATTGCGTAATAGTGTTCAAAACGCATCGGCTCATTGAAATTAGCCACAAAAATTAATGAGAGTAATAGGTCGTCTCTAACTTACAATTATTTTTGTTACAATTGTTAACGGTATGATGTCATGTCCCTACTTAAAAGCTTCATATGATAAGGTGGTAAAAAAGTACATGATGAATCATATGATAAATCACATCGAGTTATGACCGATTTCAGTATGTGATTTATTATATGAATTATTAAGTATTTTATTATGTGATTTCTTGCATGATCCATCAATTCGTGTAAAACACATACGTTATTTTGTAATTTATCATATGATTTTTAATATGATGATATTTTATGATATAAATAGACAAAAAAATCTGGACCGGAATCGAACCGATTACCGTAGGATTCGAAAGCAGACACGCTACCGTCTGCGATATCCTATTCAAAAAATCGGCGTCGATGCGATGTCGTAAAGTAAGCAAAACCATTTCGTGCGTGCGTTTAATCAGCTATTCAGCTCGAATCATCAGCTCTTTAACTGGCAAGACTTACGAAATTCATTTACTTATTATTAATAATCAATTAGAATATTTTGAATGTTTTTGGGAATATATGGGGTATTCCATGCGAAGCGGGACGGGTTTCGAACGAGGGTCGGCGAATTTGACGCCCGTCCAGAATCTCGTTCCTTACTACCTTGCAACAAGTTTTCCGGAGTTTTAGACCCTGATTGGGTTTTGATTTCCAGTGAGGCGTGATTAAAGGAATTGTCTTCGGGTCTACTCGATTCACTTGAAAATTTTACTGAACATAATTAAAGGTGTCACAAAAGTATGGTAAAATTTTCATCCACTCTTCTTGTTTGTTCGTCGGCAATAAATTATTGAAAATAAAATTCTAGGAACAATGACATTTTTCGTTACCGGGACTTTATTGAAATGGAGTATGTACGCCAAATACTAATAGAAAACAGTTTGAAAACAGCCATTATGACATGGAATAATTTTATTGTTTCCAAAAACAAAATTTCCAATAATTTATTGCCGGCGACCGAAAAAAAAGGGGTGGCTGAAAATTTCACCATACTTTTGTGATACCTTTAACTATGTTCAGTGAAATTTTCAAGTGAATCGAGTAGACCCTAATAGTCTAGTCAGTCCAGATTTCGATCATATGAGTGACCCAAAAATAATTCCAGACCGGATGAATTATATACCAATCGACGCGGAAAAATCCCCCGAACAACATATCAAAAACGAGATGAGATCTCTGGAGTGCAAATTGTTGAAATTAATGAGAAACTATCAATACTTTTGACAGCACCGCCAAAATCACGCACTGTTTCGATGTCACTTGTCGGATTGGAAAAACAAAAGTACCACATTGTAGGGGAGAAAATTATCTACAAATTCGAAGCGGAAACCGATATTGTAGGACCTATAGCTTTCACGTTATTAATTTTGCAAGAATTTACTGACAAAACTACGTCAAACGATCAGCTGTTCCGTTCGGCTCACTTCGGTCCGTTCCAGGCTGCACGGGAACCGTCGGCGGTTACGTTATTAATTTTGCAACAATTTCGCAAATTCTTGGAGAATTTCCACAGATTAGGTCCTGCCACAGAAAATTATATAACGATACCGGTATAAGGGCGTACCCACCACTTATTTTCGTCTTGTTCTCTCAAAAAAGCTTCGATCGAAAAAGTTACTTTCGAGATTCCTGCGATTAAGGGCATGCTGGACTCAGTATTTCCGTATTTAAAAAATAATGACGCCTGATATGAACGGGGGGGTGTTTAATGGGTTCCTTAGACGATTTGTAATCAAATTGGTAGGTGCATGAACGTGTATCTCACCAAAATCGAGTAAAATAAGGCTTTTTTGTTTCGCGAAGCGTGGGGACCGTCACTTGTTTTCACTGATATCACCGACTACGCATCACAAGGGTGGAAACGAACTATTGAGCGCCCTCAGGAATATAATTCCACTCACATATATCGCAAAACTTGTTCATTTCACTCAACGATGAAAACGAAAAATTGTTTCCAAAAAAAGACTGTAATTGTTGGTATAAAGCAGGGGCCGCGGCCAAAAGAATCGGAATTTTGATTATTCTGTGCGTTTCACAGGATTTCAGTGTTGGTAGAAAAAAAAAATGGCGCATACGTTTTCATTTTCATTCACAAATTTCACCACTTTCGAGTAATTTTTTTTCAATGATAATAATAATAATTATTATTATAATAATTGTTATGATTATTATTTCGGAAATTGTAATTATAATGATAATAATAGTAATAATAATAATAATAATAATAATAATAATAATAATAATAATAATAACAATGCATTGTTATAACTATTATGTATGTTTATGTATGTTTATGTATGTTTATTTAATGTTCCCCTCGGGGTTACATGGTTTCCGTCTCCATAACTTCATCTAATACATTACTACTTACAATTAGACTAATTTACAAATTTTTACAACTTATACATATCATACATTTGTTATAACTATTATTATTCCGAATTATTTCCGTTTGAATTCCCGCTCAGCTGTCATAGCGCTGAACAAGGAACGGCGGTTCGTGAAACGCAGGACCGCGAGACGAAGGTTGGCAGGCGCTGCTCGGCCCGACACGCAACGCGAAACGATCCAACATGGCCGCGGCCAGTGCTTTATACCGAGAAAAATTACAGTCTTTTTTTGGAAACAATTTTTCGTCTTCCTCGTTGAGTGAAATGAACAAGTTTTGCGATATATGTGAGTGGAATTATATTCCTGAGGGCGCTCAATGGTTCGTTTCCACCCTTGTGATGCGTAGTCGGTGATATCAGTGAAAACAAGTGACGGTTCCCACGCTTCGCGAAACAAAAAAGCCTTATTTTACTCGATTTTGGTGAGATACACGTTCATGCAGCTACCAATTTGATTACAAATCGTCTAAGGAACCCATTAAACACCCCCCCGTTCATATCAGGCGTCATTATTTTTTAAATACGGAAATACTGAGTCCAGCATGCCCTTAATTTGTCACGAAAATACGAGTGCTTCAAAAATGGGTTTGTTGAAAGTCGCGCGGTAGATAAAAAATCGTACAATGTCGATGAATGATGACCTCACCTTCCATGCGTACCTCCTTGCAATTTCAGGGGGACTTCGTTTGTCGTGGTAAAACAAACCCTCAGAAAATCTCGAATTTGATTTGGAAGCACCGTTTGTCGCCATCACTGCACTATTTCTGGCCAGTTCTTCAAAGTTGGTTACTGAATTCTGGTTCTGATTTTAGTAGTTCATTCGAAAGTTTGGTGTGACGTCGAGAAAAGTTTTATTTTTATCCAACAAATGACTTTTTAAAATAACCGAATTTTTAAGAGCGTGCGTTTCAGGTATGATTATGGATTTTTCGGATTCTAGAATGTGCAATGAAAGGGTCATGGTTTCAGTTTTCAGAAAAAAAAAATGTATGATAAATCTACGCAATCAAATGTTGAGCTCGTTTAAAAACTGTACATTCAAAGACACTGCGAATAAAATACTTCAACTCGATTATTTTTGGGTTTGCGGCCCCCGACAAGGTTCGAAGTTACTAATTTGGCCCAGAGGCTGCGATGAGTTTGACATTCCTGCTGTAGGGCTATCAGCGTGTCGATAGGGTTAATTGCTTAAGGAAGCAAATTGTCAATAAGCGTTTATTGCTTAATTGCTTAAAGAAGTAAATTGTCGATGATGTGATATGGGTCTATGCGGAATTGTAAAATATCGGGGTCGGACCTTCCTGGGGGGCCTCATGAGAGAGGTCGGGCTCACAGGGGACCCCCAACCCTGGTACAAACCGATTGGGCTGAGTCTTTGGTATATGAAAGGGGGACCCTTCACCAGTACCAGGCTAACGGCATTCATCCTAACACGCCCTAATTTCGGAGAAAATTTTCGGGGGACCCGCTTTTGCATTAGATATACCTCTGACGTTGTCACTTCAGCAAGCTGAAAAACCGAACTGTTACTTTGAAATCCGCAAATAAGGGTGATTGTCACGGGTTGGCTGGCACAGGGAGGTCGTCTAAAGTGACGACCAGATCTCTGTGGCGGTTTTTTTTTTTTTTTTTGTTCCTCTTCTTTACAGTTATTCAGCACAGCTGTCTGTGACGGTTGACTTGTTGGGTATAACCAGCATGGATATAAAATCCGTGACGGCAAAGTGTTGAGCGAGCAGCAAAGGGCTGCTCGGGACTGCGTGGACTGACCTTCCCGGAGCTAGGCTCCGGTGGTTGACACGCCGGGAAACCGGCGTGGATATCTAGTCCACGCGGTAGATAAGGTGGTGACCGGAGACGTCCGGGAAAAAAGTATCACCTTATCAAGTACATAAAGACAAACCGCATGGATTCCACGGGCATAGATATTCGTGAGAGTAAATAAGCAGGTTGAGGGCTAGAATGAAGCTAGAAAAATATACTAACGGACTGACCTGATGTATCATACTGATAAATAAACGCAGTTGACATGAATATGTGCCTATTCACTTGATTTGAGTCAATAGTTGAACCCGAGTTCCCATATGGTAGATCTGAGCTTATCGGTTATAGTGACGGAAAGTAAGGCCGTCGCTAACAGATACTTTGAACATATTAGGAGATATCTGGACGGTATATAGCGCCACCTTAAGAAGTGCGCACTTTTTTAAAACTCTGAAAACGTGGCAGTCGGAGTAGCGGTACTACATTGTAATCACCTTGGACGAGACCCTCGTATAATTACGATCAAACTTCACTTACAGGTAAGTTCGTTTTCACCACACCTGCACGGAAAGTACGACTTTCGGCCCGCTGCGTGAACGAGAAGTCGTGCTTTCCGATGCAGGGGGTGGTGAAAAATAGTATACAACCCACGGGAGTGAAAAAGGCCATCCCAAACTGCGTTCTTGCCACCCTCGCCTTCGGCTCGGGTGTCAATCTCACATGCAGTTTGGAATAGCCTACTTTCCCTCCCTAGGTGTGTAATATACTATTAATCGTGTAATTACCTGGCACAACATACCTGTACATACTCGCATGTATACCTCGGACAACTGCTTAGCGAATAGACTTCGCATACATCAATACCAAGGAGAAAATATAATTATTTCTGCCACACATGCATTAAAAACTCGTGTTTTTTGGGGGTGCTGTACTCGATTTTTACCAACACTCAGATATCTCCAAATATCTTAGCCCACGGAACTAAATCCCGGAAAATAGATTCTTAGCGGAATTCTACACGCGTTTCCGAACAAATACATGCAAAAAATTTCAGTATCACGCAATAGTGAAGAAATGGCATGGTTTCTACGAAATGACCATCATGATTACGTATTTGTGTGGTAAAAATCGGTAAAAATCGAGTACAGCACCCCCTTAAGATCATCCTTGTTTTTTTTAATATCAGCTTGTAAATACGCTTCGATTTCTGTTGAGATAAGATAGAATTTTGTCTATTGATTGAAATGTATTGTCATACGCACATATCGTGTAATTATTTGAATAGTTTTCATTTTGTGTAAGAGAGGTTACCTACATCTTTTATTGAATTACATTTATCTAAGACATATAGACGTGACGTTATCGATCTGGTCGAGTCTAATGAAGGTAGTGGGAAGAAAAAACCGGCGAACTCCTTCTAGTTTTTTTTAACGTTTCGGCGAACGGGTTGTCGCCCTCATCAGAAAGAAACTTAGAAGTTAATCAGTAAATATCCAACATATCCGAACAGCGTGGTGATCCAGAAAGAAACTTAGAAGTTAATCAGTAAATATCCGGGAGCACAAAAAAGAAGGCCTGTTCGGATATGTTGGATATTTACGGATTAACTTCTAAGTTTCTTTCTAATCAGGGCGACAACCAGTTCGCCGAAACGTTAAAAAAACTAGAAGGAGTTCATCGGTTTTTTCTTCCCACTACCTTCATTTGACTCGACCAGATCGATAACGTCACGTCTATATACAATTCCGAGTGATCGATTCCAACACGATATTTATCTAAGACGATATCTATCACGATATTTATTATCAGACTTCAAAACTTCAAACTAATAAAATTAAAAAGCTCTCAGATTAGAACTATAACCTTTTCGGCAAATTAAACGTTGGATTGCACGCATATATCTGATACTCGAAAATTCAAAGTTAAATTACAAAGCTGTCAGATTCAAACTATAACCTTCCACGCACGAACCTGGCAATGAATCAGGTGCTATCTATTCCACAAACTGTTAGCAATGAATTAGCAATGAATGAAGAAGATGACACTGACTATACAAAAAAAAAATTGATAATAAAGGTGACACTAGAGAAAAGCCAACAATCGGGACTCCCATGGGGTGGGCAGTCTGTATCGAAATGCGATTAAATCCCATCTACTTTTTGTATTAGGAAACAGTGTTTCATGGAATTCAGGTATTAATTGGGACTACTTTTGTAATGGTAAATATATGACGATTAATGAAAAACCTTTTTTCTACAGACCATCATTTTGGATTTGAAGCTTCTGCTTGATATTGACATTTTGTAGATGCAGTTTAATCATTTCTTCGAAACTTTCCGCACTAGTGTTTTACTTTCTGTACTGCTCGGGAATTATACACTTCGCACACGCCACACAGGTTGCGAAAATCATACTTTCCAAGCAGGTGTTACAAAACAAACTTTCAGATAGTTCTGAACCAGTCCAACTGTCCAAAAGCTCATTTCTCGATTCTAGCCAACTTCAGACTGCATCATCGTTGGGAATTCACCCTGTATATAGGCGTATACAGTGAAACCTCTGAATAGGCTACCTCGAAGGCGGTTAGGGGAGTATAATTCTTGGAACTGACTTTCCCCCACCAACAGCTCGCTGGCACGCCTCGAGTCCGTCGCCGGCGTTACCTCTGAATAGAGACCCCGTGTCTGTGTTGTTTTTGACGTGATATACCCATGTAAATAAGTGACTCGAAGCGTTTCCCAATAGGTTCTCTATTCAGAGGTAAGCGTCCGAACGCTCGTAAACAGAGTGAGTGGGGGAAGCGCTCGAGCGAGGATTAGGGGAAGGTAGCCTATTCGGAGGTTTCACTGTACAACTTTTGCGGAGGATGGTTGCAGGTCTCAAAGACCAGGCGTCTTCCGTGATTTGCGATAAGTAAAACTGTCCTTCAACTGGTAAAATATCCATGCAATTTATCAGCGTTTCAAGCACATATAAAACTTATTTTTCTCAGATAAATACGCAAAAATATGTACAATTAGATCGGTGGTAAACTTTTTGTAAGGCAGCTCATCCTTTGAATTATTATTTTTTTTTAAATTACAAAAAAGTTAAAACCCGATTTTTGTGGAGACCCCATTTCTGTGGGGCCCCTGGGTAGCCGCCCCATCCGCCCACACCTAAATCCGGCACTATTCAGAAGTGCTTTTTTCGGATCGAAGAATAATGTAGGAAATCGTAGAGCGAATCAAAAATGACGAGGGAAAATCTTTGGTCGAGTTGACATGAATTACCCCCGATGCAACCGAGATGCATGCCATCAATCGTTGCTGGATAAAAAACCGAATGCGTGATTGGTCATCAATAATCAATGTCGTTTCGGATGCACATGCACAGGAGCCTCCATGGGGCTCATCGGCAACATGACTTGGTATGTAGAATGTAAATTCTACTTCCAAAGAATGTTTCAATGAGAAAAGTTCACGAGTTGGATCTGGACATGCCAACGGGGATTTGCGTGACATATTTATTTTCACGCTGTCCAGTCCCAATTACGAATGGCAATCATATAACCGTATATCGTACCTATATAACAGTAAAGTACGCGTTGGCGTAGCCAGCCTTTTTTTCTGGGGGAGCCTGGGTGAGCCGAGGTGGGGGGGTGACAATGACAAATTTTTTTGTTCACAATGTTTTTTTTTATTGAAATTTACGTAATACTCAATAATTATGTAACAAATTATGTTGCGTGAAAACAATTATGTTGGGTCGTTCTATTTTCTGGGGGGTGCCCACCCCTCCTGCCCCCTCCTGGCTACGCCAATGAAAGTACGAAACCGGATGTTCGGATGTTAGTATGCTCGGCTCGGATTTTGTGGAATACGGATCATTATATCATTATTATCATCAGTGTATCTGTATGTAAATACTGTATTACATTATTATTTATTATTAGCATTAAAAGTGCTTCCGTTTTCGGGGTAATAGCGAACCACTGGTTCAGTATAGGCGTCCCAGATATCAAATGTCACAGAAAGTTGTCACACGAAAGCGTTACGCTGGTTGAGCACCAATGGTTTTAATGGATCCAGATAGCCATGAATTCTGAGGCTCGACGATTGCGAAACAATTGAGAAAATATTGGAAACGTATACGTGAAATTCGCGATTTTGTACAGCACTATCCAAATATACAGGGTGTTTCCTTTAACTCTGTCAACACTTTTAGGGTATGTTGGGGCTGCCTAGACGAGCATTTTGAGGTAAGGCAACCATGGTCAGAAACTCATCTTAACGGCTGTGGAGGGCTTTGAAGGATATGGTACCGCGCGCTTGTTCATAGTAATAAATCAGATGTGATCACTTTCGACAAAATATTTTATTTACAAAGTTCTTGTGTAAGATCAACAGAACGATAATCTTTGAAGAAAACAATAAACAATCAGAAAGAAAAACAAATCAATGAATGAAACATTGCGTCGAAAGTGATCACATCTGATTCAATCAAGGTGTCTACTCAAGTCAGGATCTAAAATTCCCTGAAAATTCCACGATATTCCAGGGAAATCTTTAATTTTTCCAGGCGTATCGAGATACGATTTTTATTGTTGTTTCCTAAAATACACTAGGCACCTTTTTTTTCAATTTAATACTGGTGCCCAATATTCCCCAATACTCCTTGTAAAACCCAATATTCCCTACAAATTTCGGGAGGAGAAAAAAAATCTTTGAGATTTTCAACCAGGTTTTTCAAGGACGTAGACACCCTGTCAATACACTTATACAAACAAACGCGCGGTACCAAATATTTCAAAGCCCTCCACAGCCGTTAGGATGAGTTTCCGACCACGGTTCCCTTACCTCAAAATGCTCGCCTAGGCAGCCCCAACATACCATAAAAGTGTTGACAGAGTTAAAGGAAACACCCTGTATGCATAGCAAAGAATAAATTCCTCTTCTACAGATCAGATAAAATTCGGAAACAGAGAGCGAATTGTTTTAAATCGAAAAAGATAGTCAAAACATAATGCACAAAGACGATAAAACAGGGGACATTTTCAATGCCTCGGATGCTTGCGTTACACGCAAGATCTGTAGATTTTTTTATTATTATTGTTATCATTCTTATTATTATCATTATCATTATGATCATTACCATAACTATTATCCGATTTGTCTGATAAAAATCGTCAAAACAGATATAAATTCGTTACTTGACTGATATTTTTCGATATTATTATAAACAATTCGACATGCCGGCTATAAATCCCGATGTTCCGTTACTTGACTGATATTTTTCGATATTATTATTAATAATTCGTCATGCTGGCTATAAATCCCTATGTTTCGTTACTTGATTGATATTTTTCGATATTGTTATAAACAATTCCTTACACCGGCTGTAAATCCCGATGTTTCGTTACTTGACTGATATTTTCCGATATTATTATAAACAATTTGACATATGCCGGCTATAAATCCCTATGTTTTGTTACTTGACTGATATTTTTCGATATTATTATAAACAATTCGTCATGCCGGCTATAAATCCCAATGTTTCGTTTCTTTACTAGGATACAGGTACTAGGTACAGTAGTGTATTCTCTAATTGTATCGATATTTGGTATCGATTCGTATTGAAGACTTCAGTATCGATACGGGCAATATATCGATGCCGTAGTATCGATATTGATGATATCGATACATTATAATCATCAAAATGAATAATGAAAAGATGCTATGACTTATTTTAAACAAAAAAACAAATTCTTCTGTTTAAATTAGTGGAATAATTTGAGGGCCAGTCCCCTTGTATCAATAAATTAAAGATCACTAATAAATAAAGTGCTTGCTGCGAGCCACTGAAGAAGCAAAATCAAAATATCTTTTCAACTGAAAATCACATGAAAAATATATCGGCAACAAGAGTATCGATACACCAATGTATCGCTGTGTGAAGTATCGATACAAAATATCGATATTTAGGAACAAAAATATCGAAATCTTGTATCGCCCATCACCATTGTACGGAGGTTCCTTTCTACAGAATTCGTTTCTATAGGTTCGTTTTCACTACGTCATGGTAACTACGCAGACCGTAGTTCTGTCGTTCTGAGTCAGGTTAGAAAAAGTTAGGCTAGCCACTAACCCGACACACATGACCCATGGTAACTACCCAGGAGGTGTTTTGTCGCCTCCGTGGACAGGTGAGAAAAAGTTAGACTAGCCACCAACCCGACCCAGATGACCCATGGTTACTACCCAAAAGGTGTTTTGTCGCATCGACAATATCTTCGTTCAGGGGTTTGGTAGCCTTACAATTAGAATATTTTAGCTAGGGACTTTTGGACTGGTGGATCTTCTTTCAAGGTGATGCTATGGGGTGGAAAACGACTTTTTGCGCATGAATTCATTCAGCGACGTTATTATTACGTGAAACAAAGATATTTTGGGATATAGGTGTTCCGAAGTTCATGCGGAATTCCGCTATCATCTTCTTTTTCGATCCTGTTACGCGTAGGCTTTGATATCAGTGGAAATAAGTGACGCGGCTACTTGGTTGGTAAAGATTGACTATAGCATGCTCTTAATAGCGCCTCACGGAAAATAATAGTATATTGTGCATCAAGTGCGGGAATTCGGCTCGTGCGGCATACCTCACACTCGTCCGGAATCGGCAACCCGCACGAGATGCACACCCTGTTTTTTGGTAAAACCTGTATTCGCGACATCGCGGACTGTGAAGTGCGATATAGCTGATTCCCTTACGGGCCGAAGACAGTGCTGGAATTTAGATTCCAGCACTGCTCTCGGCCTGTAAGGGAATCAGCTATCTCCCGCACTCTCCACAGTGCGTGGAGTCGAACTTCCCATGCAGGTGTTACGAAAGAAATCAATCAGGGTCTATAACTCCAGAAAACTCGCTGCATGGTAGTAAAGAACGAGATTCTGGACGGGCGTCGAATTCGCCGATCCTCGGCCGAAACCTGTCCCGCTTCGCATGGAATACCTCCTTTACAGATAATATTTCCTAGATGACGTATAGAACCAATTTCTATTGAGAAGTGATGGAATCACGTGATAGAATGTACTTACATGTATGATTCACAATAAGAATTACGTTTTATTTGACTCAATTCACTTGATGATTTTATGTTACCTAAAATAAGATTTCAAATTGAGAAGGGGGATAATGAAATTCGTAACTCTTGTCGAAAACTTGCATTTATGTGCAAATGGTTTTGGGGTCAGTCCATTGGGACAGAGAAATATGAATAGGTGTTCTGCATCTCACAATTAGTCAGTACATTGAGACCATTTCATGTAAGCAGCGATACAGCAATAAACTAATTGTAAGCGACGGGTCGTCTTGGCCTTGTATAAAGCAACATGTGATAAGCGTGTGTTGCTTGAATGCAAACATCTATTTATATCCTAATGCACCACGTTGGTGCCTGCCTAACGACCCTAATTAATTGTAAGGATATCTTGTGTCCATTGATTTACTCAATATTTTCATGCAAATATATGATGCACGAAATAAACGATACTCACTATACTCCAAATTTTCATAGTGCCTGGCCTCGAACCTTCTGCATTGTTAAATATGAACAACATAGAATGTTTGTCAATAAACTATTATCGATCATCCATCTTACAGTTTCGGCACGCTCCTTTTTTCTTTTGTGCACGTTTTCGTGCATTGACTATGTACCGAATGCTTTTATGATTTTATTTCTGTTCAAGATATTGTGATGACAGAAATTTGAATGCTCTTGCCAAAAATATTTTTTGCAGAGCTAGTATTTTAATTCAAGCTGTAAATACGTCAAGTACAGGATCAATATAAAAAGGGAAACATTCTACAACTTCAAGTCGTAGAATCATGCAGCGTGAAATTGAAAACAAGAACAATAACTGGTGCGGTCTTTCAAGATTCACTTCTCGAAATTGCGAGGATATGAAATGACCGCGTCAACTGATTTCTTATACTTCCGAGTATGATGTTTACAAGACTCGTATTCGAGTTATGCACGCCTTGTTAGTGTCAAGACAAGAACAATCGAAAATTTGGAGTAATGGAAATTAATTTTACCGCTGATGCGTCAACCTGGATTGGCGTTGATATCACCAGTACAATCGCAGCTCGTGTCTGAGATTCTTCATAACGGGTCATTTTTTGAATTCCAAGCTTGAGATATAATTTATCGAACAGTGATAAATCGATTTTTTCTGGTCCAGCTTCCACTACTCAATCCGACCGTGTCATTGATTATTTCGGCATTACCCATTCATCTGTATTTATTTTTTATCCATTCGAAGGTTATCGAAGGTTAAATGACCCAGTGCAAATATTCACATCTTTTTATTACTTCACTGTCATCTTTGAATCTCAAGACTGAAAAATGTGCCCCCACAAATAGCGTTATGTTACGATGTATACCTGCACGATAACGACGAATGATTAGTAATCCACCTGATATCACGAACGATCAGGTGCGAGCTTCGATTCTCATCATCTGAAGGCCAAAAGTTCAATGAAAAGATGTTGGCTTCTACAGATAGATTTTACAATTAGCAGACAATAACTGCTGAATTTCGCCGTATATTTACGTTTGTGTTTCGATTATCATTATCAATAATTTCTTGATTCCGAACACAATAATTTCATATAATGCGGACGATTCGTTCACGAATATATTTCATGCAATCACGTTTTGAAAACTAAGCTTGTAATGTTTTAATGAACACAATTTTCATTATCATAATTATCAAGCTGTTGGTTAAAAACTTTCAAACATAATCAATGTGAATATGGAAGATCATCCGGTACCGACAGACTGTGAACATTGACTGAGAATAAAAGAATCTTTGCTCTTTCGCCCCACCCTCCTGGCACAGTGGCGAAACTATAGGGCACCACTGGTTCAATATACAATTTTATATCATTCAGTTTACATTGCCCGATGCCTGCTACGTCTTTTTGACGAATTGGTTGACCACGACTGATTTGGTATCCGGTATTTTTTTAAGAGATTTCGTATTTCAGTCAAGTTTCACAAGCTTACTTACGATTAGGCATTGGCAAATTATCATTTATCACTTAAAAATAATGCCAACACTTTTTATTTGGTGTAAATTGTGAGAATTTTTTCTGTCTCATTTTGTGATGGAAGAAAAATAGTTTGGGGTATGGAAGAACACTGTTGAGAATACTGGTGGACACAAGGGTGTCACGCATCCAAGCTATTTTTGAATTTTACTTGTGGTCGAACAGATAACAAGAATTGAAATGACTGCCCGAGCGTAGTCAATCCCTACCATCCAAGTAGCCGCTTCCATGCATTTATCATTTTAGGTAGGATTACATTTAGCGTCGTTATTATTGCGTGAAACAAAGATATTTTGGGATGTAGGTGTTCAGAATTTCATGCGGAATTCCGCTATCATCTTCTTTTTCGATCCTGTTACGCGTAGGCTTTGATATGAGTGGAAATAAGTGACGCGGCTACTTGGTCAGTAAAGACTGACTACAGCATGCTCCATCTGCTTGGACACGCAGTGCATTCTATCAACTATAGCAATATTGTTTTCTTGACTGTTTGCTGATAATAGCCTTCGATAATTTTCCTTTGCAAACTCGGACTTTGATGACCCGTGGCGATTGCCTAATATGCGTGGAATAAAGGTATAATATATTAAATTCTTCGAAAAAACATAATTAAGAAACTACAAGTAAAACTCTCCCAGAAATGATGAGCTACATATTTTTTAATAGGATATTTTATCATTTCATTGACCATTGATATTCCTCACACGCTACGCACTTTCACCTTCCCAAGAAAAAAATTAAAACTTTCGACATGAGACATGTATCAAGATGAACCCTTGAGTTTCTGAGATGCTTTTCATCCGGTTGCTCACAGCCTCCAAGAATTTTCCTTATCTCGATAAAAAATCAAAATACAAAATAACTGGGATAAGCTGTGTTGCGCTCATAGCCATGAGATACTCCGGTAATCCCTTTTCGAATTTACAGAAGTGCGTCACAAAACTTCACAAACAAATCTTAAATAATTATAACATGACAAAACAAAGACATTTTTCATGTTACTATTGAATCCTATTTTTCAATGAAATAGTCTTTTTTTTTAATAGTTGATTCAGGTTATCATATTCGTACACGTGAAAACTTTTTACCGACAAGCCAAGAGTCATTGGCCCACATCCCTGCAGAGAAAAACGGCTGTATATGATGAAGGGGATACGATGCAGATTAATCTTTCACATCGATGGCCTTTTTAAAATTAAAATTAACTTCAGGGAGGCTGATTATACAATACACGTAACTCTGGGGTAGCAAATTACAGAGGAAGTATTATATGGAGTGAAGTGAGATGTGGTAAACGTTTTAACATCAATAAAACAAACCCCAATCTTCACCTCGTTTCATAAGAAAACACCTAAACGTGATTTACACATCTTTCTTTTCGAAAAACTACGATACATACACCGGCCAATTTAATGATTTTATTCGAATATATACGTTACTATCATAACCTACCAATGTAGGTCTGGGTTACATGACTAGACTGTTTTCATTCACGTTCAAAATTAAAATCCTATTTTATTCAACATTATTTCACTACAGAAATGTTACATTCTTCTGAAGATTCTTCACCATAATCGATCTTCAACTTAATACATTAGTCGGAGTAAATGAAGAACATAATACTGAATTTGGAACACATTTTATGATTCGGAACTAATGTGTGATTCATTACATTATGACGAAGACAATTTTCAGTGGTATCGGTTGGAAATTGTAACTGCAGATACACTAATACCGAGGGGTGAAGCACAAGGGAGATCTGGTGTACAGAGAGTAGGAAATGTTGGGAGATATTGGGAGATATTCGGAGATATTTGGAGATATTGGGAAATTTTTGGAGATATTGGGAAATGTTGGGAGATATTGGGAGATATTGGGAGATATCGGGAAATTTTTTTAGATATATTGAAAAGTATATCAGGAGATATCGTGGGAGATATTGGGAGATATTGAGATTTATTTATTTATTTATTTATTTATTTATTTATTTAGAAATCATAGCCCAACAGGCGAACCCAAGGCAGGGCATACAAATATCACATAACATAATAATCTTAAGACATACATAATCAAAACAAAGAGAAAAAATAAAATACTAAAGATAAAAATGAAAAGCTTAGCATGTCGAGTAAAGAGGTGTTGATTGTGGATGCTCAGCAGAAGGCTATTGCGGGGTAAGTTCCAAAAGTAAGGTGCGAGACTTGTTAAGGATGGCAGTTAGACACATGTGTCCTGGATCAAAGACGCCAGCTATTTTGTTAAAATTAAAACACGCAATATGTATTGGGCAGCGGCTCGCGATGCTGCTACGGCCATTATCTAAATAAAAGAATACATGCTCTCTAGCTGCGAGACGAGGTACATGAAAAGGTAAGACACTCAGTAGGTGAGCGCAATCAATGTCACCAGTCAAAATTTTAATCACAAATGAAACGGCAGCTACATCACGCCTCGCTGCTAGTAAGGGCATATTAAATCTAGAACAAAGTACCACCTCATCGATACCTCGAGCGGGATATACAGAATCTGCCTTAAACGCTAGATATTTAAGAAATTTCCTCTGAACACCTTCAACGAGCTTGATATCTTTTGCAAGTTGCGGGTACCAAATTAACGAACCATATTCAAGCTTCGACCGGACGAAAGCGAAGTAGAGCGTGGTTATTGCTACGGGATTCTTAAAATCCCTGCAGATAAGGAACAGAAAGCCAAGCATCCTTGTGGCAGCCGCAACCATTTGTGTTATGTGTTCGGTGAAGCGAAATTCGGAATCAAAGGTGACTCCAAGGTCCGTGACAGAGCGGACCCTGGATAGGGTGGACCCATGCAGCCTATAATCAAAGAGAGTAGGATCACTACCTCGATAGAAAGATATGGTTTTACATTTGCCAATATTGAGTGGCAAATGGTTGCGGACACACCACGCAGATAAGCTGTCTAGATCCCGCTGGAGGATCACACAATCAAGGTGGGAACGGACAACACAAAAAACCTTAAGGTCATCAGCATACAGTAGGGAGTCAGAGCTGAGCGATTACACGATGTCATTAATAAACACATTAAAGAGTAGCGGACCAAGGTTAGAGCCCTGTGGAACCCCTGACGTGGGCACAAATGGATCAGACCCAAATCCACGGAACTCTACAAAGTGTTTGCGGTCTCGGAGATAGGAAGCCAGAAGGGCGATCAGGTCATCATGCAACCCATATTTGCTTAGTTTATCCAACAAAATACCATGATGGATCCTATCGAAGGCCTTGGAAAAGTCAGTGTAGACCACATCAACCTGATCCCTCCCATCAATCGCGGAACACACAGTGCGCGATAAAGGAGATATGGTGTACACATTTTCCCTTGTGATTCACCCCTCGACTAATACGAACTTCACTTTGCTTCCCCTGTAAATTCGCATATTCAGACTTAAATTGGATAATAAACAGTACTTGTAGAGTTACCCACACGGAACACTTAGTTGATTTTACGTATGAAATACGTTTTAACGTTTGTCTACGTATACAGCTAAAATGATACGCATACTATACTATGTGTACGCGATGTATACAATCAAGACGTATTTTTTTACGTACTGCATGTATGTACGTATAAATTACATTCATATTGCGTATAGTATTATGACAATCATAAAACTTTTATTATACAGGGTGTCCCATTTTAAATTATAAACGCAAATACAGTAGAACCTCCCACACTGCTCCCTCTCACACTGCCGTACCTCCCAAACTGCCGCAAAGAAAACCTCTAACACTGCCAGTTTCTCGATATCCCACCAGGGGCGCAGCGAGAACCCACTCTCCGCGCGCTGAGTGTATAGGGAATAGAAATAACCTCAGAAGGGTTCAGCTGTCATTTGTTAAGATGAAATGAAAGTCACGTGATTGATGTGAAATTGATATCAGTGACGTAGAAAAACTTAATGAAGGGCCTGCCAATCGTGGATTTTCGAATATCGAAAGACATAATCAGAATTTTGTGTAACAATATTGTTCTGTAACCCAAGGAGGTGCTGCCCCTCGTGGAGAGAGGCAGCACTTCCTTGGATTACAGAACAATATTGTTAAAAAAAAACTGTTATTACGTCTCGATTTTCGAAAATCCACGATTGGCAGACCCTTCATTGAGTTTTTCTACGTCACTGACATCAATTTCACATCAATCGAATGTGTTTTGGCTGAGAAAATAGCGTTTGAAAATTCCAAGTGTGAATCGTATCGAGGTCACGTGACTTTCATTTCACCTTAACTGTAGTAAAAAAAAAAACAAAAAAAAAAAACGTGTATAATGTCGATAATTTTTTAATCCGACACATACGAGTTTTCCCTCTATCGGTTGTTGTCAACTTCGTGGTCCAATAATATTTTCTGTATGGCTAGTATACCTGATTGTAAGTAGAAAACAAAATATAAAAAAAAAAGAATTAAGATGAAAATAATGGATCGAGAAGGGCGCCCACGTGAAGTTACTACAGCCCTGGTGTTGCGCCATGATTGGCTGGCCAAGAGGTTAGGTTTTGCAGGCAGTATGGGAGGTCGTTTCTCCCGAGCTCGGGCAGTGTGGGAGGTTCTACTGTATTTCGAAAACGGTGCACTGTATCGAAAAATACTTGGGACAAAAGTTGTAGGGTTACGAGGGGGACAGCTTGTGGTGACATTGGCTTTCTTGCAAGTGGAGGCGTTGAGGTGATACGAAGGTTAACTTTAGTTTTTTAAATGGAATCATGTATTTATTATTTGTCTATTCGATTGAACGTTGAATTTCACGTCAAAAAGCACTGGAGCACAGGTGTGCTAAAATCGATGGTTTATTGGATACACCCCTCAAAAGATTTGAAGCAAAATCTGATAACGAACCGAAAAATGATGAACTCATGAATGCTCGTAATTCTTGATCCAGAGGTCGTCTTAAAAAATACACGGTGCGCCATTTAAGCTCGAAATGACTACTTTTACCTCCACTGGATGAATTTTTCTATCGCGTCCTATTGTTGAGTTACACCTCTCCGAAACGATCATTTCGAAAATCCATGTATCGATATCAATTTCAACACCTTGCACAGGGCGGAGATTTCCCAAGCTTGAATTTGCACATCTTGTGTTTTTAATACGACCCTTGGATCAAGAGTTACAAGCAGTCACGAGTTCATCATTTTTCGGTTCGTTATCAGATTTTGCTTCAATTCTTTTGAGGGTTGTATCTAATGAACAATTTATTTCAGCACACCTGTGCTCCAGTGCTTTTTGACGTAAAATTCAAGGCTCAATCGAATAGACAAGTAATAAATACATGATTCCATTTAAAAAACCAAAGTTGACCTTCATTTCACCTCAATGCCTCCACTTGCAAGGAAGCCAATATCACCAGAATCTGTCCCCCTCGTAACCCTACAACTCTTGTCTCAAATATTTTCCGATACAGTGAACCGTTTTCGAAATATTTGCGTTTATAATTTAAAATGGGACACCCTGTATATGTACCATCAATGTATATAATTGGTGATTATTTTGATGTTTTGAAAAACCTAGCCTATACGCATTATGTACGTATCTTTCACGTCACGCAAAACAACGCTTTTTAAATGTTTACTGTACATACGGAAGATGTATCACTTAGGTTGCCGAATTAGATATTCAAGACACCTTCGATTTACGTACTATACGTCGAGTAAAAGTAAGATCTTCGTATTGATAACAACGTAGGCGACACGAAAGGTATGTTTCGCATACGTATCGCATTGTGACATTGACGACGTATAAATCTTCTTGATCCTAACATTTAAATACGTGGATGCGACATATTTTTACAGTATTTTTACAGAAATGCACCTAGCTACCGCTTTTCTGCCATACGTACGTTATACGTACAGCAGATGTGTGTATCTTAGCGTTGGGCACAACCGAAGTAATACGAAAGACTTACGTACGTACAGCACACAGTTTGCAGACCCACCTGATTTCGACGATTCGTATACGTAAATCAGACGTAATAAGTCAGTTCGCTGAATCGCACTTATAGCTACTTCTTTCCCGGCATACGTATATTAGACGTACAGCAGATGTGTTTATCTTGGTGTCGGGCACAACCGAAGGAATATGTGAGCCATACGTGACACAGTTTGCATACTCGAATGATTTCGACGTTTCGTATACGTAAATCAGACGTATTAATCCAGTAGGCTGAACGCGCCAAGCTACCTTTTTTCCGTCATACGTATGTTATACGTACAGCATATAACAGGACACGGTTTGCAGACTCGCCTGATTTCGACGCTTCGTATACGTAAACCAGACCTATTAGTTCAGTAGGCCTGAATGCAAATTTTCACCGTGTTTCCGGTATATATACGTACGATATACGTACACCAAACGTTCCCAGCACATTTGACAGCTTCAACGATATTCTTTCACTATTGAGGGATCGAGTGTAGTCATAAATAGATTCTTACAGAGATTAGTGAACTTACATTACTGAGGAATGTATCATTGTCCCTGATAAAATCATGTATAGAAATGCTGCATGGGTGGACAAGCGGCAGCTTAGCGTAGTGGTTAGGGCGTGCGACTAGTAATACGAAGAATGGCGAGCGTACTCGGTTCAAACCCTGGCTAGGTCTTAGAAAGGTGAAAAATTTAAGCGATCGCAGAATGCGTTTTAATTGACAAGCGTGCTCAACTATAAGTAAAAATAACCTAAAATGTCGGAAATATCCAATAATAGGTTAAAAAATAACTTATTACATATGTAATAATTTTTTTTTTAATTCCCTATACGTATCTCACACGTTCTCTATACGTATAAATATTGTACCCATATGTGATTACAAAAAGCGTAATATGTTATGCATATACATATATACGTTTAATTTACGTATAGTACGTATAGTTAATTTACGTATTCAAAATCATGAAGAGTACGAAAGACATACGTGTCGCATCAGTATATTGGACGTAAATTGACGTACAGCGCAGGGAAAACTACGCAATATATACGTCTCGATATACGTCTTCTAGTTGTTCCTTGTACCTCTAGAATACATGTTCTTTACGTCTTAGCGGACGTTTCGTATTCGTTCCTTATACGGATTTTAGCCGGAAATTTAGCCTACTTCTATCCCAAACGTAAACCAACTATCTCCAACTTACGTATATCAGACGTATAAGGTCTAAATTATTACGTCCAATATCACTGAAAAAAAATCTCTCCCCGATAGCAAGAATTCTGGTTCCCTCAGCCAGAACGTACATCGCACCGATAGCAGCGCCTTTGTCAAGCTGTGGCAACTGAACAACTCTGCCAAACGTATTTAAGTTGCTAGAAGAACACGTATCGCTGCAGGAGCGATACAAGAAATATTATTTTCTGTAACGATCACAGTGTATAGACGACGTAATGACAGTGTATAGCCGACTACAGTGTATTCAGATCATAAATTGACTTACAGATAGACCAGTTAGTTATTTGGCGTTTATAATTTTGACTTTAATACGAGAAAGTGTCTAAATGTGAAATATTAACCCTTATTGGATTGTAGAAATTGGTCGGTCAAAATCATTCACAGTAAATATCCACAACGTGGAACCCTATGTGCGGCCCTCCTCCCTTCTCATCCGGGCTTGGGAACGGCAACAGCGGAGTTATACTTACAGGCAGGGTTATAGTCACTGCTCATTACAAATTAAATCTTAAAAAATGTTCACAGTAAGAAAATCTGAAAATCAGTGTAACTATATATGAAGTGTTACGGATCTTAATACTCCTCTCAAAGCGTATTCCGAGTTACGTCTGCTCTAGACTGCCTGCCGAGATACCTCTGCTTCCTCAGGACCCGTCGATATATCAATCAATATAATATCAATAGCCCGTCCACGAAATAGTCTCTTCGGAACTAAACCACTGAGGTATATAGACTCTTTGAGGCCCATGCAATTTTTTGTTTTTAATGTACTTGCCTCGAGACTCTACCGAGTTCCTTGATATTCAGCACCTAAATCATGAACATACAACCAATAAGGCGTGTTATTCTACATCGTAAGAATTTTCTCACTGAGCTATATATACTATCAAATGGTTAGCCATAAATGGAGAACAAAGTATACGCTGGTCTATGCCGATTTCTTCTGACACATGATAAATTTCACACATTTTCAATGATTATGTTTCACATACTGAACTGTTACTATTTATATGAACGACCAATATACCCAAGGGTTTGTGATTAATGTGGTTATCTAACTGGTAATCTAACTGGTAATCTAACTGGTAATCTAACTGGTTGACTCTGATAACCAAATAACTTGATTTTTCCATGAAAATGCTCGCAATTTCCATACATAAACTTCAAAGCCCATCTTGTTTCACTTTCTCGTTACGCCAATTGATATCTCTACATTTACCAAACGCACGTTGACGAAAAACTAGAGTAATTCCGATTATATCATGAGGATTGCAAATACAACAATAGAGTATGGTGTCAACGACTTATATTATGAGATATACAAAGTCAAAGTCTCGAAAATTTTGCAATTTTTGAGAGAGGTTATGGAACCGCATATAAATTCGGCAGTGAGACAGAAATATGACGGCAGAGCGAAATTGCTCGAAAATCGAGTCGGTGGCCGTTTACCAGTGAGAGTGAGATAGAGAATTGTGATGTTGCCATATTTCTGGATGCAGTATCGTTACGTAAATAATGCTTCTTCTTTCACAGTCTGTATTTATCGGCATAAAACTAAATAACTGATTCATAAAATTATTTATAATTTAGTCGCGACTAATTGTATTATTGTATAATGCAAACTTACTTACGAAGAATAGAGGGCCTGACATAAACCCCTACGTAAATCGCCCCTTTGTGCTAGAGCCGCCTTAAAAAGTACAGTGGCGCCAGTTGCCCCGATGACAGGGCATCATGTAAGAAATCATTCTCACAAAAGAAGTCATGGAGTCACATGGGCAGATTTGGGTCATGGGTGGGGATCAGATTTCCGAATGACCAAAAAGCTGATCAGTCAAAATGTCGAACACCAATTTTGAATTTGACGAAAACTGTGACACACGAAATTCAGTTCGACGATTCACCGATATATAAAAGTAAAAAAAGCAAAATTTCCGAAAATCAAAGTTCCGAATGTTCGAAATGCCAAATTGCCAATCTGGAGGTTGGAAATCCGGACTACAGAACTACTTACGATCGGGTTGACAGCAGACAGTTGACCGTATTTTGTGTGTGTGTGTGTGGGGGGCACGGTGACGCCATTCTATTTGTAGTAATATCGTAGCAATTCCATTAACTTTCCCCTAAAATAGTTGTAGGTAATCCTCATCCGTAAATAGCGGATATATTAGTGGAAGCAAGACCGTCATTGATCAGTATTATGTCCGTTCTGTGTAAGAAGCTTTCGAAACTGACCTTCTCTGAAGATTCGGCTTCTTAGATTCTCGTAAAAAGTACTATATTGAAATATTAACATTTGACGTTTAAAGCGTTCGCTTTTTTGGTCAATCTCATATTTGACCGCTTGCGCTCGTGATTCTGCTGATTCGGAAGATTTTCAACGCTTCGGTTTTCCGAATTTTTCTTTCTTATTTTGATAAACTTTCGTAATTATGGCCTTCTATATATTTCAATTTCGGTGATCTGATTTTCGGTATTCGGATCCGTCGACTATTCGGACTTTCGGAAATTCGACCCCCACCCATGACGGCATCTGTCAAACTTGATCTATCCAAGTTTGAGGAACCAAAGAGACAGGACAACGATTCCTCGAATCGGGCAACTTTTGATTCGAGGTATGCAGAGCTCAATCCACGAATAAGTTTTAAAATAGATTGCAAAATAAAATTGCAGACGATATGACGTTAGAGGTGAATCCATGGGCTTGCGTACAAAGTTATATTCTCAAGTGTAAACAGATTCGCAAATGGTTGCCAAAGATTACAGGCCGCCACCCGGCTGGAAATAGTTTAGTTTAGCATTTTTCACAGTGTCGTTTAGACGGTCTAAATTCGAGTACCCCCCGCTACATTTACAGTTCACAGCAGTTGTACCATTCAAAACATTCGTGGCAACATCAGATGCCGTTAAAAAAAAACTATGCGGGCAAAAGTTTCAGATCCAATAGAGGGCTCACTAACTTCAGAAAAAAATGTTCCAAAAGTAATGCTACTCTCCACTAATTGCAGCAGCCTCTTCCAGCTAAATTGTGTACTCTGTCGTACGACTGAAAAAAAAAAAATAATAATAATTTGGCTGATAGTGTGAACCGCTGTGCGGCGACCCAATCAATTAACTTATTTGTTCAACTGCAACCCTTAGATGACGAAATCAAGTTCGCGCTGGAAGATTCGTATGAAATCTATTTATGTGATCACATGATCATGAATTTTGATTAATAAGATCGTGTATGTATGGATGGTGAGCTTCGAATTTGAGATAATTGTATAATGTTTTTTTTTATGTGTTACGTCATGACGCAATTTACGGCCAATGTCCCATCACGAATAGGTGATAAAGTCAATGGTTCCCGAGCTGACCTTCCTGGTGTGAGAGACTGGAGTATAAATAGATACGCGTACAATACGTACGTATATATAGTTATCTACCGACATTCTGACCTCGTAGCTGGAAGAGTTTTATCCCGATGGCTTGAGGTTTATGGGATGAGGTTTATGAGTCGAAAGGAGTTTCGGGCTTACAATTAGTCAAGCTGTTTTGTGTAAAGGATGGCGTTTCCACAAGGGTTGATTTCGAAGCGCGATAATCTGAAGGTGACCTTAGCCCAACCTGAACTCAAACGTGACCTTTGCCAGATCGGGATCATATCCAGAAGCTCATCCGCAGTCTTACCGAGATGCAGTGCTAGGTGCTCTTCTTTCACATAGATGTATATGTACTACTTATTCCTACTGTTTGTGGTGTCACCCGAAGAGAAATTACCCTCGCAAGTAGCATGACTGATTTGGTACGCAAGTACTAATAATCGTAATAGTCTGTAATCAACTCAATCATCCGGATTATCGATCATATCGTGGTTGAATCCTACACTATACGCATAGCTGCAGTTGTTATCAACTAGTTGATAGACTAGGCAGAACACAATCTCAGATTTGAATGCGCCTGGTTGTATCGATCGACAGATCGCAATTCGGAGCAACAAATTGATCACCACATTTATGAAAATGAGTGGATCTTGGTTCACTTCACACCGAGGGGTTAATCACTCGTGTAATCTGGTGTACACCCCTTCGAGACTCTTGTGTAACCTCTTGTAATCTTTTGTAATCTCAGAAATCTTTGAAATCTTTTGTAATCTCGTGAAATCTTTTGTAATCTTTTGAAATCTTTTGTAATCGTTGTCATCTTTTGTAATATTTGACATCTTTGGAATCTTTTGTAATCTGTGAAATCTTCTGTAATCTTATGAAATCCTATGTAATCTTTAGTGATCTCCTGTAATCTTTTTTAATCTTTTGAAATCAACTTTGTAATCCTTGTCTGGAACTTCTGTAAGCTTTTGCAATCCTCTGTAATCTCTTGAAATCTTTTGTAATCTTTTGAAATCTTTTGTCATCCGTGTAATCTTTGGAATCTCTTGTAATCTTTTGTAATCCCTTGAAATCTTTCGTAATCTTTGTAATCATTGAAATCTTGTAATCTAGTGTACACCAAATCGAAGAGTGATTGACCCCTCGCTTCACACTGACATCAGAATAAATGCGACCAGAATTGAAAATCATAAATAATGACCCTAAGGAAACTACGTATTTACACTGCAACTCTCAACCACACATGGCACTTTCACATTATCTTGCATGGTGTTGAGAGAGGGTAAGAATCAGGGAGGAGTATACAGACTGAGTTTTCTCCGGGTCCGAATGAGGGAGGGGCTTATCACTGCTAGTGCCATAGGAAAGAGGGAGGGGCTCATCAATATCGGCATATGCCGTCCATACTAATAAGCCCCTCCCTCGTTCGGAGCCGGAGATAACTCGCCCTGTATAGGTGATTACAGTGCAGGCCGAAAATTCCACAAATACTATAAACTTAGAGACCACTTTGAAATGGACGCATTGCGATTTACAACTGACAAGAAAACTCGCAAGAAAAATTAATCACTAGGTGGTGCGAGAGAGAAATCGAGTTACCTATATACGTCTCATTCTTTATAATAAGTTTTCTCAAGCGTCAACAATAACACAAGTCAATATCTATTATACTCTCTACTGCTATTCCAATACGGGAATCAAAATCGGATCTCACGTGTGTATGTATTCGCTCCGTGCGTTTCGACAAGTGGCGCGACCAGTGGCAAATAGACGCGATCACACTGGGGAATACTGAGCGCGAACATATGATTTAACACGTGAGAAGCGTGTTCTTGCCACTGTTTATATCCCTTGATATCGGAAATAATAATGAAACATATCGGCGAATGTTTCCTTGGTTAACAAAAGGAACCGTTTGGGCTGAAATCGGCTCACACTTTATCATTTTTTAGACGTCATTCAGTAGGCTAGGCAGTGTTAATTTGAGGTTATGTCACGCTCCGGGATATTCTACCTATTTTAGTCCATTCACTAGATCATTTTATCCATTGTCGTCGTTGTTCTCATTTTTACGATCTAACGGAAAAGAAGTGAAAACGCGTCTCTAGTGATAAATGAAAAATCTGTGTATCACCGGTGACAATGCGACTTTGATTAGTCGAAACGACATTTATCACCGATATCGTGCGTGATACACCGGAATGAAAAACTCAATATCAGGCCGAAAAACAATTATCACCTTTCTTCGCTTTTCTTTACCACAATAAGTACGGAATACACTTTGGCAGATCACAGCATATACCTATGTAAACATTACGATCAACGCATTCAGCTGCTGTTTGCCAGGCGCCATGATAGGTAGTCAGAGACTTTACTAAATTCATAGGAGCTGAAAAGTGGAATGAATCGGGATCGGACTTTTTCCATACAGTTTCCAATTCCTTTCAGCGTACTCAGAAAAAGTATGCAACGTGAGTACTTGCTGTTTGTTTGGATATAACAGAAGAACTGCGAGTTTTCTATACAAAACTGTATCAATTTCCCCAGTGTGATCGCCACTTTTGGCCACTGCGAGCGCGAGCGTCGAAACTCGCTGCCGTTCAAGGTTACGCACATAGCGAATAAGAAGCCAATCCTAACGACGTAGTTCTTGCTGAGAATAAACGATTGTCTTTATTACGGATCCGAGGGATTAATTAAAGAAGACATTATTGAGAGCCCAGAGTGAATATTTCTACCAGGAGAAAAGATTTACACAGCACAGAGATACATTTTTTCCTTTTTACTGGTCCATTATCAAAGCTATGAATAAATTATTGAGCTCGACATTTTCCAGGTACAACGCAAATTACGTTTCAGCCTATCGTTATGCGTTACCCCATTCAATGTGGGTAGTATGCATGTGTTGATATTATGGAAACTTGTGACATCTGCAGTATGGATGCATGTTTTTTGTATACGCTAGACCAAGTTTTCTGAGTGACCTAACTACAACCAAATTACTCATTAGTTTGGCGATACGTTGCAGGAGCCTATGTATACACAGTATTTTCGTTGACTTTGTAGTGAAAGAAGCTAGCAATTGAGATCATGTCTAATCAGTTGACACAATCGGCGAACGAACAAAAACATACCTACTTCGGGGGAAAGAGATATTCTGTCATAATATAAGGCGAGTCATGAGAACTATAGACATTAGAACTACCTTACTTACTTCCGTTCTTATTATTATTATTTTTTTTTTAATATCGTGAAATAGTTCTGCGCGCCCTTGATACACAATACACTATTGTATGGCAAAGGCGAAGAAAGTAGGGCCTTCTTGACAAGTGTTAAGTACCACAGGAGCCGAAGGCGAGTGTGCCACGGGCACAAGTTACCATCAGAAGTCCCTACATGCGCCCATATTCTTTGCTCTATTTTAGTGAAGAAAAACTCCCCAATGATCAAGTTATTTGTCTAAGGTAGCGCACAAAAATTAATAACTGGACCATGGCCAAGAAAATTATGCAATGTTAAGATCGCGACTATGCTTAGGCTTTTTATGTAATTGAGAATCTATCAGTATGTTTATGTTACAGCAAACAGCAAATCTAGCAACCATTCTCACTATCACTCAGAAGTTCACCCTTCGTTTGTAACTACAATAGATATTTATGTGGCATGCGCTGAAAGTAACTGTTTATTCGGCAAGGTTATGTTTTTCGTACGAGCCGTTGGTTTTACCTGGCGAGCCGAAGGCGAGCCTTGTAAAGCAACGGCTCGTACGAAAAACATAACCTTGACGAACAGTTACTTTCTGCGCGCGCCCCATACAATATTTTTTACGGAAAAGGCATTCTCTCTAAATCTTTTGGAGTAAAAACAGCGCAACTCCAATGAATGGAGTGACTTTTCCACTCCATTAGAGTGAAATTTTTCACTCCAAGCGATTTGAATGAACAGATCACTCCAAAGAAGAGTGTCATTTCGCTCGATTAGAGTGAATAATCAGTCTATTGGAGTGAATATTCACTCTATTGGAGTTGCGCTGTTTTCAGCCCTACTGAAAAACTCTTTATGATAAAAGTGTTAAAAAAGTACATGATAAATCATATGATAAATCACAATGCGTTATGACCGAAATCACATTATGATTTATCACATGAATTATTATGTATTTTATTATGTGATTCTTTAAATGGTCCGTAGATTTGTGTAAAAAACATACTTAATTTTGTAATTCATCATATGATTTTTCATATGATGATATTTCATGATGGAAAAAGAAAAAAAAAACCTGGACTGGGATCGAACCGACCACCGTCGGATTCGGAAGCAGACACGCTACCGTATGAGCTACGCCGCTCGATGTCAAGCAGTCGCAGTCTTTGGTTCATAAGCTTTGATATCATTACGTTACTTCCCAAGTTCCTTGGAAATGATTGAGATTCATGAGTCTAAAACTGCACAAGCATTATATCGAGCGGCGTAGCTCATACGGTAGCGTGTCTGCTTCCGAATCCGACGGTGGTCGGTTCGATCCCAGTCCAGGTTTTCTTTTTTTTTCTTTTTCCATCATGAAAATATCATCATATGAAAAATCATATGATGAATTACAAAATTAAGTATGTTTTTTACACAAATCTACGGACCATTTAAAGAATCACATAATAAAATACATAATAATTCATGTGATAAATCATAATGTGATTTCGGTCATAACGCATTGTGATTTATCATATGATTTATCATGTACTTTTTTACCACTTTTATCATAAAGAGTTTTTCAGTAGGGAGTATCTCAGGAGTGAATTTTCACTCCAAAAAATTTAGAGAGTTAATAGTCACTTTGACGCCAGTTGATTTCCGCACGAACTGCGTATTATAGGAGCTGCTGTAAAAGGTAGTAGAGGGGGCAACCTGCGGTATAAAGACTTTATTCCGCAACTTTGACATGCGCACTTCGAACTGCGCATCAAAGTTGCGGAATAAAGACTTTATACTGCAACTTTGAACTTAGCGGTATAAAGTGCCACTCGCCGGAACGAAAACGGGCGTCAAAAAGTGACTTTTTAATGCCTGTGTCGTAAAAAAACAATTTCACACAAATATACAATCCGTAAGGGATGATGACAACGTATGTGTATAAATAACGCGCGCAGCTGACACATTTGTGTATCTATATGAGGTGTTTATGTTTATCCTGCACGTAGCTACAGATAGGCGCTGGGGAAAAATAATGAAAAATTGGCGACACAACAGATCCACCTCTTATGGGCAGGTTACTCTACTACAAATAAATTAAATTGTCTGAAACAACTCACTACTTTCGAGATCGAAATGTTTTCTGGAAACGTAGAAATCACTCCTTGAACAGTATGACACGGGATGCAAGTTTTCTCTCTCTCTCTCTATTATCCCTCTCCCAATCGACACTCACTTGACACTTCACGGTTTACCGCTAGGAGATGACGTAGCGGTATATAAGGTACTCGACAATGTTCGACTACGAGAAACGGCTGACGATCGCTCGCGCGTAACTTGGAAAAATGAGTTGCCGGCACCGTGACAAGGGCGTCGAAGGTCGCGGGACCACGCCGTACGCAGGTACACATGTGTGCGGGTCCCCCGCAATTCGCATGTGCACCGACACCGAGCTGAAATAGGATGGCGCCGCGAGGCGGCAGCATGAGACGCACATCACACGTAGGTATGTAACATCCAACATCCAACAACACCGAACGCAGTCACAGTAGGTCGCCTACGACTTCGACCGGGGGACGCAAGCGCGACGGTATTGAAGAATGCCGAGCGCGCCATCCACCGAGCCCGTCCACAGTCCGAGATCCTCCTTCGTGCGTTCAGCCTAATTTTGCTACATCCCTAATTTTTTGTTCATTCCACCAGGTGAGGTCGAATATTTGAACTTATTCCGCCTGATATCATATGGGAACATAACAATATCGGAAAAGTGCAATGTTCCCATATGATGTATTGGAATATTCCAGCCATTATTGCACACGAATCGACTTGAAATTTTTATATTTTTTTTAATTATATTTACACGCGATGTAGGTTTATATATTGATGGAGCGTCTGAGAATGCTCTGGAATTTGTTGTTTTACCTGTTTTCTTGTTATGAATGTTGAAAACTTCGATTAGAATACATCCTTCAATTCCTTTGATATAACACGACTCGCCGATCTTGGGCGATTCACTATTTCTATGACTTTGACTAAAATCGAAATTTTAAAACCATTATTCTGTGCCCATAAAAAATCGTGTCAAAATATCGTACCCCTGGTTCAAAAGCCTCTCGCCGAGTACAATAAGATTATATAGTAATGTGCCAAAAACACTTACTTAGCAAAATTTGTATATCGAAATGATCAATCTGTTTTTATTTTCCCGATGTAGATCACTTTTCATAACGGCCGGTTGCCAACTTCGCAATTTGAATTTATTTTTAAACAAAGCATGTGTTCTGCATCGTACCCACGCGGAGCTCGGCAAAGCTCGTCATATACATACATATATCAATGAGCATTATATGGAGAAACTAATGAGGCGACATTACTCAAAACCCTGACCCTCCGCATAAACACTATGCCTTTCAGATAACAGTGCTCCGTGTAAATCATGGGAAGCCGAAACTAACGATAAGAATCTCCGGCCGCCAATATTCTTCAGGCTCAAGAAGTGGTGAACTATTACTTACGTTGGGATATAGTTACTTGATAAGTCTCCGAAAACTTTTGCTTTACTTCGTAGCATAATAATATGAAATAATATCATGCCCCTATGGATCATGTTCAACATCTTTGTCGAATAATGTGGACTGATCAAGTTCTCTTACTGTAGAGTATAGTACAATAATTATAGAAGCTGATCCACCATCAATGCTTCCACATCAGCTGCTCGAATAACGCTGCTATTTCTGGATTAGGCATGCGCATCGGATCTACTACGTCATAACCTCACTAGCACGAGGCTAGAGAAGCTAGATCAAGTGGAATGCATTACGTAGTACTTCAGACGACTCATTGACGATTGACAATTAAGTAGTGAGAAATGACGAAATGACTGTGATATCGAGGCTGTGAACGTCACAGTCACAATGTTCGGCGGTACCGAAAAATCTTTTGAAAAGTGGTACAAATACGTGGCTACTAAATTTTTTATTTCAGTAGGTTTTTACCTTATGGTCTTTCAACTGACGACGTAGGATATTTCCTTGCTAGCTCGACTGAAGATACTCTGGATCTGCACAAATTCAGGGACTGGGATTGAACCTGAAGCAATAACTCAGAAATTCGGGAACATTCGACCAAATTTCGCTCATAAGTCTGTCCTATATACCTCGGATCTATGCACATACATACTACATAATGTGTAATACTTTACTGTACTAATTAGGAAAGTTATGTAGGAATAAAGGAATAAACTGTACAAAAATATTACACTACTGAATAAATTACATTTTCTTCATGCACTTTTCTGACTTCAAGTGAACTGTATAAAATTGGTCATCATAAAGTTGTGCTAAAAGAATATATTTCCCCTGGATGTCAATTTTTTTTAGTATAACTCAGACATTCTTTATATTATGGGACTTGACAAGGTTTTTTCGTTGTAATTCAGATTTTTCCAAGGAATATCTGTTTTGACAATTTGCAACAATAAAAAACTATTGATGTTGAAAGAAAATACCTACGAGCTCATGGTTACTAGATAGTAATTTCTTTCATGACCTAAAAGCTTGATTATTTCCGAAATTAGGAAGCCTTCCCCAATTCACTATCCAGATAATGACTTGATGTGGCTGTGTATTCCAGAAGCTCAATAATGCAACGGGAGCTCCATCTGCGTTCGGGTTCTTCGAATGTCAGCGCAGTCCGCCAGAGGCGCGATACATCATCAGCGACTTGTCGGTCGCAGGCGCATTATGTCTCACATTCGGATTGCATGTACGCAGGCGTTGAAGTTAACATGTGACATATTCCCAGAAACATCAACAGAGGCCTGACGCTAGGCATCATTTTTGAAGATGCTAAAAGTCGTCGGAGGACGTTAAACATTCGGAATAAAACTTGTACATGAAGAGTACACAAAAATTGATTACTTCCCAAGATGAACATCAGACGCGTGCCGGGTTTCATGTACCACTACAAGCTAGTTTCTGTGATAGCTTTCCTTCTCTTCTTATCAATTGTTTACCTATTAATTCACTGGGGAATAATGTGCACAAATTTAGAGGCCTGGAAACACGTCTCAAATGTCGTGAGTATGGTTATAACGTGGTATTAGATTTGTTTTTTGTTAAGTACAATACAAACTCGCTAATGCAAGCTTCAATACGACGCGACGATGCGCAGCGTGTTCAGGCTTTGACAACTTTTACTGTCACGTGACGACTGCGCCAATCCGCATGATAAGCGCAAGCGCAGATCCCACTTCTACAATAACCGTTTAGTAAATTTAAACGCTTGTGACCCGTTTATGCGAACGATTCATTCACGGGCTTACCATTGATTTTCAAAATATCGACTTGTCAATGTGGGTATTTATTAGCTATAATACCTATATAGAATGTATACGGGTAAGGCTTTTTGCATGCATGCAAAGAAGAATGCAGAATTACAGATCTTGAAATTTCAATACGATAATTTTTCTCTGTTCTGCATGCCGAATTTACAAATGATGACACCAGCTTTCAAATTATAATTATCTCTATTCTACAATAACCCTGATTGAAACGATCGAAAATTTATACTTCCGATGGTAAAAATATGATACTAATTCGCAGTGTTCTCTGCACAACTCTGGAGCTGCCGCGGGACTGCTATGTGGACCACTTTGCTCCGAAAGGAGAATTCACTCATTGGCTTGCGAGAATCTGCATGCTGGAAAAGAAGCCGTATTCTCTGCGAATTGGGAAACAACGAAGCTCGTTTTCAAATCTTCTAGGTAAAAAAAAATTAGCGGTGGAATTTCTCCCACCAATTCTGCAATTATCGTCGTATATGTGTTGCAAAACCCAGTACGGTACTCTAAAATCCAGAATTTGTCAGATTCTCAGAAAAAAGTAGGGTAGGTAATGACCCGTCTTTCGACTTTCCGATTTCGAATGTGACGCTGTGCTTCCGAAATTCAGATTGGATAATAACATTTTTGGAACTCGAAACTAGAGCGAAGCTGTGAAATTAGAATTTGGGGGTTGCACATCAAGATCAGCCTAAAGCCGCTTGATTCTCTGGATCTCACGATGTTGCACCAGGGAAGATTCAGTTTTTCCGAGGTGTTAGGTATACATGAGAATATTGCACTAAAATCTTGTCAATTTCAAGTTGTTCTATCTTCGCCGTAATACTATCAGTGAGGAGTCGGTAACCTCACTTGTCCTCTGCATCCTCAACTTCTTCTTAACAACTACTCTATCGATCTCCAAAAATAGGGCCTGATTTTATTGCAATTATACGTGATTGTTCTTTTAGTAATAATCCGCGATGAAAGTGCTTTTAAAACTTGTATACATCGAACGCCAATTATCTTCTTACAGAACTTCTAGTACCATTCAAATGGGCCTGGCTATAGAGGCTCCCTGTTGATAATATTATATCAAAACCGGCGGTCGTCGGCAATCATCGCCGGCAAATACAAGCGTTTCAAACTTCCGTCGGAAGTGAAGTGATATGCCGTTTTATGAATATACTATAGATTTTGTTGTCCAAGTTCTCTCACAAAACACTGAAACGCCAAATTTTTGGCCATGTATCAATAGATCTCCAAATCCTAGAAGCTTTAATTTTTTTTACCCGACTACGATAAAAAGAGCATATTTCACCCTTGAAACGCGGGTCGAAAGTCGTCAATTTCAGACCAGAAGGAAGAAAAGTAAACTTCCGGGCAAACAAGTCCACTTTTTTGCCCGCTTATTGACTTTTCCTTCCCTCTGTTCGAAAATTGATGACTACTTTCCGCCCTCGTTGAAGCGATGAAATATGGTCATTTTATCGAAGACGGGTAAAAAGAAGTTCGCTGAGTGCGAGTACATCTTTAAGAGTTTAGACATAATTTAGTCGTTAAAAAGTGGGACATTTGACGTCCATATGAGCGATTTCGAGGCAACTTTGAGTTCTGTGCTGTCTGGGCTGTTCGTTGTCTTCTGAATTCCAATCGAATCCCTATAGTTCTGAGTAGATTAATTTACATCAAATCCCGCTGAGATAGCTTGATTTTTTTATAAACCTTGGTACATTCTTATAGTAGCACAGCGATTAATTTTTCCCTCGTGCAGGTATACGTGTATGTATGCAGCTGAATGATTTTAACCAACGTTATGGCACGATGGTGTCTAAAATAATACTGCTCATTTCAATGTTCACTTCAGGGTACAAACATACTCCGATCAATCGGATGCAGTCTTCTGGACGGACACTGCTGGCAGCAAGCATTTTCCGTCCGAGGAAGAGTTTAGCGGCATGATCAGAGACTTAATCGGGAATAAACTAAATCTGACAGTGACTGGTGCTCAACTGCAGCGACTCAGCCGTCTTCGGAGGCAACACGTCGAGACAAACCCTGTCCGGCGTAATCTCGAGATGGAAAATGTCTGGCCACTAATTCAGGAAAACGAGTACGTCATGTCGATCCTCTACGAAGACAGGGACGTGTTTCCGCAGCTAATCGGAACTTGCGGGACCTTCTTTGCGGTCGAATATGTCAAACCCATTCAGACACCTACCACCGTTCTCGCGCTCTCGGACTCAAAGCCAGAATGGGCCCAAAGGTAACACTTCTCAAAACTTATTCCCGTACAATTATGAAATCACTTCCGATTTTTAACGATATAATTGACAACGTATGTGATGACAATGAGTGATTTTGTAATCGCTATTTTCTCATCTAACCATTTTTGGTGAATTATTTGTTACTGAACAGGTTAAAACTAGCAGTGATGATCCTTGACCTTCTTGAAGAATTCGACTCAAACTTTGTGGAGCCTTTTCATCTCTGTGACGTGAAGATCAACCATTTTGGGCTTCCTGCAGGAGGGCAAAGGCTAAAGTTCCTTGACCTAGATACCGTCTTTTCAAGAACTGCCGTTGGCCGCCTCGTAGCCGATGGACGCCCATGCGAAAGGCACGAGGATTGTGACTTCTTTGATTGCAGGTCACTTTGTTCGCGTAACAAAAAGTGCGAGTATCCTGTCGCTAACAACAACCTTCAGGTGGGCTGCATAAAATGTAGATGTTGAAAGTCGAGCGACCTTTGACCTTTGACCTTTTCTGCAGATAATATGCGAGAAAATATTTCTCGGATGGACGTTGTCAGGAACTATAATAATTCCTGGCTTACTTATGTCCCAACATACAACGAGCACTTTGGCAGTAATGCTGCGACAATGTGCAAACCCTGCCGGCGATTCTACACATTTACCCAGAGCCGCTGTACCCGATAGTTTAAAATCGAGATTGTACAACATGTTAAGTGAAATGGAACAGCAGTTCAATACCCTTGAATCATAATTGAATAATCAGCATAGTGTCTGACAGATCGATTTATGAGGGATCGTACAAGAAACGATGCGACGACGAGCCATTCACCGCTGTACTGTTGAATATGATAATGAACAATCTCGATTCGATATTTTTCGATACTTTAAGTACCGAAAAAAAACTTCCACAGCCCGCATCTTCAATAATTACAGTGCGCTCTGGCAATAATACAGTGAAACTTGTCCTACCGGACACCTCTTGATACCGTACATCTCTTCACAGTGGACGGTCTAGAAATACCCGCCAAAAAGGCATTGCTTCCGGAGACGCATATTTCCATAAGATATAGCTTCCAAATAGCTGACACATCTATGATATTTCTGGTGCAGTCATTGTTATTTCAGTATAAATTTTTTGGCTGTTGATCGAAAATATTTATTTTACAGTTCGTTACATATTTCAGTGGAAAAAAATGTTCCTATCTTTATTGTTTCAAACAGCTGTAGATATTGCGCGTTTGATAATTCTACTTATTTTAGAATATATTACTTGTTTACAAGTACCACATGCTTCTTATGTATAACTATATCGAGGATAGTTGGCCCACAATGAGTCAACTCAGGAGTGAGCTGTGAAATCATTGAAATTTTGGAAAAATTAGAACTCGAGCGCTGTAAAAAAAATATCGATAACAATATAGTAAACCAAAGCATCATAGAATAAGTAAGCACTGTCAACTTATAATTATACATGCTTGTTCAAGTAAAATACGGCATATTCGTTATATGAGAATAGATTGATTTTTCGAACAACAGACGCTTCTCTATAACGGACAATATATTCGTTCCAGAGGAGTCTGCCTCTCGGGAATTCTAGTGCCGGCCAAGGCGAGATAGCAGAGTATTTTTCCTGGAATTCAGGTATCCCAACGGCGCGTCCGCGCCGTCGAAATTAATGTCGCGCTCTTGTAATAGTGTCGCCAGGTGAATTTGATATTCGTGTATACGTGTACGCTATTTCATAGAGCCAACGTGTGGCACTATTGAAAGAGATGAATATGAAACCCGAATGAAACCCGTAGTTGGGGGTGTGTTCGAGCGAGAACGAGGGGGAGCAGCACTATTGCCAGAGCGGACTGTATTTGATTGTGCAACAAGATCTTTCAAAGAGTAGCATATGAAATTAAATGGCTTCCATTTGAAGGTATGTCAAGACCGTGAGCCAAATCGACGGGTCCTAAGGAAAGGATCGAACAGATCATCCATTTATCAGTTCTACCAAAATCTTATTCAATTATTTATCAAAGCTACGTATTCAGATTTTAGTAATGACCCATATTAGCTTGGCTCAGGCTTGAGACTAAGTACCTTCTAAGAGACTAAGAAGGTATTAAGTCTCTTAATCTAGAAGGTATCTTAATCTCTAAGAAGGTATTAAGTCTCTTAATACAGTCCAACCTCTCTATAGGGCCGCCCAGGCCCCCAAGGGGAAGAGTTTTTCCAGGAACTGAGGTACCCCCACTTTGCCATCTTCGCTAGTCGCACGACTCGTCTTTCGTCTCTTTCTCGAGCTCACGTTACATGGTAGAGTGGGGGAACGCTGCGAGCGAGAAATAGGGGGAACCGGCTCTATTGGGAGGGGCCTCATAGAGAGGTCGGACTGTACCTTCTTAGTCTCTTAGAAGGTACTTAGTCTCAAGCCTGAGCCAAGCTAATATGGGTCATTACTAAAATCTGAATACGTTATTTAAGATTTCAATATCGAGATTCAAACATTGTTTCTTAATTAATGTTTATCAAAGTTGTATAATCGACTGGCCGGTATCAGGAATTCGGATTGTATACGGTATTAAGAGACTTAATACCTTCAGCTCTACTCACCCGAAACCAAACTTATTCTAAGGTAGAAAGTTGTACGACTCCGAACCGTTTTAATTTTCTTGCAAATTGCCATAATTTATGTATTCATCAAACAGTATAGGTATACAATCCGAACTACTGATACCGGCTAGTCGATTATACAACTTTGATAAACAATAATTAAGAAACAATATTTGAATCTCGATATTGAAATCTTAAATAACAATGATTCATGAATTATGCTTCCACGCATTCATAATGATACGTATCGTACTTCTACTCCCACTTAACAAATGCAGCAAAATTTGCATTTTATTTACGGACATTTGAATCCCCCTTCCTTCGTCAAATTGGTTGCCAGAAATATAGTAATAACAGGCGTCTTGTTTAAATTATTTAGCCATACTGTGTAGTACTACACACTTTCATCATGTGAATGCACGCAAATTCCTACTTGATAAAAAGGTTTAGCATAAGCAGTTCATCTGACATTCGGTTAACATATGTAGACTCAATTTATACGACGTTAATCGTTACTCAAATTCGAAGGGACTTGGACGAGCTATTTTTTTTTTTTTTTTACACAAATACAATGAATGAATCTCACCAACGTTACAAATAATATCAATCTCCCGTAATTCCACATCTATACTTGAATTTATTCACGTTACCAGATGAAAATCAATTTAAAAAAAATGTATTTCGTAGTACCCATATCAAGATTTTTTATTTATCCAACAAAATTCATTTCACATTTTTCAGTTACTTATTTTACTAATATTATCGCTGTTGTGTAATTATCGTTTACATTGATCGATTTCCAAGCATTATTCGTTTACATTTCATAATTCATATTTATACAGATCATAGATAATTCCCCAATCGCATCAAATAGTAATTTTATCTCGAATGAGCAATGGATTGGTGTGTACAACGTGTAAAGTATCAGGCAATGAGTGAGTTCATTAAACTAATGATATTAATTGTTTACTAATTGTATTTCAGTATTTAGGTTAGTTTGTCATTAATTGTAATCGTCGAAAATCGCGACTAAACAAAAATCACAGCAATCGAACCGTAAAATCAATCAGTATTTAAAAAAAAAATGTATACATTCCGTTTGGCAGAAGAAATAAATAAACCATCTCCTAATTCGAATACCTTGATAAATTTCTCGATACGTTTATGAATCAAATGATAATATAGTAAGTGACACTTCGGTCGATGATACTAGTGAGCAGAAAAAACCTCGTAAATCAAAATTAAGATCTACTTAACAAAAGTGAAAAGAAAACGAAAATGCTACCTCGTTACGACCAATATTGTGAGTAAATTAAGAAAAAAAGTCCAACTTTTTCTGTTAGGGGAGAAAACGATCGGCACACAAATATTATTAATCTAATTTTGTTGACGTACCATAAATTGATTAATGTACGACAACACGCGAAAGAATCTGATCATATTGATGTAATCAGATTTCTGATCGGAACGGTTCCTATCATCGATGATCGTTGATGATGGAGTTGTTCAGTTGTTGAATACTCAGTTCAAGCTGAATGATGGTTATTGTGATAACTTATCATCTAAACGCTATTTACCCATTCGAATACCATGATCAAATTTGAAGCTTACGTCCTCCTCTGCTAAGCTTTAACTTTGTCGTTGGCCATTATCTCAAGTCTTTTAACTACTTTGTTCATATCAATGTCTTTAGATAATTTGAGATAATTTATTTTCCGAACATTATGAATGCTTGCCCAAGTCGGAAGGAGTTTGCACAGTAGTTTAATGTGTTCTTCTAATTCACTGTTGGCCAATTTAGCTCTGTAGGAATTGTCTAACTTTTGTACAACAAAATCCATAGTCAACACCCCCTTTTTCTCAGCAACAAAAATATTCCGTAATATTTTCGCCAGTTCTGGTAATCGCGAATATTGGGTCGCCTCCTTGTCTGCACTAGGAGTTCTTGTCATTGATTCCAATGCCTTGGCTGCCTGTTTTGCACGAACCTACGTCAAAAAGGAATTCCGTTAAATTCATTACATGACTTACACGATCCAGAATATCTCGTAAATTCGTGATTCGAAACAATAAACATTTTTCAGTTTGCTTCACCTTTTCTAAGAGAGCCTTCGGAATACCCTTGAAAGCTGTGCTTAGATAGCTGTTGTTTGTAGTCGGGGTCGCTGGTGGCGTGTCCACGATCGAAATCTCAACCTTTTTCAATACCTGCTCAGTCACTTGAGTAGTTGCGTCAGCGATAGAAGTTCGTGACTCTGACTCTGACTTTGTGGTCATTTTCGCTTCAGCTAACCGTTGGAGTGCTTTTTCCATACGAGTGTTACAGTTGAATAGAGTTTTGGCCTTTTCTGTAAATTTTTCATCAAATTCTATTAAATAATCACAACTATAATAAGCCACAACTGTGGCTGTTGAAAGCTTCGAGAAGAAGTACTAGCTTACTGATTCTTTCTAACGTTTGATGTCTCTGTAAAGAAACTTTAAAACCGTCTACAAGGGATGGCATTTTAGCACGCATACTCGGCCAGTGAAATACAATGGAATGATTGTACGTACTAGTTGAACGAGTTTCGATGTTTATGAATGAAATTGTTTCGTGGCTAAGTAATTATATATCTGCTGATGCGTGACCTGAATTCAAGTGTTGCAAAATAGGGGCCGAATTCAGAGCTCAAGTATGTAAATTGTGTCATCGGGTTTATGCTGACGTTACGGAGAATGTGGCCCGACGATGTGACATAGAAAATTTCGATTATTTCACATTGCGCTGCAGTTTTGAATTGCAAGGATTTTTGAATGTCACTTCATTTTTTGGTGAATTGAAAAGTAGATAAGGTCGGAGAAAAAAGCTCCGCTCAACTCACGCAGCACGTCTTGGGCAGTGGTCAGCTTCTCGACGTTTGGGGCTTCCGGTAATTCAGACTTCCCAATAGGGTCACAGTTTTCGATATCGAATTCCGGATGCCACCTCGTGATCTTGTCCTTTTGTATTATCATGGGTGGGTCCAAACCCATCAGAAACTTCTCGTGTTGATTCTTGATCAGATCTAAAAAAAAAAAAAAAACACGATAATATTCAATGATAATAAAAGTTCTGACTTTTCATTTTTGAATAATTAATCTCACCCAACAGCGCGTGGTAAAAGATTCTCCTTCGTTCCAGTAGGACAGTTGGACACATGCTCATCTGCGAAGCAGATTTAAGTACGTTATCAGCATCTGGTGTGCTTCTTCCGCTCTTAGTCTGCACCAGAGGCGTTAAAACTAGTTCGTATTTATCCTGCTTTGAGGATGAGCCAAAGTTGTGCATCTTCTCCTGATGGAACACAAAAGCGTTTTCGTAGACGTTTTTGATCTGTGCTAAATGGTCGAGGGTGAAGTTATGCCTGAGCATTTCTTGCACAGCGGGCTTCAGCTTCTTGAAAGTAATCACTTCCTTTCTATTGAACAGCAGCGATGCGACCTTGGAACGATAAAATTTGTGTTATTGTTGAAATCAACTGAAATCGTTGTAGATGTGTCCAAAGTTGAACCAAATGAAGTTAATACCGTATCGACGCATCTAAAAGTCTCTGCTAACAGACGGTAGTTATAAGGTAGAGTCAATGCCGGTGTTCCGCTTTCTACCAACGACTGGTATCTTTGGTAAGCAGCCAGTTTAGTCGGACTAGTTTTTACAGGACTCCCAGGATTTTCTTTGGGCGAAAACAGGAGCCGACGCTGAGGACTGGCGTTTTTTGGAAGATCAACGTTCTTTGTTGGAGTTAGAAGATTCTTCCTTGGTGACATCAGCGCCTTCTGCGGACTATTCAAAGAAAGTATCATAGAATTATTGTGAACAAAAAAATTTGAGATTTTTCTCGATCTGAACAGAGTTTCTCTCACCTGACAGGAACCTCGAGTTCGATTTTTTCAAACTTTCTGATGCCCGGTTTTTGTACATTCTTTTTACTCTCAATCTCATCCAACTTAGCAGCGCACTCGTTGATTTTGGCCATGGAAGCCTTGAGTTTAGCGAGTCTCGAGGATCGAGTAATCTTATTCTTGATTTCCGCAAGGCTGAGATTTTCCCTGGCGAGCAAATCCATGGTGGAAGATTTCTTCGGAGTTAAAGACCCAGCGGCTAGCATTTCTCCTCCGTCACGATCAACTCTGGTGTTAGTAACGGTCTGTATACAGCACCCAGTCTCCAGTTTCTTAGGTGTGACCGGGCCTTTTTTAGATGGACTAAGAGCTCCCTTTTTCTCAAATACAACATTCTTTGGTTTTTCGGCCCCCGAAGACTCGCCGGAGTCTTTGTTCAGCTTCAAAAAAGTCTCCCTAATATCAGCCTGGCCCTCTTGGCCGGTCGCTTTCTTTCCCCGAGTGCTACGGCTCTTGGGAGTGGCTCTGGCAGTCTTTGGTGAGGAGGCAGAAGATTTTAGAGCATCAAACTGGATGTTTCTGACGACGCGGTTGGGCCGTAGGGTATTATTACGCTGTTCGTTCGTGTCAGGGTTGTGGTGGGCTTCTTTTCCCACTGCGTACACGATCTTAGGGCTCAATTTAGGGTTAGAATCATTCGACAGATTAGACGGCACGGTTGTCATTCCCTCAACGGGTTCGAGGGGGTGACTATTAGCCACGCTCGCTGTCTGGTCCTCGTCAAGGACCAGAACTTTCGTTCTCGTCCTCGAGTCATCGACAGCTGTCCGTTTTCGGGTGTTGAAATACGCATCAACGAACTGTTGCGACATGGTTTTTCACCTTGTTAACGATCGACGCTCGATCTGTTCGTTTCTTTTTTTCCTGGACTTTTTCCGCACTTTTCGCGATATTTTCAGGACGGCGACAATTTTACACAGGATTTGCACGATTTTACACTCACTGCGCTCCAAACGGTGGCCGTTAGGTTACTCCTTAGTATTCCACAAAAGCGCGCGACTTTAACTGCTTTCCCGCGTAAACAAAGCACCGTCAGCAACGGCAGCCAATATGGCGGTTGGCCCAACGGTTTAAACCGCAGTCCGAGTGAATCGAACGCAGCCGCCAGGGCCGTAGAGATTTCAGGTACATACCGTCACGGCAGTATTGTAACTCTCTCTCATTCCCTTCATACGTTCTGGAATATTCATACACATTGTTTGTGTGACTCTATCGTTCGTCTCTTTACATTATGATGGTGATGATATCGGACTATACGAACCAATTTCATTCGTTATGCCTCTAACTGAGGAACGGCACTCAATTCGAGTGCATTCAGACCACAGAAAGGCCGAAAAAAACTGATTTACAGTTTTTTATTAAAAATCTTTCGAGTAAAATCCGGGCCGGGGGAATTTTTACTCGAAAGATTTTTAATAAAAAACTGTAAATCAGTTTTTTTCTGCCTTTCTGTGGTCTGAATGCACTCGAATTGAGTGCCGTTCCTCAGTTAGAGGCATAACGAATGAAATTGGTTCGTATAGTCCGATATCATCACCATCATAATTCATACACATTCTTTCTTATTCTATTTTGGTATTTCACTCTTACTTGACACTTATTTCTTATTTATTGCTTTATAAGTACTTCAATAATTTGTTGTTTGGTAGTTTATCTTAAAATTATTCAGATACATCATAATGTTCCGGAAAATTCGAGAAAATTACAAGTAACTCCGTGCTGTATAAAAATTCAAAGATATTCAGACCAATTTGGTCAAAAGTTACTGTAAAATTCACCAAGAATCGCAGAAAATGGTTCAATAAAATATTCCGATACAGCAGAGTCACGTTTGCATCATAGGCAAGAGAAAAAAGAAAAAAGACCATTTTTTTTGTTTTATTTTTGTTGTTGTTGTATTTTGTATTTATTCATTCTACTGTGTATAACACAATCATTACATTTTGTGTTCACCAGCAGGATTTAAACCACTTGACTCATGACAACCATACAGAATATTTATACAAGAGAGCAATGAGATAGATATAACCGATTTACACACATAATGACAAAATTTAGTTTACAAAATTGGCGTGAATCAAGGTAACTAGTTCGAAAAACAGCTGCTTCTGAGAGAATTATTGTTCACCTTCGTTTTTAAAGTATGCAAAGAGCTCGAAAAGGAAAATTCATTTTGGCTCGAAACCCAGGGGTAGATGTAATCGAAGCACGGCCCTGACTCGCGAGAACCGGAAGCCGTGGAAGGAGACGAACGTGGACGAACGGCGCAGGAAAAGGAATTTGGTATTAATGAGGGTTGAGGGCCTGAAAACGAAATAGGAAGTAAAGATTCGGTATACCGGACGAAGTGTTGTGGGCAAGATAAAGAAAGTGCGTGTAGTTAATTTTGCACGAATAAAAAACCCTATCTTCACATCGTCGTTCCTCGAACCGTGGCCGTAGAGTCTGATCAGGAAAAAATCACGTCACAATTTTGCAGCAGCCTAGTGTCAATAGCAATTGGCAGATCGCGCAGGTGGCGCTCTTCCTTTCCCCCGAAATACATGCGAAGCGAATCGAAAAACGGCGTGTCGTCGTAACCGTAACACAGAGCGTAGACAAGAGAGCTGAACTCGTCGGCCATACTCAAACAATTGCCGATCTCGTGTCGAGATGCGAACGCGACTGGGTTTCAGGCGGTGTGACAAAATGGTACGATAAAAGTTAACTGATTCGGTGGAATCGAATCCTGAGTTCGTTTGTATTCGAAACGGGAGTCCGGGGCGAGTGTCAGACCCAGATACAGTTCGGTCGAAGATATCTTACCGTGATCACCAACCGATGAGCGCTAAAACCGACGTGAATAGGCGAGTCCTCGCTATTCAGGCTAAGAAAAAACGCCACAAGCCAGGTAAACGGAAGGGGAAAGGCTCCTCGGGGGACCTCGAGCCCCCAGGGTCGAACGGACCTCAGGGTGGCTCGAAGTCGGGATCAGCGGCCCAAGAAAACACCGGCTCGTTACGACCGTATTCCGGTGGGAATGGAAGCAGGTACGAACCCCTTATTTCATATCGTCTCGGCGCTAAAATCACGCCGACACTGCTGTTTCTATATTAATCCAATTTTGACTCACGGTTGTAAATGATTTTTCATATTTTTCTCACACTTTTTACTCAACAGCTCGCGTAAATATCGTGGTCTCTGTTAAACTGCTACAGCAATTAGTATATTGTGTAAGCTTATGTGGATTACCACCATGGATCGATGACTAGATTTATTCCATTACAAATCATTCCATAGTTATTAATTGATGTTATTTAGTTCGGGCATCGTACCGTTTAATTAACAACAGTAAAAACAGTAGTTGAATGTGCAAAGCTACATACCAGGTTCGCTGCGAAACAATTTAAGTTCTCGACACATTTAAGGACATCGGAAGCCGAACGCAGGGATTTCATTCACAACTAATTATTATTGGTTTTGAAACTTGTGGTGTCGCAGCGGGATACGGCATATCAATAGTTGCAATGAATGATTCGCCAGCATATGTCGATATTATCGGGTTAAAATTGTAATTCTTGTCCACGCTGGTCGATACACTCTGTCATTGACTGGGATTGGCATGATCCTATGCCAGTCTGTCTGCTCATTCAATATCATTTGCATCTCAATCATATCAAATTATTGTTGGGATTCAGGTTTTTCTTCGCGACCCAAAATTGGTATTCCGGTGGAACATTGAATAGGATGAAGATACGGAAAAATTGAAAATACAAAGAGTTTTGTTTCCATAAAACTATGCCAAAGTACAATCTTGCTCTTGTTATGTGCAATTCTAATGTATGGCATCTTAGCTAAATCTTGAAAGTAGTCTCGCAAGATCTCAACAATATAACCCAATGCGAAGCACGACACGTGATTTGGTTCGCTAGACTTTTTCCCCACCGACAGTTTCCTGTTTCTTTGTTATCTTGTGTGTACATGAATATCACCATTTGGACAGATAATGTAAATACAACTTGTGATATTTTGTTTGCTACGATGCATAATTTCAGTTACTGTTTGTTACCAATATTTACCGCGGATATCAATTATTAAACCGAATAATAGAGTCATTTTATTTATTCGTCAATTTATTGTTATCCCTTGTGTTTTGGCATTACTTGATGGAATAGGTTTCATTATATTTCAGATTTTCAGACTCTGCTCCTTATGTTCCAAAACCATTTATTTATGTTACGTATGTGCGGTTCGGAAAAGACATGACCGAATAATTCACTGGACATGATTTTATTATGGAATAATCGGCATTATCTTCTTTATTGCAACTGTAGGCTTGTCAGATCGTGACATTTTCCAAATTCGTGAAAACTCGACTGTTTCCACTTTTTTGAGATAACTTACAGCCTCGCACAGGAAGAAGATGCCGATTGAATCTGACTTGAAGTTAATTCCTTATTTCAGTGCTATCTCTACGTTCCAGAACAATATACGACTATTCCGTTGACCTTTTTGGCTTGGACCTATTCGAAATTCGATTGCATTTCCCTGACAATATGTTATCTTCATTACTGATTTCTTTCTGACTTCACTCTGCTGCGTAGAAAATTCATTTGTTCATGGAAAATATCGCATCAAGAAAGAAATTCTTGCACGATACCGACAAGCCGGCAGTTATAGTTTCTTTTGTTCATTTCAAATATTTCATACATCTCATGGCTTTGTACAAATTATTTCATGTTACCAATAATTTATATCTCTCAACGTTCAACCAATCAAAACATGAAAGGAACTCCCCATTTTTGCTATCTATTACTTGAAAAGGAAATCATAAATCCGTTGACCAACTGACAAGATAGAAAATTCAAACATTGAAGGTAGAAAATAAAGTGTAGGAAGGATTTTGTTCCTTTTCGAAAAACATCTGACCTGATGAATATCCATCGAAACATTAGTCGAACGATAATACAGGTTGGAGCCTTGTCACAGCTCGAGCAATGAGACGATCGAAGATGACGACGAGGTGTACAGCAGTGATGACGAGGAGCAAGAAGACAGCAGCGATTATTGCAAGGGAGGCTACCATCCAGTTAAGATCGGCGATTTATTTCTGAACCGATATCACGTTACCCGCAAGCTTGGCTGGGGGCATTTTTCGACAGTATGGCTGTGCTGGGATCTTCAGGTAAAAACCAGACTACAAAGAGCTGGAAAAGAAAGTCCATGGCTGATGTATCCTTACTTTTATCTCCATTCATTATTTTTACTTTTCAGGACAAGCGATTCGTTGCGCTCAAGGTTGTCAAGTCAGCATCCCACTTCACAGAAACTGCTTTAGATGAAATAAAGCTCTTGAAAGACGTACGTGACACGGATGTGAATGATCCAAAGCGCAACAAAACGGTTCAGCTGTTGAATGATTTCAAAATCAGCGGTATCAATGGTCTCCATGTTTGCATGGTGTTTGAAGTCCTGGGGCACAATCTTCTGAAACTTATAATCAAGTCTAACTACAGAGGCATTCCAAGGAACAATGTGAAAAGCATCATCAGACAAGTCCTTGAGGGATTGGACTACCTCCACAATAAATGTATCAGGATAACAAGATCTTTGAAAAATCGTTGCAACTCAGTATGCCTCAATAATCTAAATGAATTTCATTTTCCAGGTAAAATTATCCATACCGACATAAAGCCTGAAAACGTGTTGATTTGCGTAGACGAGGTTTACATTAGAAAATTGGCATCCGAGGCAACGGAACTACACTCTTTGGGTCTGAAGTTACCGGTATCATTGATATCGACGGCACCAAAGGAGTTTCAGGAGCCGACGACGAACATGAAAATGTCAAAGAACAAGAAAAAGAAGTTGAAAAAGAAGGCAAAGCGACAGAATGAATTATTGAAGAAGCAAATGGAACAGATAGAAGAGATCGAAGAGCAGAGTAAACTCGTTGTAGATACCGTTGAAAATGGAGAAACGGAAAACAATAGCCCCGATCAAGATCTAACTACGGAAAGTATCAACGATATCACAGAGAGCAAAGAATCTCCCGATATTTCAGATCCACCTGTTCAGATAACACCCCGACTGAACGGCGTTGACGGATTAGCAGGCGGCGAAAAAATTGAGAATCAATCTTCCGAGGAGTATCAGAAGGTTGAAGAAGATGTTGCTTTATGCGATCAAAGCGACATTGAGAAAAGCTGCGGCGAAGGCGCCCTATCGGCCGATCCTGAAGAGACCGACGAATGCAGCGAAGGTGATTTACCCGAATTATTGATGCAAACGTTTTTTCTTATACAATGTACTAAATTAAATGAAACCATGTGTGTAGGCAATGTATTGAACAACGTGCTTATCTCAAATCCTCCGGAAACTAAGCACCAGGTGAAAAGAGCCTCGGTAGCACCCCTAGATCCGGCGATAGTCGAGTGTGAAGTCGAGGTAAAAATTGCCGATCTGGGAAATGCCTGTTGGGTTCATAAGAAATTCACCGAAGACATTCAAACGCGACAGTACAGATCTCTGGAAGTGTTACTCGGAGCTGGGTACGATACTTCGGCAGACATATGGTCAACTGCTTGTATGGCTTTTGAATTAGCTACCGGCGATTATCTCTTCGAACCCCACAGTGGCGATGATTACTGCAGGTGAAGTTTGAAGAAATATTTTCTAATTATTGACGAAATATTTGACTATCATTTGAGGTTTTCTGTTTTCTTTTTTTCAAATAAAAGATTTGCTGAAAAACTCGTCAACTTTTGACACGAATAAGCTGACGCAAAACTTTTTTTTTTTGCAGAGACGAGGACCATCTGGCGCATATAATAGAGTTGCTCGGTGAAATTCCACGGCGCATTGCACTTTCTGGGAAGCACTCTAGGATATTTTTCAACAAGAAGGGAGAACTGAGGCACATAACTGGGTTGAAACCTTGGGGTCTTTACGAAGTATTGACGGAGAAGTACGACTGGCTGCCAAGTGAAGCACGCGAGTTTGCCGAGTTTTTGACACCAATGCTTGAATTTGATCCTAGCAAGCGAGCGACAGCAGCAGAGTGTCTGAAGCATCAGTGGTTAAACCAATTGAAATGATCGCGTTTTTTGATCGTTTCGTCATAAAATTATTCAACTCCCACCTGCTCACCAGCCTCCGTATGAAACAAAAATTGAACATCCCAAATCACAAATGAGAGCTTAGTATCCGAACAGCACCGAATAGCATAAGTATAGTATTTGGAACAGTAAAATTCTAGTTCCTGTTTATTAAGCTGTGCAAACAACTGGCCACAGTTGCGATTTCGAGAATGGTCTACCTGTAATCAAAATTTTGTGTCGAATGATTTTGGAAATACGAAAGAAAGCTATAAACTGAAAAATGAAAACATAAGTACGTCACGGAGTGGTTTTCAACTTGACATATGTTTATTAGAAAGAAACAAGAATTCCAAGGTGACTTTTCAGATGTTTGCAATGACAAAATTTTCAATTTATTCTGTACAACGTGTAATTTATGATATTATTATTTAAATTATATATATTTTTAAAAACTATATAAATGTCTGTCTATTATTTCAAGTTTGAACGAGTTCACTTCTGTCCAGAGAAAAGTCGCGAAAGAGTTTGGAAAATTGAGATATCTTAAAATAATATTTTGCAGTACATACGTTTCTGTGAAATATTTTCTTCTCATTCTTTTGTATTTTCGCAGGCTCGACGTAATCCTGTTGTGACTATTTTGCATATTTAAGTAAATTACGATGTCGTGGGGCTTTTGAAAATAATGGAATGCGAATGTAATTTGTGAGAGTATTCAATAATCTGGGACGTTGACTTTATTTCTTACTAATTTCTTTTAGACTTAAGAGCAACTGTGGCAGTGCTGCGCAGTTGATAACTAGAGACCTATAGCTAGATACTTTGAAACGTTCCATGTATGTGACGTATGCATGTATATGTAACATTACTTTCAAGTTTTATTCCCGAAAAATAGTTCTCGCAATAAGAAAAATCGTCGAAACAATTTGCATTCATGTGTTTGTTTTTCATCATTAGTCACTTTTCTGTTTTCACCTATCAATGCTGACTCAAATCAAAAACATTGGCATAACGGAATAATTTTCCGCATCCCTGTATATAGTTAGATTGTATTACTTGACTTATCAATCAATGAGAATTACACCCACTTCAACATTCCAACCTGGACTTGACTCCTTTTGATGATTGCTTTACAGTCAATTTTTGTCAAGAGCCTCAAGTTTTTCTTACCCAAATCCAAAATTGAGTTTGACCGTTTTTGTGAATAATCAAACTATAGTTGGGGGGGTCTGGTCTGGTCTGGTGAAAACAATACAAGCACAATTGGTCACAGATCATTGTCGATCTATTCATGAATCTCCTATGGTGCACTGATTACGTCAAAATATCGAAAATTTGGTATGGGAGTTATCAAATTCCAAAACCTTACCGACAAGACTAAAGAGCTAACAACTTCTACCGTTTTCAACGTTTCCTGCCGACAATTTGTTGCCGGACATAGTTAACTATTCTGAACAATTAGTTGATCCAGGTTTTCTATGTATATCTTGCGTTTCAGCTCCTTGAATTCACTACGCACAAATCTCTCATTCTGGTTTCAGGTGCAAAACTTCAAGGTTGTACTCCTCTAATTAGTAACGTTTGTGTCTTTTTGGTGTGCACATCTATAGCTGTTCACCATCCCAAACATTCCGCCGTCGTTTCGGGTTGTTCATATTTTGCTTTATGCCGATCTGAAAACTCGGAAAGGTTCAAATATCGTTTTTAAAAAATGATAATCGTTAAAATATTATCTATTGCCCAGTACGTTTGATTTGAGCCAAGTAAATGAATGATTAGACCCCGATTGGACACAATCAATAATGGACACAATATAATAAACTTCCATTATTGGACACAATTTGTTTGGGATACATTCAGGTTGGACACAAGATAGTTATTAATTATAGACGATCTAGCTCAAACGAGTATCGAATGGACACAATCTTCTTCGGACGTATTCAGATTAGTTACATTTCTTTCGAATACGTACCAAATTGAACACAGATTATTTTTCAGCGCCACTTATTGGCATACATGTGCCTGTAAAAATAAATATTTCAGATATTCACATCTGGAAAAGGGTGGTGGGGGGAGGGGAGGGGGTTACTGTCTGGAGCAACTCGGAAACAGCGTACAAGCAAGGCACATGTATGCCAATGGGGGGCACTGAAAAATAATCTGTCACCGATTTGGTACGTGTCCGAAAAAGATTGTGTCCGAGGGATGAACCCACTCTTGAAGTCCGGTGTACAACAGTGTGTGAAGTCCCAGAAGTCCCGTGAAGTTCTTGAAGTCCCGTGAAGTCCTTGAAGTCCTTGAAGTCCCATGAAGTCCCTTGAAGTCCCATGAAGTCCCATGAAGTCCCGTGAAGTCCGATGAAGTCCCATGAAGTCCCGTAAGTCGTACGCCATTTTTCGGAGTGGTTCACCCCTCGATTGTGTCCATTCGATACTCGTTGAAGCCAGATCGCCTGTAATTAATAAAAATCTCGTGTCCGATCCGGATGTGTCCAGTCTGATTTTTATTAAATTAACATTCATCTTGTGTCCAAACTGAAAGTGTCTAAAAAGAATTGTGACCAATAATGCAAGTTTATTATTCTCGTCCGTAGTACTGCCCTTCGCGCCAGCCAGGCACTCCGCAGAGTGATGAGTGTCATGACAGATGCGAAGTTCGAAGTTCGGATCTCAACTGGCATCAAAGAGACTTTCAATGCCTATGCCGAAACAAATAACTGTTCTGCAAGAATTATGTTTTCATCACGCCGTGCATATAAGTAGGATTATACGCACGCAAGCGTGCGTGTAATCGGACTTTACGTGCGTTTGTGATGAAAAATTTTGTTCGATATATCTGCGAAAGTTGTTTTGAGACCAGAAATCGGCAAAAAAATAATTTTCATTTTCCATTTATTCATTATCTCGAAAATTGAAACTTACCGACCACGTAAATAATAATTTACAAATAAATTTTAATTACTTCGATAATAATTTGTGATTATTAGGAAATCATAATTTCTCAAAATATTCTGACAATCGTTAACAAATGATCAATACCTCAAAAATATAATACTATATATCGGGTCAATTGACAATGAGTTGGAAATAAATTTCTCATTTTTAGAAAATGGGCAATTGGTGACGAATAAAATGCTAATTTTTCAAAAAATGGATAATTAGTGTCGAATAAAATGCCAATTTTTCAAAAAATGGATAATTAGTGTCGAATAAAATGCTAATTTTTCAAAAAATGGATATTTAGTGTCGAATAAAATGCTAATTTTTCAAAAAATGGATAATTAGTGACGGATAAAATGCTAATTTTTCAAGAAATCAGTAATGCGAACGTCTAAATTGCTAATTATTCAAGAAATTAGTAATGTGAAAGTCTAAATTGCTCATTTTCGTAAAAATTATCAACTATATTGAAGGATGAACGACTAGTTATTCAAAAAATGGTGGATAAATGAAGCGAAAAAAGACAGGGTCGTATAAATAAAATGACAAAAGAATTCCTCGACGATTATTTTTTTTTCTAAAGATCGTTGTGCTGTATTCATAGTTCCTGGTGTCCAGGTCTATCGCGCCATAGTTTTCGGGGTCCAGGTCTATCGCGCCAAAGACCTGGACACCAGGAAATATGAATAATTTTTACGAAAATAAGCAATCTAGACTTCCACATTACTAATTTCTTGAATAATTAGCAATTTGGACTTTCGCATTACTGATTTCTTGAAAAATTAGAAATTTAAACTTTTGCATTACTGATTTCTGGAATAATTAGCAAATTATTCTTCACTAATTGACCATTTTTAGAACAATTAATAATTCTCTTTCTAGTGAGTGACATTTTTTGAAAAATTGAAAATGTACTTCCACCTAATTGACTAATTTTGTGAAAATGGGAGATTTGACGAAAGAAATTCATCATTCACCCTATAATTTTTAATTAAATAATTCAGTTCACAGATTTTCAGCATATTACCAATTATCAAGACTGTAAATATTATTATTAAATCATAAAGATTTGTATGCTTTGCCAATATTAATTGGAACAATCTTTTCAATTCGATCAAACAATATTCGCGAGTTCCAAAACAATTGACAATATATGACCAAAATGTCCCTGGAATCATCATTTTTGCCGATTTCTGTTTGAGACGAGTGGGCGGTTTGTCGAGGGTGACAATCTCACGAGTCGAAAAACAACTTTCGCACTTGTATCGAAATATACTAGTTCGATACACGTGCGAAAGATGTTTTTCGCTCTCGTATCGAAATGTACCTACTATTTAGTACATACTCTCCGTTGGCATTACCTTAGCCTAGGCTCGCCGGCAGGCACGCCAACGGCTCGTGCTAAAAATAGAACCTCACCCGAAAACAGTCATTTACGGGCATGTCACATGATATACTATTGCGTCCTTTATTGCCTGTGTCCAAACAGGCCTCTCCCAAATGAATTATTTGTATATGATCAAGGAAATGTGTACTAAGATCAAGTAAATATCATCAAATTTACTCGATGCAATACTCATGGGCAAGTCAAATTAGGAGAACTTTTTATCAACTTGGTAATAGAATTTTTCCGGTGTACAGATAAGTGGACGTACGTGAAACTTTTATTTATGAATGAGAATATCCATGGGATTTCGTCCCCATACAATGATAGGGGCGATCCACCGTATTTAATTCAAACACGTAAATTTTGGGTCCACCACGATATCTCAAGAACCGGTAATGGTAAAGATACCGGATGAAATTTCACTGAGAAAATCAAAGGAAGGAAACACTCACATCGTATAGTAATCCCAATTGTGCAACACAGGGTAATGCTGCATGTACTCTAAAGAACAGGGAAAATGACTGTGTGCAGACTCAATTATGCTATTTGTATTCTGCTATATTTGTAATATAAATTATATCCCAAAAGAGCATAATTTTCCCAAATCTTTGGAGCGTCTTTACTTTTTTTTTTTGCGGGTTCCAGTAAAAACGGCTCCATTTGTTGTCTCGGTGTTGAACGGGAAGATGCAAGACCACTTGGGCACATTGATTGAGACAGAAATACTGTTGAAATAAATGATAATTCTTTAATTACAAAATTACCCTAATTTTTTGTTTCCGTTCACCATTTTCCTAATTTAGGTCCAATTTAAAACTCATTGGGGAAGGCTAAATCAAGAGAACGACCTCAATGACATTCATATTGCTCAATCCATTCAGCCGAAATCATCGCGGACAGGAGCTTATCTAGTTGAGCTAATTATGAAAACTCACTTCCTCACTCACCCTCGTCTTCAGTTTCGCTGGTTTCAAATGACCGATATATTTCAGAAACAAAAGAATCACCAACGGCTGCAGCTGTTGTTCACAGGAATTGTGTGCAATGGTTGAAAAGTGTTCCTACGCTCCACACTCATAATACTAGATCTATGATACTCAGGGCGTAGTGAGAAGATTTATTCAACACGTTCACACTACACTCAGTTATCGGAGTTATAAAAAGCGGATAATTTTTTACTACTAAAAGAAGCAAACTAATATCCCTTAATTTTATTAGAAAAATAATTAAACCAGCGGGTTTGGGCTGACTATGAGCCAGCCTTGGAACTTTCCGTTATTCATTTTGTTCTCAGCTGTTCTGAAATTTCCAAATATGACCTCAGATTCTTGATCAGTGGTTCAAAAAACCTTCGAGTACAAATTTCCGTAAGATTTCAAATATTTTTGGTGTTTTTCCCAGCAAATCGGGCTCGCCATTTTGAATCTCGCAAATCTGAGATCGGTTCGTGATCAGTGACCCAACAAACTTACGAGCACCAAGTTTCATCCAAATCCAAATGTTTTTAGTTTTTTTTTTGCAGCATATCGAATACGCCAAATAAACATTTTGCAAAACTGACTTCAGATTCGTGTTCAGCGATCCGAAAAACCATAATATGATACCAAATTTTATTGAAATCCGTTGATCCCTTCTCAAAATATCGTCATTTTTGTTGTGTTTTAATTTCAGAATTTTGTTATTCAAATATCTCGAAAAGTACTGAACCGATCGAGGCCAAAACCTAATCAGTACTAAGTTGAAAAGGCGCGTCGATTGAGACCAAGTTGATCGGACAAAAATTTGACCACGCACATACACACACACACACACACACTGACGTCCACTTGGAAATGATCGGAGATAATTCTCTGGACCTGAAAACGTGGAGATCTAGTGAAAACTCAACTTCTCATTTTCGGGGTGATTAGAATAACTTCCTTTTTTCTGTGAAAACAGAGAAACGGGAAGTTAAAAAATGAATTAGAGAATAAAAAACAAATCGAAGGATATGTAGCAAAAAGAATCGCGCCATTAAGAAAATGATAGTTTTCGTAACACCTGCATGGGAAGTTCGACTCCGCGCACTGTAGAGAGTGCGCGAAATGGCTGATTCCCTTACCGGCCGAGAGCAGTGCTGCAATGTGGACATTCCGGCATGGAGTCCACATTCCGGCACTGTCCTCGGACGGTAAGAGGATCAGCTATCTCGCACATTCTCCACAGTCCGCGAAGTCAGACTTTCCATATCAGGTTTTATACAAAAAACAGGATGTGGATCTCGTGCGGGTTGGCGATTCCTAACTCGTGTGAAAGCCGACACTCGCCTTCGGCTCGTCCGGCATACCTCACACTCGTCCGGAATCGCCAACTTCCCGCACTTGATGCACAATGTACTATATTCACATTGATTAAAGTAAGCTCTGAATAATGGTGAAAAATAATAATACCAACAGTAGTTATAATAACAATAATATTATTAGTAACAATAATGATATTTATAACAGTACTAATCATAACAACGGAAATGATAATGAACAATTACAATAACATAATAAACTGACTAATTTTAGCTCGCTGCGTCGAAAAATGGGTTTTTCCTTTTTTGTTCTCACTCTCACAAATATTCATGTTAGGGTATAGCGTTTTTGGAAAAGGTACTATAGCGTATGTGGCGAGGTATTAGCATTGATTGAAAATGCTTTTATTTTCGGGGTAATAGTGAGGTATAGGGGATCAAATGTTAAAATGCGACGAAAATGCGTGCAAAAAGGAATTACCAACAATGCAGATGAAAAAAGTTTGCAAAAGACAAGAGATGGCAAAAGACGAAAGATGGACAAAAGATTATTGATGGTCAATATGTCAGGTTGTGACCGATCCAAATGTATGGTTAATCTGTCAAATCCCTACCGATCATCGATCTGTCAGACGTAGAATCTTTAAAAACTTTATTTCAAGCGAATTCAAATCAAAATGCGACAGATACAAATATATCGAAACAGAATGCACTAAGAACGAGAAAACAGGTGACATTTTCAATGCCTTCAGAGGCTTGCGTTACACACAAGGTCTGTAGATTTTATATTTTAAATGAAGATGATAAATCGTACTGCCGGTTTAATATTTCCAACCCTGAGATTGAGACGAATTCTCTCGATATCTTGTAAATCTTTCTATAGGTATATAACAATGATATGCGTATTACCGACATGCAGAATAGTATATTGTGCATCAAGGAAGGAAAGCAGGGTCTTGCTTACGAGCGCGGAGCATGCATCCCGAGCCAACTATTTTCGTCACACATGAATCGAAGACTTCGACTTTCTTCCCTAGGGAGGAAAGTCTTTCCACACTGCCTTCCCTATCTAGAGAGGCAAAGCGTCGTTTTCCTCCTTACCGACAGAGAGCGAAAGTAGGCCTTTCCGTTCACGTGTGAAGAAAAAAGGATTTGTTGAACCGACGGAATATTTAATCAGCCAAAATTTATTTCAATCAAGTTTATCTCATTTGAACTAGATAATCATACTCATATTCAATTGAAAAATTTCGATATGATTGGTTTTATTCAATGATATATTCGGGAAATTTGCTTGTCGCAACTCAATTGCCGCTTATCTCTAATACAGACTGAAGAAATTTTCGTTTGAACAAAGTAGGTTCATTTTCTATTGTTGAATTCAACTACAGTGAAATTTCTTTTATACGATTCGCACTTGTACGTTTTTCGCGCTTATAAATAACATGTCTTTGATCCTGGGAGTATATTTGCAATACTAAAGTATTTCACTTCAACGCAATTCGCACTTATACGTATTTTTCACCATACCCCTTGAAAATCGTATAGAGGAGGTTTCGCTGTATTAATCTAAGTGAGTGTGACCAACCCGGTTCGATTTCTGGCCGAGGCAGATACAAAAAAGTTTTGCGGGACTAAAAATGCACGTCATCGATAGATATATTGTATCATAAGTAGAAAGAACCTCGTAAATGCGCGACAGTTGTTCAGTTTTTGTCAATACATTCAATCGGACAGGTCCTGCCACCCAAATATTTGTTCGATTAAAAAGTTTACATTATCGCCAGAAAGACTGACGGCCACGTGGAAAAACCGGCTATCTCGGAATTTGCTTGAAAAACCGGCTATCTCGGGATTTGTTTGGAAAACCGGCTATCTCAGGTATCACTTGAGAAACCAGCTATATCAGGAATCGCTTCAAAACCAACTATCCCAGATATCGCTTGAAAAACCGGCGATCTCGGGTCTGATAACGCCTGAGATAGCCGGTTATTCAAGCAAAATCCTGAGATAGCCGGTTTTTCCACGTGGCTGTCGAGGTGTTACAGTGAAACCTCCGAATAGGCGCCCTCTGAATAGGTTACCTTCCCCTAATCCTCGCTCGAGCGCTTCCCGCACTCAGTCTGTTTACGAGTGTTTGGACACTTACCTCTGAATAGAGAACCTATTGGCAAAGGCTTCGAATCACTTATTTACATCCTACAAATCCATCATGTAAATTTTTATTTTGCAAAATACTTCCGTACTCGCATAGATTCATTCAGAATCACATTGTATAACTCAAATTATTACACTGATGAATGTATAATTGTGAGATTATGATACGTTTCTTGAGTTCAATACAAAATGTATCCTCTTCCATTAGATTTCCAATTTCAAAGTTCCTTTTATTCAAAATTATTTCAAAATTTCACCAAAGTCTTTTCTTAATTCATTCACATTTTATACTTGCCAAAAAAATCAAATGAAAAGGAAAGTAAGTGTCACCTCAAAACGAACGAAGATACGGGGTCCCTATTCGGAGGTGAAGCCGGCAAACGACTCGAGTCGTGCTAGCGAGCTGTTGGTGGGGGAAAGACAGTTCCAAGAATTATACTACCCTAAACGCCTTCGGGGTAGTCTATTCGGAGGTTTTACTGTATCTGGTTGACGACAGAAATAGTCGATTCAATCAGGACAACTTGTTCGAAATATTTTATTCGAATAAATTTTAGTTTTTAGTGACCCACACAGGTAGGTTCTCCACTTGCAATCACACATTTTGGTTGAGACAACCATATGCCATATCGTATTCTTTGGATAACGCAAGCATGTTTCACGCGGTTTTTCACACCTGTTTCGGGTATCAAAAGTCGCCATTTCAGCAATAGCGGCAAAAAGTCGGTGGTGAAGGCTGACAGCTGCACGTATTCGGGCAATTTTAAGTCCTAGGATGTAAGAGTGCCTGAATACGTACTCCGCACTCAGCAGCAGTGGCACTAACCGCCACATTATGATGGATGGATGGATAATCTATTTGCATGTTCCTGCGGGAATTTATATTCCACATCTGTAGGATAATTGTTGTAACTGAAAACCAACAAAAATCCGTCTTCCATAAAAAGTCTTTCTGAAAAATACCAACTCTCAAAAATTCGTCTTCCACAAAAAAGTCTTCCTACAAAAATCCGTTTTAAACAAAAGTCGTCCTTCACAAAAATCTCTACAAAAGGATTGAAATCAAATACAACTACCAAGTACAAAAAAATGATAATTAAATCGAACCATGTAGCGATGTGCTCGTTCGCTGGCTACGCTCGCTCACTCGATTGGGTTTTCATAATTGGCGAGGAGAAAAATTGGGAGCGTAAATTTCGAAAAGAGAAAATTTTCGAGAGAAAAAAAATTTAGTGAGTGGTACTTGGCGGGCCACGTGTGAGTAAGTGGAAGAGTGACCACTAAGGTCTAAAAGTCCCTTTTTTTTCATCTTGCTATGAAGGCCCGCCAAGTACCACTCCCTAAATTTTTTTTCTTTCGAAAATTTTCTCTTTTCGAAATTTACGCTCCCAATTTTACTCCTCGCCAATTATGAAAACCCAATCGAGTGAGCGAGCGTAGCCAGCGAATGAGCACAACACTACATGGTTCGATTTAATTATTATTTTTTTGTACTTGGTAGTTGTATTTGATTTCAATCCTTTTGTAGAGATTTTTGTGAAGGACGACTTTTGTTTAAAACGGATTTTTGTAGGAAGACTTTTTTGTGGAAGACGAATTTTTGAGAGTTGGTATTTTTCAGAAAGACTTTTTATGGAAGCCGGATTTTTGTTGGTGGGCTTTTTTGAAAACAGATCCTTTGTGAAATACTTTTTTTTGTAAAAATTTTGTGGGTGGACGACATTAATGTACTTGGCGAAAGGTTTTTGCACCGGAGGTGCTTTTTGGGGGATATCACTACTTTTTGTAGATTATTTTTACTTCCTGCCAACTGCGCTCGCTCGCTGTGCTTGCTCGATTGAGTCCTTGTAGATCCTCACTCGCAATTGGATGGACGCTGAAAAATATTGGATTTCCTGTTACAAAACGCTAGATATTGTAGGAAATGTTAACAAGAACGTATACGCGTATGCTAAGTTTATTTATCTCACTCTGACTCTTGTTTAGTGGCAGACGTGAAATATTAATCCCTATTGGGCTGTAGAAATTGAACCGTCCAAATTATTTACAGCAAATACCCAACGTGTAACCCTGCGTGCGGCCGGCCCTCCTCCTTTTCTCATTCGGGCTTCGGGGACGGCAACAGCGGAGTTTAACTTACATTGGAAAAAATTTTTCGCTTCCCCAGCGATTTAATTTATCGCTCAGAGCAGTTTCTTACCATAAGAATGAAAATAGTTGCAGCAACAATGTGTATCGCTACAGCAGCGATATCATCCATAGTTACTTCGAACCATCACACCTTTATCTAACATAACCTCTTTTGCGAGAAAAAATTTAGACACTTTCTCATATTAAGGGCATGCTGGACTCAGATTTCCATATTTAAAAAATAATGAAGCCGGATATGAACGGGGGGGTGTTTAATGGGTTCCTTAGACGATTTGTAATCAAATTGGTAGCTGCATGAACGTGTATCTCACCAAAATCGAGTAAAATAAGGCTTTTTTGTTTCGCGAAGCGTGGGGACCGTCACTTGTTTTCACTGATATCACCGACTACGTATCACAAGGGTGGAAACGAATCATTGAGCGCCCTCAGGAATATAATTCCACTCACATATATCGCAAAACTTGTTCATTTCACTCAACGATGAAGACGAAAAATTGTTTCCAAAAAAAGACTGTAATTTTTCTCGGTATAAAGCACCGGCCGCGGCCATGTTGGATCGTTTCGCGTTGCGAGTCGGGCCGAGCAGCGCTTGCCAACCTTCTTTATATTTATTTATATTTATTTATATTTATTTATATTTATTTATATTTATTCGTCTCGCGGTCCTGCGTTTCACGAACCGCCGTTCCTTGCTCAGCGCTATGACAGCTGAGCGGGAATTCAAACGGAAATAATTCGGAATAATAATAGTTATAACAAATGTAAGGTATGTATAAGTTGTAAAAATTTGTAAATTAGTCTAATTGTAAGTAGTAATGTATTCGATGAAGTTATGGAGACGGAAACCATGTAACCCCGAGGGGAACAATAAATAAACATACATAAACATACATAAACATACATAAACATACATAATAATTATAATAATGCATTGTTATTATTATCATTATTATTATTAATATTATTATTATTATTATTATTATTATTATCATTATAATTACAATTTCCGAAATAATAATCATAAAAATTATTATAATAATAATTATTATTATTATCATTGAAAAAAATTTACTCGAAAGTGGTGGGAATGAAAATGAAAACGTATGCGCCATTTTTTTTTTTTTTGTACTAACACTGAAATCCTGTGAAACGCACAGAATAATCAAAATTCCGATTCTTTTGAGAGATTTTCAAGTTTCAGCATAAAAAAACTAGATAAGGCAGAGGTGTAAAGTCGTATACGCCCTTTATTTTTATTTTTTTTTATCTTGAAAATGTTGTGAAAATCGGAATTTCAATTCTTCTATGCGTTGCACAGGACAAGAGTATTTGTGAAAAAAATGGCGTACTACGACTATACGACTTTATACCGTTGCCCTGTCAATGTTTTGTTTTTTTTTTTTCAATTTTGAATTTTGAAAATTTCACATAAAGAACTCTGAAATCAGACTTTTTTATGCGTTTCACAGGATTTTAGAGTTTTTGTAGAAAAAGAAAAAGAAATGGCGCATAGTTTTCATTTCCATTTACAAATTTCACCACTTTCGAGTAAATTTTTTGCAATGATAATAATAATAATTATCATATTGTTATTATCATAATAATAATAATTATCATATTGTTATTATCATAATAATAATAATTATTATCATAATATTATGATAATAATTGTTATTATTATTATTATTATTATTATTATTATTATTATTATCGTCATCATCATCATTATCGTCGTCGTCATCATCATCATCATCATCATCATCATCATCATCATCATCATCATCATCATCATCATTATTATTACGGAAAAAATTGAAATTCCGATTTTCACAACATTTTCAAGATAAAAAAAATCGAATAATAAATGGCGTATACGACTTTACACCTCTGCCTTATCTAGTTTTTTTTATGCTGAAACTTGAAAATCTCTCAAAAGAATCGGAATTTTGATTATTCTGTGCGTTTCACAGGATTTCAGTGTTAGTACAAAAAAAAAAAAAAAATGGCGCATACGTTTTCATTTTCATTCCCACCACTTTCGAGTAAATTTTTTTCAATGATAATAATAATAATAATAATAATAATAATAATAATAATAATAATGATAATGATAATGATAATGATAATGATAATGATAATGATAATGATAATGATAATGATAATGATAATGATAATGATAATGATAATGATAATGATAATGATAATGATAATGATAATGATAATGATAATGATAATGATAATGATAATGATAATGATAATGATAATAATGATAATGATAATAATAACAATGCATTATTATAATTATTATGTATGTTTATGTATGTTTATGTATGTTTATTTATTGTTCCCCTCGGGGTTACATGGTTTCCGTCTCCATAACTTCATCGAATACATTACTACTTACAATTAGACTAATTTACAAATTTTTACAACTTATACATACCTTACATTTGTTATAACTATTATTATTCCGAATTATTTCCGTTTGAATTCCCGCTCAGCTGTCATAGCGCTGAGCAAGGAACGGCGGTTCGTGAAACGCAGGACCGCGAGACGAAGGTTGGCAAGCGCTGCTCGGCCCGACTCGCAACGCGAAACGATCCAACATGGCCGCGGCCGGTGCTTTATACCGAGAAAAATTACAGTCTTTTTTCGGAAACATCTTTCGTCTTCATCGTTGAGTGAAATGAACAAGTTTTGCGATATATGTGAGTGGAATTATATTCCTGAGGGCGCTCAATGGTTCGTTTCCACCCTTGTGATGCGTAGTCGGTGATATCAGTGAAAACAAATGACGGTCCCCACGCTTCGCGAAACAAAAAAGCCTTATTTTACTCGATTTTGGTGAGATACACGTTCATGCAGCTACCAATTTGATTACAAATCGTCTAAGGAACCCATTAAACACCCCCCCGTTCATATCCGGCTTCATTATTTCTTAAATATGGAAATCTGAGTCCGCGTCACTTATTTTCACTGATATCAACGCCTACGCATAACAGTCGCGAAAAAGAAGATAAGAGCGCACTTCCGCATGAAATTCCGAACACATACATACCAAAATATCTCTGTTTTGCGCAACAATAACGACAAAATTCTTGTTCCTAACTAAAATGGTAACGGCCGCGAACACCAGTTGAAAGCGGTAATTATCATTTTAGTTAGGAACAAGGATTTCGTCGTTATTGTTGCGCAAAACAGAGATATTTTGGTATGTATGTGTTCGGAATTTCATTCGGAAGTGCGCTCTTATCTTCTTTTTCGCGTCTGTTATTCGTAGGCGTTGATATCAGTGAAAATAAGTGACGCGGCTACTTTGTGGGTAAAGACTGACTAGAGCATGCTCTTAAAGTCAAAATTATAAACGCCAAATAACTAACTGGTCTATCTGTAAGTCAATTTATGATCTGAATACACTGTAGTCGGCTATACATTGTCATTACGTCGTCTATACACTGTCATCGTTGCAGAAAATAATATTTCTTGTATCGCTCCTGCAGCGATACGTGTTCTTCTAGCAACTTTAATATGGCTCCTGCAGCGATACGTGCAGGAAGTAAGAGGGAAGGAGAAGACACTCCGAAGAACCAAAGCGGGCCAGATTTCAGCGCAGAGTTCGTTAGTACAACGTTTTGCCAATCTGAGCGCAGTTGATGTTCGGTCGTTCAGATATTATGATTATTGAGTATGACAGCTGATGCCTAACGAAATGGCCGACTGCGCAGCGTCTGCTGTATGTGAAAGTTGTTGTCCGCTGTCACATATGTATCACGATTTACATCCCGGTATCTAACACGACATGACCACGCTTTTTTTTACCATGTGGATTTGATTTTTTGATTCAGAAATTCCAGGGAACCGATCTTAGATTTGAGGTTACCGGGTTACTAGTTGACAGTTGTTTGTTTACGTCGTTTACGTCTTACGTATTTCGAACGACCGGAGAACACGTACGCGGCGATTGGCGGGAATCGGTACTACGAACCCTACCCGAAACGCGGTCCCACTTTTTGCTGGCACCCAGGCTTGAGTGTCGTCTCCTTCCCTCTTACTTCCTGGATACGTTCTTCTAGCAACTTTAATATGGCTCCTGCAGCGATACGTATTCTTCTAGCAACTTAAATACGTTTGGCAGAGTTGTTCAGTTGCCACCACTGAACTCTATATATTAACTGGAAGGCGCATCGGGCGATTGACGTGGGACAAATTGAAGGCTGCCATCTTCAGTTGGATTTTAAGGCGACCAATCAGAGGTTGCGTAATCCGATAGAAATAAATAAGTAGTCATTTTAATTGACATTTATTTCACTTTTACTCGATCTTTCTTCTTCTGTTATATCCTTGATGGTCTCGTCCCTATTTACTCCATCCAAATAGCAAATATTATATTATCCAAAGTTTCCAAAGGTTAAGTGTGTGGTAAATTCAAAATTATCCGTCTGCTAATGCTCGCCTCTGATTGGCTGTCCGAAAATCCAACTCAAGATGGCAGCTTCCCAGGTGGTCCCATAGCCTGCTATGCTTTACGTATCTGGATGCGCCTTCCAGTTAGTATATAGAGTTCAGTGGTTGCCACAGCTTGACAAAGGCGCTGCTATCGGTGCGATGTACGTTCTGGCTGAGGGAACCAAAATTCTTGCTATCGGGGAGAGATTTTTTTTTCAGTGTACAGGCAGGGTTATGGTACTACTCATTACAAATCATATCTAAATAATTAGCGAATATTCACTCAATAAAGTCTTCCGAGATAATACTTCTGTTATAAATTGCATGGCAAGATTCGGCCGTTTGATCCGGCCTACCAAGGTATTCTGAGAAACCCGATGATTTCAAGTCGCGTAACTCCAGTAGTCTAGTAACTGCCGCGATCTGAAAATTGAAAGCTAAGTCATCGAAGCAAACCCCTGGAGCATACCGCAACGTACACATTTTCTCCATAGAGCTAGAAGTAGGTGTGCGATAACTATAACCAAAGCAATTAAACAATTGATCATATCTTCGAGTCCTGAGGTAACGTACGTATTCGGCGGACAGCCCAGAACTGAAGCGTAACTCATAAAACTGTGTATGAAGGGTTACGGACCTCTATATTTGTCTCAAAGCGTATTCCGAGTTACGTCTACTCTAGACTGCCCGCCGAGATACCTCTGCTTCCTCAGGACCCGTGGATATAGCAATCAATATATCCATAACTCGTCCACGAAATAGTCTCTCCGGAACTGGACCACTCGGGTATATGTACATATAGACTCTTTGAGGTCTGCGCAATTTTTGTCTTTGTAACGTACTTGACTCGAGACTCTACCGAGTCCCTTGATATTTAGCACCTGAATTATGAACATATAACCAATAAAACGTCTTATTCTACAGTCTAACTGTCTACACTGTAAGAATTTTCTCATCGAGCCAGAAATACTATCAGATGGTTAGCTACGAATGGAAAACAAAGTATTATAAGCTGGTCTAGACCAATTTCTTCTCACACGTTACAAGTTTCACCCTGAAATGTTAATAATTATATGAACAACTAATATACCCAAGGCGTTGTGATTAATCGAACTGATTGACTCTGATAACCCCATAATTCGATTCTTCCATGAAACTGGCTCGCAATTTCCATGTGACGTAGAGCCGAATATATAAATTTCAAAGCCCGACTTGTTTCATTTTTTCGGTAATGATTCTCATATCACGTCATGTATCTCAATATCACGTAGCGATAACGAGCGGAATGAAATGTCTCCGTTTAGCGAAAAAACTGTCATACCCAAGCAGCCGAAGCCAACACGCTTTAGCTAGCAGTTTCGGGCAATCGATTCGCGATCTGTTACGTTTAAAGATGGCGGCTTCTTTACATTCTCGATTTGATCCACGGTCGTATACACAGGTCGAGCAACTACGGAAGCCCGGTCCGGCCAACTCCAGGAAGTAAGAGGGAAGGAGAAGAGACTCCGAAGAACCAAAGCGGGCCAGATTTCAGCGCAGAGTTCGTTAGTACAACGTTTTGCCAATCTGAGCGCAGTTGATGTTCGGTCGTTCAGATATTATGATTATTGAGTATGACAGCTGATGCCTAACGAAATGGCCGACTGCGCAGCGTCTGCTGTATGTGAAAGTTGTTGTCCGCTGTCACATATGTATCACGATTTACATCCCGGTATCTAACACGACATGACCACGCTTTTTTTTACCATGTGGATTTGATTTTTTGATTCAGAAATTCCAGGGAACCGATCTTAGATTTGAGGTTACCGGGTTACTAGTTGACAGTTGTTTGTTTACGTCGTTTACGTCTTACGTATTTCGAACGACCGGAGAACACGTACGCGGCGATTGGCGGGAATCGGTACTACGAACCCTACCCGAAACGCGGTCCCACTTTTTGCTGGCACCCAGGCTTGAGTGTCGTCTCCTTCCCTCTTACTTCCTGGCCAACTCATACAGACATACTCTGTCGATAAAATCGGGATTTAACGACATACTATGTCGATAAAATCGGGATTTAGCGACATACTATGTCGATAAAATCGGGATTTAACGACATACTATGTCGATAAAATCAGGATTTAACGACATACTATGTCGATAAAATCGGGATTTAACGACATACTATGTCGATAAAAATCGGGATTTGACGTCATACAATGGCGGCGTTTGTAGTCATTTTTGACGTCCCTCGGTAAATATTCTTCATCCCAGGACATCATTGCCTATTTTAGAAGGAATTTCTCAGAGTAAGTACTACTTCAAGTTCAGTGGAATTTTCTTTTAGCGAAAGTTCAGGTAGTTGGACGTAATTATTGTATAGAAATTGACTGAATGATTGTGTTTACACATTTTCAAACTATTCCAGATGCCGAACATCACGGTGACGCATAAAAAAAAAATCTCGTTACCGCTAAATAAAAATGGGAATCTCCTCTTAGCTTCATTGAAGCAATACTGCCCTGCAGCGTTGGGCTTGAGCTATGACAAGGATGGGTCCACTCATGGCCTCGAGTTGGCAGATGGGGAGATCGTCATCAATCCCAACATCACCGATTATAATGTGTACATAACAGATGACTCGCCACCGAGAAGCAGTTACCCTGCCACTAGGCGGAGGCGCATTGATGAAATATTAGCAAAAATTCATGGGGGGAAAGAGAACCCCGACGAAGAGAAAGAAGACGAACCACTAAACGTAACACAGGTAATTCAAATAATGAAGAGAATTGAATTTGCCTAATGCAACAGACCTTAGGCTTCACTCAGAGCTGTACCCGCATAGTTATCGTGAAGTATTTGTACCCGTATTTGTATTCGTTTGTATTTGTTATGACTGTGTAGAATCGTAGCACCGAAGCCCCTAATGCGTCGCTGTTGTGCAAAATAGAGGATTCAGGCTCCTGAAACCAAACCCCTGATTATGATGTTCGAAATATTTTCATTAGTTACTGTGCCAATATATGTATGTATCCTGATCTTTCTTCTTGATCAAATATGAAAGTTTGTTTCAGAGACTCATGTCCCACAAAACGTTGCCGAAATGTGTCAAGAAACAAAGAACCCTTCACGTTGGCTGGTTACACAGGACGTGTGCAGATAAAAAATATCAGCAAATGAAAAAACCGATTGGTGGTATCAAGGATCTGAAATTGGAAAGCACACATGAATATTCAGTCGACGACATCAAGAAAATGGCAATCGAAGAGTTCACCAGCGATAAGAACGGTAAATTGCTGAGTGAATGCACTATAAAATTGGGTTCTTTTGATGTTCGTGGAATTGAAGAATTCGAAGATCAAAAAGGTCAATCATGCGGACTCTGGGGGTACTGCAAGTCTCGAAATATATCCCTCCCTTATACCTTCTGACTACACTGAAGATCAACGACTCAGTGTCAGAAGATGTGATCGAAGAAACCAGCTGCCAAGGTGAGTTGGGAACAAATAGAGCACTGGTCGAAGAGGCACCCCCCGTTCCTGCTCAGAGAGAAGATGTACGAACATTTTATCAGTCAGAAGATCTAATCAAAGACCTGCAAGCCAGCTGCCAAGATGAGTCAGGAGCAAATGGAGCACTGGTAGAAGAGGCACCTTCCGTTCCTGATCAGAGAGATGATGTACGAGTACTTTATCATTACATAAAGGAGTCTAGGTACACAAGTCAAAAATCGATCGTCGAGATAGAAAAACAGGACCTGTACCTGAAAGTGTTATCGGAACAGGACTTCCCCAACCTGACTATCGATGAATTTGAACCGTTAAACCAAGGATATGACATAAGCAGGACAGAAAAAAGTGGGAAAGTGCTTTTACAGATTGATTTAGACGAAAATTTGGAAAAAAACGTTCAACTTCCCATCAGCAGGATTGCCTATAAATAATCATGGAATCGTCCATGACGTGGATGAATTGCAGGGTTTTTGTGAGGGGCAAATTGGTCTGGGAATAATCCCGAGCTGTACAGATTCCTGTAAGCCTTTTTTCACCTGGATTAGAAATGGCAGTGTGTATAAAGAAGGCTATTTCCTATACTGGATTAATATTGAACCTCAGGATTGTGATGATGCACCCACTTGGTCAGTTACTGTCAGCTGCCAAAAATCTACGGATGAATCTGTACTGTCAGATCCCGCCCAGACAGGTTTAATAAACACTGCTGATCAATTTGATACTCCACTTCCTATGGTATCCACCATACCATCAATAGAGAAGGAAGATCTTAAAATATCTAAAATTCTCCTGGGTGCCGGTGCTCAACGTAAAGTACGCAGATGGAATCGGCTGGGTAAAGATGTTGCCATCAAGACTGTGAAGTTAACGAATGCAAATTTGAAGTTAGTCTCTCGAGAATTGGATGTATTGAATGTCGTTGAACATCCGAATATAATTCAAACGATGGCAACCTGTCTGGAGCCTCGACAACTTCATATCAAGATGGAGTTATTTCAAAGCAATCCATCATCTGACGTCCTTTTCGATGACGATACCAAAGAAGAATACAACTTGAGCATTGAAAAAAAGAATTTTATCGGGGAACAAATTTGCAAAGCTGTGTCATACCTGCATTGTCAACCGAATCCAATCATACATGGTAACATTAAGCCAGACAACATTTTGGTGAATATGGATGGCATCGTAAAAATTTGTGATTTGGGATTGAGTAAGTCGAAGCAAATGGCGACTGCTTTGCGAAGTACAATAGGAGTAAACGCAGTCAGAGGAACTCCCATATTCATGGCGCCAGAAATGATATTGGAAAAGAGCGGAGCAACCATTTATTCTGATATTTGGGCGCTTGCGTGTACCATCATAGAGTTGTACAGTTCGTCTCCGGTATGGGATCTTGATGGTGATGATCAACAAGATGCTCTAAAAGGAAAACTGGACAGCAAGAGCACACCAGATCTAATGACGATCTAATGTAAATTCCTAATGACTGAGCAGTCTGAAGTCGCGTGGAGGAAGGCTTGTTTCTCGATTCCAGCGAACTTCGGACTGTTCAGTCGTTGAATATTCACTCTGCATGTAGTGATAGTTAAGTTGATGGAGAATGATATCATCTATCTCGTAGGTTTTGAACGATATATTATCTACGACGATGAAGTTTTTATAAATATCTACTAATACATATGTAAAGTGCTGTTTTCACATATCTCCGTGATGTATGCCAGTTTAGTTTGTGATGGTTGGGCCCAGTCAAATGACGCCAAAGTTTCATAGTGTGAGAAAGTCATGAGTCAAGTTTTTAATAATTCTTACGATAAACAAATTGGAGGAAAGAAAAAAAAAGTATTTCGGTTTTGTAGCGTGCGATATATTATTCTGCAATGATTATTATTACAAGTTAGGATACATTTGAATGTATTCATGCATGATTATAATGTAATATAATGTATAATATGATATGTAATACATTAAAACAGAGTTCCTATCTTCCTAGAACTTTATTACTTTATTGTTCACTATTATTTTATAGCCACAGTCAAAGTAGAATAGCGTTTGGTTTGAATGATTCTATTTTCGTAGTCTTTAATGAGATCGGTACATTTCACAAACAACGCTACAGCCTCAGGTGCAGTAGAAGGAATCGTCGCGTTAGGTACTAGGAGTTGTATCAATTCCTCAAATTCGGGATGAATAAGTTCGGGAAAAATGCTGTAATTCTCTAAACATACTTGAATATCACGCTGCTCAACCTTTTTTTTTGTAGTTCCTAGCACCATACTGTTCTGGACAGTAGAATAAACAATTAGGTTTGCCTGGCAGTGATTCACGTGATTTTTGTTTCCGTATTCGGTGTTGATTCCATTGTTTACGAATCATTTCCAAGTCATACTTTATAAGAGGGCCAAAGCAATACCGTAAACATTACACGTGAATTTGATTGAAATCGTTGAAAAGATTGTTGTCGCGCATATCTTTGGATAAAGCTATCCAGAAATCAACACCTTGACGCCGCATTTGCGACCAATAACTTTCAATCCGCTGGTTTGAAGTGCTTTTCCTCTTTATAAAACTTTTAGTACCGGACAGCCTGTCATTATGATGCATCCTTAAACTTTGCTGGAGGCATTCGACCAACGAATTTTCGGTGCCGTTATCAGATCGTATTAGTGTTGGCAATAGTTTCAATTTCTCCAATGTCTTTAAGTAATAATAAGCTATGATCTCTGGCTTATTATTTGATGCAGCAACTTCTAACCATAAAATTCTCCGCGAAAAACCATCGATGCAATCATGAATCGCGAAGCCAAAGGGTTTCAATTTGTCATAGCCATCAATGTGCCAGAGAAAGTTGGGTCCTGGTACTTTGTATTTTCTTCTTTTTAGGCGATATCGGGACCTTTCTGCGATGCCCTCAGGATCTGCCAAACGTAATATTCTCAACACTGTAATCCTTTTAACAGTTAGGCCATGAACTTGCTGTAATCTGTGCCACAAGCTTTTGTAGCCTACTGTGGAACCACTGGCCTCCAATTCATCGAGTATAGCATCACAAATTTCGGTCAAATCACTTTCGATAATCTTCTTTCTTTTCAAACCAAGATCCTTTAGAGTTCTTTGTAAACTCCGCATGGAAATGTGTAGATCATGGTATTTCGAAAGAAAACTTAACATTTCCTGATATGTATAGCCTCCGTGGAAGTATTTTTTTACGAAAAATTCTAACATTGCTTGGGATCTGTAAAGAAGATAGTAAATTTCATTATTATTGCAACTATTAGACAGTTTTGATTTCGAATTTGAGAATCAAACAATGATCAAACGGGAAATTTAAAATGTAATCATACTTATGATGTTTACAATCCGGGTTCGAATATTTTGAGTATTTACGCCGTTGAATGATGATTTTGATGACTTCTGGTCGATCAGTTTGCGAAGCGCAAAAAATTTCAGTACATTCCGATGTTGTCGACATTGTATGACGTCAAATCCCGATTTTTATCGACATAGTATGTCGTTAAATTCTGATTTTTATCGACATAGTATGTCGCTAAATCCCGATTTTATCGACATAGTATGTCGTTAAATCCCGATTTTATCGACATAGTATGTCGTTAAATCCCGATTTTATCGACAGAGTATGTCTGTATGAGTTGGCCGGACCGGGCTTCCGTAAGCAACGGACGTGGTGGGGGTAGCCCCCGTTAGAGGAGTCACGAGTATTTACATTTTCAGCCACTACGGGCCACTGCTATCGAGGGATGTGCGTGAAGCGCATGCGCCGTTGAACCTACCACACGATCGTGCCCACTGAACTCTCTAATATACTGGAAGGCTGTCTGAGGTGGTGGGGGTGTCGAGAATTTGCAAGAGAGAGATAGTTCTGGTTATTACCGGACGCACTCGTCGCACGCAATATGTACATTCTGAGCTACAAACATCGATCCTATGCTTTGACAGATCGCGGGTGCGGAACTGATTCAGGGATATGTATACAGTAATACTATACCCACCTGTCTACTACAAAACTATAATCAAAGGGAAAAAAGGATTGAATGGATAGGTACAATAAAATATTATTTCTAGAATTTTATCAAGTTCTCAGGAACGGCGTAGAATTTTCTTTATTAAAATCTGAAGAATTATTTACAAAATTAATAAGATATAGCACAAATCTATAATAAAAAAGTATCTTGAATAGTTTGTAGCAATTGTAAATGAAGAACAATAAATAGAATTTAGTGAATACAAATTATGATAAAAAGAATATTTATTCGAATACACAACCTTCAAAAAAACCGATGGTGCAGTTTATAATATTTATGTACAAATTGATGTTTTCATGCGTTATTCGCTTCAATCTCAGCTCATTCATTCATTCCACCAGATCTATTGTGGATATTGACAGAATATAGGCTGATGTAGTCCTCAAAAGTGAACTGGATGTATAGTAACGTGGTCCAAGGTATTTTGCTACGATTTTTCCAGTCATTTTCTTGCCACTGCAGCACTTTCTTCTGGAACTAAGAAGATGAACAAATGTTAGCAAAAAATGTATAAACAATGAAATTTGCTACATCAAATTAATGTATTATATGTTATAATTAATGTAGTATACTTCATTATTAAAATGTGAAAACCATACCTGCATCACCTAGGGTGAATCAAATGAAAATGAGGATGATGGAATTAGGAAATGAGTAGACCGTTAGTTGGTGGATTGTTTAATGACTAGGCAAGAAAGTATAAACTTACAGAAAGAAAACTGAAAGAAATATAACTCAAAGAAACATAACAATAATAGAAACATAACAAGATATTATGGAAAAACACACATGCATAACCAAATAAGAGAAGTACGACAAGCATAACAAAGATTAGCGAATTGAACTTTAACGTAATAATGCCACTTGTGCTCATAATGTTAATTTACAAAATATAAAATAAATCTACAGATCTTGCGTGTAACGCAAGCATCCGAGGCATTGAAAATGTCCCCTGTTTTATCATCTTTGTGCATTATGTTTTGACTATCTTTTGTTTTGTTGCCTTTGGATTTGCTACAGTTGGATCAATTTAAAAAAAAAAAAATGGATGCTGGTACAAATTCCGAACGATCAAAAACAGAACGGCCGATATCTCGATTTTTTCCATACGAATCTAAAAATCACGGAACATTAGAAGAACGATTTTTTTCTTATCGACGTGCCTAAAAAATCGAACAGCTGTATCAGCGAAAGGGTTATTTATTTGAACGTTCAGTCATTCTAAAAATTTGTTATGCGATAATCAATATTCCGGGAAAACGAAACATCGATTTTCAAAATAACGATATTCTGGCCGATCCTTATTATGACCCATTTCACATTTCGAATCGTTGTTAATTTCTCTTTTCGACATTTCGCCCGTTCTATTTTTTGGTCTTTTGGAATTTCGACCGCGGGCACTCTTGTGACTCAAGTTAGTGTGAATTCGATTTAAAACAATTCGCTCTCTGTTTCCGAATTTTACTGATCTGTAGAAGAGGAATTTATTCTTTGCTATACATATATTTGGATAATGCTGTACAAAATCACGAATTTCACGTATACGTTTCCAATATTTTCTCAATTGTTTCGCAATCGTCGAGCCTCAGAATTCATGGCTATCTGGATTGCGTCTGTTACCCGAAACAATTTCAGGGGGCAGCAGGGGGCTAAGCCACCAAGATGGCAGCGCGCCCTTCTTTTTTTTTCTAATAAACAAAATAATAAGAAACAGATGGTGGCGCCACCAGCATGGCGCCCCCTGCTGCCACCTGGAATAGTTTGTTCACACGCATTATCACAGATGATACATTACTGAATCATATGTGTTAGTGACGCCGCCATCTTGGTGGCTTAGCCCCCTGCTGCCACCTAAAATAGTTTCGGGTAACAGACCCAATACTACACATTTTTTCAATTATTCCGCAATCGTTGAACCTCAGAATTCATGGCTATCTTGACCCACCCACTCATTGGTGCTCAACCAGCGTAACGGTTTCGTGTGACACTTTATCGTGACATTGATGAACTGGACCCCTATACTGAACCAGTGGTGCACTATGACCCCGAAAACGGAAGCATTTTCAATGCTAATAACATATACAAGACTTATTTTCTACAGGTAACGAAGTAGTAGATACGGGGAAATTAAACGTTATAAAACAGTATCGTATTGTGAAGATGTTGTCTTTCGTTGATTTTTTTACCCAAATGTCTTTGGGTCATCTTCTTTGTATGGCTTTTGATTCGCAAATTAGCATAGGCGGAAACTAAAGTTTTGACGAGCTGAACTTCGTGCAGATCTTCATCTTCTGAGACGTTATTGATAGGATGTTCCTTACCGAGAGTCATATTACGAGTAGTAATCATTTTCTGCATGACTGAAGCAATAATGTTTTTCTTAAAATTAGGCTTGCCCAGTAAGTTTCTATGCAATTCTGCTTGGAAAGCTCTCTCCGCGTACATGATGACATTGTATGCAGCATTTGACGGAAAGAGTAAACCGTCCCTTGATACAAACGATACAAACGAAGAGTGCTCATTCATATCAACGGTGTAGTGATGATCACTTGCTTTGTTTTTCTCTTCCAACAAAATGTTCTTACAATCCTCGCAGGAAATTTTATTGATTACGTTACGGATGATATTTCCAGTAATATAATACAATATATTCTTCTGGAGCGCTGACAGTTCAACATTATCTAATGCTTCGACCAAGTTTTCAAGTAATTCTTGATCATTGAAATCAGTATTTAGTGTCGTATCGGTTAGTGATCTTTTTGCACTGCGGAAATCTAAGATCGGTATTGAGTCTGTCGCGTCACCTAAACAATTGGCATTAACGCTTGGCTCGATTTTGTTTCTAAAAAGCAACTGGCGCAAAGCCCATTTGAATTGCAAACTGTTCGGGTTGTTATTCCAACCACCGCGCGATCGAATACAGCAGAAAGTCAGTTCGATGTGGTCTTGCGAGCACTTGTAAGGAAGAAGGAATTTCAACGGGTCATCCGCTAAATTGAACAAGTCTTTGGCCAGATTGATAAAACTGTGGGTGTTTATAGCAAATCCCAAAGCAAAGGTCTTTCTCTCATGTTTTACTACCGGAACACCTTCAATTTTCAGACCTGCTATGTAGGCACGGCTCTCAGCAAAAATCTCTTTGAAGTATTGTAAGTTTTGTGGTCTCATTGGTGACGCCGCTGATAATCGATTTGCTAGCGTAAGATCTTCCTTCTCTTGAACATCATGCAAAGCTTTTATAAATTCGAAAGAAATGCTTCCCAAGTCTGATTTTATACCGGTTTTCTCGCCCAAAGTATTTCGGCATAGCTTGATCATATGGCATGGATCTAAAATACAGTGAATTTCTGTTTGTCCGCACGGATGAGGGAAGCTTGTTTCCAGGTCGTCAAGGTTGTCCGAAGAAAATTTCGCCCGAGGTTTCTGAATGTGCAAAAATTTGCCTCCGCTCCATCGCACGTTAGAGATCTGACTGTTACTCCTACATTATACAACTTGACAATTATTTGTCTGAGGAGTTCAGTTTGTATAGAAGCATTTACTCCTGTCGTAAGGACGTAGGCGACGGGACACTTAAATTTTTGAGTGAATGACACCACTTCGAAAACTAAGGCTTGTGTTGCAAACTTAGTACAATCATTTTCGATAAGGCCGCCGTAATCGACAAACCCACTATGTTTGTCATTTGCTACGTCATATGAAGACCCTGCATGAATTGCCATGGCATCGAATACGAGAGAGACGTTTCTCAAATGACTCGACTTTTGTGTCTCAGCCTCTAGGTATTTAAGGACTTCAGTTAAAAAGCCGGGTTCACAACTGTATGTTGCCATCCAGCTTCGTAGGGTTGAAGGACATGGCAAACACAAATACTTTCTGAGTAGCTCATAAGCTTTCCGGGAGTAAAAATATACTGTCAAAGCAAACTGCTTAATTTCCTCCGAGTACTGTCTCTTTCTTGGGGCTACGTCGTTATTGTTGACCTCATTCAATAATAATTGTAATTTATCATCAGAGAAATGTTTTTCTAACATATCCCTTATACCTTGAGAGTTAGTGGAGTTGTCCTCCAAGGTTTGTATAACTGTCTCCAAAGTACGGATCTTGTCATCACGTCGACTTAATCGTTTCTGCAGAACATCCACTTTTTTTGTCAGTGACTTCACTTTTGAATCCAGTTTCAATCGTTTCGGGGATGTCTGTGTCGAACTGTCAACTTTGTTGTGCAATACCTCAGGTATTGTGTTCTCCTAAAATCACAAACGAATCAATACCTTCATCCAACCGAGAGAATTATATAATTTTCACTATAAATTTGGAAAATGTACTTTATTTTGATCACTGAGATTCGTGATATAATCCACCATGTTCTCTTCTACACGTTGTTTGCGTTTGCCCCTTTGATCAATATTCTCTTCATAATTGGTGATCTGAAACAAAGTGTCACGAGAACAATATTTTGCACAATAAGGAAAACAAATCACTTGACGTAGGGTAAAAAAACAGGAACCCACCACGGTTTCATTGGTTGTGTTACTACTATTTTCTTGAATTACTCCGAATACTGTTGGAGTACTATCTTTTTTCAGAAAACTTCTACCACTTAGGGTGTTGTGATAATTTTCCGCGAGACAATGGAGGCTGCATACAAACATATTTTTCGTGGGTCTCAGTGAACCAGCCAGTATTGCATCGGTCCATTTCTTTCTCAGCTCTACGTCCTTACTTGGAAATCTACAGGAATAAATTGTTCTTCCGGAAAACAACTCACTTAACTGTATTATATTCCACTGCATTTGAATTTCGAAACGACGAGGAACTACCAAATGATCATCAATTTGTAGTTATACGTAGTACATCTATACTTACTTGTGAAAGGTTATGCCATTCCCAACAATAAATACGCTCCCTGCTAAAAAAAATCGATTGAAAACGATTGAGCAAACGTCAATTGTAACCAATCGCGTTTTTTGTTCGTAATTTTCGAATACAAAACGATTCATACTGTTGTCCAATTGTAATCTACTGTAATTTCTGTATTACAAGGTAATTGTTCCGAATGTGTGTTCAGGCGGTTTTATTCGTTCAGAAAAGGGGTTAATCGTTATTAATCGTCAATATCTCATTGAAACTCAATTGTTTTGAATGCTAAAAGTATAGAAAGGGCTTTTGAATTGAAATCAATTGTAACTTTACTATTGGACGTTAATTGTAACGAATTGGTGAACAAAAAATTAGGTTTCTGAAATGTTTCTTATACGAAATTAAGTATTCAACGTCAATTGTTTTCAATACGCTTACCAAAGATTGAACTTCCAACCTAAGCTTAATTGCAAATTCCGTATTTGGAACCAATCGTAATGTATACGTACTTTTGAAATTGGACTTTTTCAAATGTTTTTTATTTGGAATTCCTGATTCAGACTCAATCGTAGTCAACTGTTTTTCAATAGGGCTCCATTTAGAAAGTAATATAACAAAATCAAGATCCTGGATAGAGAAACCAGTGGTTTTTATTTATTCCCCAATACATGTGTAGTATATAGTATACATATACACATATGAGTACATATGTCTGCATACATAGGTATATGGACAGCTCAAGATTAGATTAGATTAACACCACTTTGAAAATCAAATTTACCGAATTACTTCGTCAAATCTCAATCATCATATCCTACTCCCGTTCTTACAAAGCTGATTCAATTTTATTCGAGAATAACCGTATTTCTTCGGTTCGAACCTGTTTTTAAACTTCTTACAACTCGCTTGACATTGAAAGTGAGTAATTGGACTTCTATGTAAATCTGAAATGGAAATAATATTCTTCATCGATTTCGATTGAGTTTAGGAATGCATTTTGATTCGGATCCAAATTGTTTTTTCCGATTCAATTTCTTTAATGTTCGCGGATATTCGTGAACGATTGTAACTTATTGACCAGTAATTGCATTGGTACGCGAATAGTCATGTTCATACCCGAGTCGAAATTTAGGCCCTACCTTAACGCTCTACTCTCTAAATTTGAATCAGTGAAAATTTCACTAATTGAATCAGTGACTTGGTATTTCACTGCAGAAACAGTGACTTGAACCCTTTTTCACTGGAGTATCAGTGAAGTCCATTTCAGCAGTGATTTTACCACTGCTAAACCAGTGCATAACTTCACTGTTTCGTCAGTGATTTTTTTGACGAACGCTAGAGGCGCCGCGTACGCCGAGTCTCTAACCGCCATGGAGCTGCCTACTAACCGCCAAATCATATAGTCTAAGAGCCAGCGACCATTTTCGTCAGGTAATTTTAGACGACACGAAAATGAGGCTTACTGATGCCTGAGGGGTTCTTATCCGAACACCCCGATCCTGGCTGGCCGCACCCGGGGGGTACGGGACTTACGGGGTGGGGAAAAAAACGATATTTCAAGTAAAAGTATATCACTTAGTTTTGGTCCCAAATTGTTGATCTATGTTCAGAGTACATGGAATGAAAATTGACAGGAAAATTTATCGGTGGGAAATCGTTGCCAGGATCAATAGTAGGTGATTAAAAAATATTTATTTTTAGGTAATAGTATATCTCCTGGCTTTTTTTACAGTGAGAGTATATTTATGACGAAGGCCAGTAAAAATAATGCCAGGACTGAACAATAGTGGTAAAATGTCCATAAAAATTGTTGAAAGTGTCAGTTTTCGAACGAAAACTAGCTGAGGGGAAGCCAGAAGGCTGCGTGGAGGGGGTAACGTGCCGGCGCATGCACTGAAGAGACTGACGAAACAGCTGCAGCTTCGGAAGTGTTCGGCTTCTCGTATTCAACGAGTGCGACGAAGAGAGAAGGTTTGTCTTTGTCTACTGAACCCAACCGACGCGCCGCGAGACCCCGGTACGCTCACCGGCACGTTATTCCCTCCACGCAGCCTTCTGGCTTCCCCTCAGCTAGTTTTCGTTCGAAAACTGACACTTTCAACAATTTTTTTTTGACATTTTGCCACTATTGTTCAGTCCTGGCATTATTTTTACTGGCCTTCGTCATAAATATACTCTCACTGTAAAAAAAGCCAGGAGATATACTATTACCTAAAAATAAATATTTTTTAATCACCTACTATTGATCCTGGCAACGATTTCCCACCGATAAATTTTCCTGTCAATTTTCATTCCATGTACTCTGAACATAGATCAACAATTTGGGACCAAAACTAAGTGATATACTTTTACTTGAAATATCGTTTTTTTCCCCACCCCGTAAATCCCGTACCCCCCGGGTGCGGCCAGCCAGGATCGGGGTGTTCGGATAAGAACCCCTCAGGCATCAGTAAGCCTCATTTTCGTGTCGTCTAAAATTACCTGACGAAAATGGTCGCTGGCTCTCCGACTAATATGTTGCGTGCTGATTTGGGCGTCGGTTCAACCACGTGAACTGTTCAGTAAAAATCATAATGTAAGTACACATGCGGATTTATAAAATTCTTCACAATTTGGCTTGTTAGTTGCAAATAATCAATGAATTGTGTGAATATTGCTGTTCACTGTCTTACATTGAATTCCTTATACTTTTGGTAGGTTAGGTTTTCTCACTGCGTCCAGTCTTGGCTCGCCCCGACGAGATGGGAAACGGAGAAGTTTAATCTGCGTTAGGAGTCTGTTTTTTCTTTACTTGCAATAAAGACTCGCGAAACAAAAATGTGTCGAATATACCATATTGTCTTTCCTTTTCGAGAATATCTTCAACCGGATCAAATATACATAAGAACCACTAATTTTCGCTGATTCAATCAATGAAAATTTCACTATTTGAATCAGTGATTCAAATTCACTGGAAAAATCAGTGACTTTTCACTGATTTCCAGTTGCATACTTATAACTGGGGGCTTCAGTGACTATTCACTGATGATCAGTGGCTATTCACTGATGATCAGTGACTATTCACTGATTCAAATTTAGAGAGTAACTCCTACCTCAGCAGCTCAGGTACGGGCTAAGAGCGGTAAAGTAGGTTCTGGATAGATAGCGATTCCAATATAATATTAGACCCTACTTTGACGCTGAAAATGGCAGATATTTCCCTTTTTTCCACTTGGAGTCAAAGTAGGGTCTGTTTTCATAACCCTACTTTGACGCTCCTATACTCTACAATCAGGGTTGCAGAAATAGTAATTCAAAATTAATGCATTATTTATTACTCAAATAATGGTAAATGGATTGTGAAACCATTGGTAATTAATTAGGTAATGCTTAATGGATTTGATTTGCATTGCTCATTACCAAAGTAATGAGTAATGAATTCAGCCTGCATTATTCATTTAATTAATTCAAATTGCATGAGATATTACCAAAATAATGGGCAATGAATTCGGATCGCATTGTTCATTACTGAAAGGTTGAGTTAGGAGCTTGGATTACAGTAATGAATCGCAATCATATTTTTCTCATCATTTAACGTAACAAAATAATTTAATTAAAAGAATTGGAAAAAAATTGCATTACTCATTAGAAATGTAATGAATAATGGATCGAATATCCATTATTAAATACCGCAATAATGTAAAGTGAAAAAAATCCATTATTAAAAATGTAATTGATAATGCAGCAAATTTCCATTGATAATTAGCAGCGCCGCACATAGAAATTATTCGACAGATCATCTAATGACATTCTACGTACACCTATGAATGACGTAGATATTCCAACAAATTAAACAATAAATTATACACAGTCATGGTAATGAGACATTATTCATGATAATGCCACGAGTAGTGGAATATAGTAAACAATATATCATCTGAAAGCTGCATTTTGTCAAAACACCTTCTGATTTGATGTTCGATCATTCAATAAGGGTACCTGAGAAATAATTATCATATCTGACCTAGTCTCATCAGATATGATCAGATCGGTAGCTATCTCAATTATTATTCAAATATGTTTTTGTCAAAATTTTAACGATCTATTCCATTAATACATTATACAACACATTATACATATGCATTTGGATATCCATCCAATCCATCTTACATATTAATCACTAACAGCTAGACACCCGAAATCCAGTTCAGTTATGCCATTTGGTATCATACATTAGTACGCATAGGTAAACAAAATTATTCAAATCTTATCCAATATAAAAAGATCGGTTGTCACGATTAATCTCGCATTTCCGTCATCGCTGTTAATCTCGCATTTCCGTCACCGATGATGATCTCGCACTTCCGTCACCGCCTTTCCGCGATGCTGGTTGGCTGGCGGTTGATCTGAAAAATTTCTGTCTGCTTACTTCGCGCAGTTTGAGGCTGGCGATATTATCTTGAAAATGTCTGTCCGCTGACTTCGCGCCGTTCGAAGCTGTCGTTTTTGACAAGCGTGATTCAAAGCGATAACCTGTATCTTCAAAGCGATAACGTATTTTGCGAAATTTCGAAGAGTCCAAGACTTTGAACGGCTGGATTGATTCGCGAAATTTTGAAGAGGTGAACAAAAGTTCAAGATTTTGCACAGCTGAATTGATCTCGATGAAAGGTATGTTTGAGGCAGGTTTTGATATTTATTAGTCTTCACGTAACCTTCATCCAGGAAAATTCGTGTTGTGTTCGTTTGTGGCAAAATTCATGCAAAAGGTAGATTTTCTATAAGTAACGGGTACGGCGATGGTTATGTCAGTTTTGATCTGACAGCTGACAGTCATCAGCACACTTTTAATATACTATATAGTGATTCTGAACCATGAACTTCGCCGTCCGACTGCTGTAAATTAACGTTGGTGATGCTCAGAGATACACGGTACGATTCTTCGGAAACTTTCATCACCTGCAGGTTGACTTTGAAAGAAAAAGTAACTGTTTGTAGTGACTCTACCAAAAAACAAAACTTTTTTCCTTCTTAAAGTACCTACATATTGAAGAATGAACATAGAAATCCCATATCTTCGCCGTGCGCGACTCTGGTTAGGTCAGCCAGGTCAGTTCAATGGTCCTTTAAACATTCACAAAAATGCAGAAAAGATAGATACTGGGGATTGCGATTACGGGATGGTACGATTCTAGAAAAAATGCAGCTCCTATAATTCCTGATAAACGCCACCGTTCATTCGCGTTCCCCTATATGCTCCTATCAGTCACCAAACGGACCAGCACAGGGATCGCAGAAAAAATGAAAGACTATGAATATCAGATATCGGGATCAGCGGTTTTCTGATGGTCAAATTCAAGAAAAAAAAGTAGATCTCATTCCGAAACGTTGCCGAAACATTATCTTTGCTCGGCTATTCTTGACATACGATTGAGAATCAGGATGTGAAGATTATCGGTCAGAATTTTGAATCTGACTTGAAATTAATAAATATTTGAAAAGGAAATATAGAACAATCTGCCTACGTTTCTGATGGCGAAAGTAATGAGGAATGGTTGTTTTGCAGCAACAGAATTCTCGTGAACTTTTTAGAACTTATAAAAGGCTAAAGTTTGAAGTGCGAAGAACAATAAGTACTTCAAAGTACCTAAGGATCGGTTCAAAGAATCACCTGAAAGTCATAGAATTATTTCAGAGCTAAAAAGACAACATAAAAAAATTGGGATCGAATGGAAAATGGTGAGAGATCTAGAGATGCGTCGCGTTGAGGTGGACAGCGACGTATTGAGTAATGCATTTGTCTACAGTTCTGAAGTTCATAAAGTTAGCATCTGCAGTGCGTGCCTTGAACATGAAAAATATAACTCGACTTCGTTTACGCATTTGCTCATTTTCGAGAAAAATACGAATAAAATGGGGCAGTTGAATTTCAGCATCCAGTTTTCAAATACAATACCTGTTATGCAAACGCTTGACAGAATTTCAGATAAATTATCATGCCAATCGTTTGCGCGTCGTGTGCGCAAACAGCACCCACAATAATTGATCAGTAATCATGATTACCGCAACCACTGAGAAAATGATAATTCCAAATCTACAAAGCCGGTACCAAAATTCATTAGTGCAGATGCGCCGGGAGCGGTTCAATTTCGTCCGTTCCAGTTCCTAAACAAAGAAAGCCGTGAGAATGATAGTGAATCAAGCTGAATATCGAAAATGACGCATAATTTTGATGACTTCAGTTCGTTCGGTTTCATTTAGGTTAATTAAGCAGCAAACAAGTAACATTTCAGAATCAGTCATTTCGGCATGTATCTTTTTGTCTGCCTATATATGGGCAATACTGGATTTTGATACCAGCTTTGTAGATTTGAAATTTTTTTTGTTCAACCAATTTTATTTTAATTTTCTCGAGAACAAGTAAACGCGCAAATGAAAGTTATATTCTGCATATTCAAGGTACGCGCAAATGATTTACCGTATTTGCAGACAATTATCTTGACTGCAGATGCTAACATTATAAACCTACAGTTCTGCACGAAATCTGTGTCGTTAAAAGACGTTTTTATGATGAGCACGCGATTACTTCTGAAACACTCTTAACAGTTGATACTATCCGTTAACGAACAATACACAAGCTCAAATTAATCTGAATCAATCGTTCTTTAACGATAACGTAACATATTTTGAGGTAACTGCGCAGAAATATTTTTGTGGTGATCCGTTTGGTGAGGAGATTTGTATCCAATACCAATGCTAGCGCGACTTTTTAATCAACCGTATCTCGCGAACGCGACCTCGCGGACCAAATGTTATTGGGGTCAATTTACTTAGCTCGTCCCCCTCTATTACCCCTATTATTTTGCGCATTTAATTTTGGGATACCCTGTATATACTGTAACGTGGCAGCTTCGGCTCGCTTCGTTACTAAATGCTCCCTCAACCCTAGACGGTAAGTAAATTCATTTTCCTAGGAGTGACTGTGTGAGAGAATGAGTTTGAGTGAATCGTAACCTAGGGAACGATAGGATCCGAGAAAAGCTCCGAGCGGCGACAGAGACAAATATGCGTTGATGAACTTGTTAGTAATTTTTGTGTTATTCCTGAAATTCTCTTGAGGTAACCCGTTCCCCGTGGGGAACTGTGAACGGATATCGAAAGGCGAGGAACAGACTCAGAGGCGAGAGACAAACCCAGGGAGGTACGCAGGCAAAGAACGAGTCCGGGGAAACATAATCACGAGAGGGTATCTGACCGCTCACCACCGAGGGACAAGGTAGCGAAGGTCCTTTTGCTACCGAGAAACACCGTGAATCTTCCCCAGGACAAGGACCCGCCTGCAGAAAGACAGCCCGCAGCACACAGCAGTGACACCGCTCCGCATAACTCTCAGGAGTTAAAGGGTTTTCCGAAATTGGCAGAGAGGACGACACTTATCAGGCCTAGCATTAAATAGAGCATAAGGAGGGGGTGCTGGACACCTCGCTCGTCATCGTCACTCTGGCGAGTGGCGTTAGCTGTTGTGTTGTGCGGACAGACGTGCGATTTTGTAGAGAGAGAGAGTCCTAGAATTTTGAGTTGAGCGTCTGTTGTGAGACCTTTTTGAGAGTCTTGTGAGCATCAGGAGCCCGAGGAGGGCTTGTGCTGACTTGTTTACGCTGGTCTTCGTAAAGTAAGTGGCTTCATTTTACCTGTGGTAAATCTGAACGGATCCCTTGAGTCTGGATTATGTCTGCGGTCTGAGAATAGACAAAATTTGTGTTCCTTGGATCTCAAGTCCAGATTGATACTGAGTTTCGAATTGCCGACCGAAGCCAGAGTTTGTAAAATGGGTTATTAGAGAATTTTTATTGTTAATTTTTGAGTTTTGAGTTGAGTCTTTTCCCTCGCGGAGGATTTGCCTCGTGTCGCCGTCCGCCATATTGCTCCGTCGTCACCCCGTGGCTTCTCACCGGAGAGTCAGACACGCCAGAGTCCTGTAGGGTTTATTATTTGCCTTGAGAGGATGTATTTTATGAGAATTAATGCCTTGGTGGCGTGTTAATTAATTATTGTTAATTTTTTGGTATTCTGATCCCTCGCGGGATAGTATTAAGAGCATGCTACACTCATTTTTTACTCTTCTTACCGACCTTTTCGGGTTTTCACTGATAGCAAAGCCTACGCGTCGCGAGCGCGGAAAAGGAACCAAGAGTGCAATTCTAAATGGAATTCCGAAGATATATATCGGAAAACTTCTTTGTTTCATGCAACAATGAAGACGTATTCTTGGAAACTGCACAAAATGGTAATTGTTTGTGCAGTTTTCAAGAATACGTCTTCATTGTTGCATGAAACAAAGAAGTTTTCCGATATATATCTTCGGAATTCCATTTAGAATTGCACTCTTGGTTCCTTTTCCGCGCTCGCGACGCGTAGGCTTTGCTATCAGTGAAAACCCGGTAAGGTCGGTAAGAAGAGTAAAAAATGAGTGTAGCATGCTCTTAAGAGAATTTGGGAAGTCGGCGGTTCGCTTCTCGAACCGTTGAATTCGAAATCGGCGTAGCGTTGGTTTGTTTACCTTCTTCCCGGAGCTCGGCTCCGCCTCGCCTCATGAGAGCCGTGCGAGGCCTGTAGCGGTCAGTGTTGTTATTATTTCTGTTAATATAGTTTATTAGAATACTGGTTCGCTTCACGAACCTTGAGGGAGGATTATCACCTCGGGTGATACTGATTATTATTTTTTATTATTTGAAATTATTGTTTTTTGAATATTATTTTTTTGTTAATTTAGTTGTAAGACTGATCCCTGAGGATCGTTAATTTTATTGACTGGTTAACCCGGGCCTGTCGGGGAAGTAACTTGTTCTTTTTTATTGTTCCGAGTCCTCAGCCTTGAGCTGTATTGCTTATTTGCTTATTGTTGCTTTTTTTGTTATTAAGAATTTCCCTTGGAAATTCACTGTCTTATTATTGAATAAATTGCCTGTTCATTAGTTGCTTTGAAACCTGAGTTTGTTGCTGCCAACCCCTACTTCTCCCCTCCATCTTGGCTTGCCGTAACGTTTCCCCGCCCCTCTACCAAATACTTTGCTGCCGGCCGCTTTTGTTTTGTTTTGCATAAGATTTACAGATTCTGAGGAGAATTGATGCGAAAGGCATCTGGCGCCCAAACACCCCTGCTTTACCCGTCGAGTCGATACGGCAGATCCGTATCGACCGGATTGGTTTGATTATTGATTATCTTGTGGGTCGATGTGATCGACCCAGTTTGAGTAGAGATAGCAGTGACCCCGTGAGTCAGTTAGTTGAGTTTGATTTTCAGGTTTTTCCCCAGTGAAGGACTTGCACTCAGACGCGGCCTGAGTAGCCTTTATAAAAAGTCTTCGTCACAGTACCTATATACATAGGGAATATCGAGTTTTCGAAAAGTACCTATCAATGTACCTACAAACCTACAATTTTCAACTTATTGACTAAATCACATGATTTTATAGAAAGTACAGAGAGCAACATATATACCTATACACATAGGGAATATCGAGTTTTCGAAAAGTACCTATCAATGTACCTACAAAACTACAATGTTTAACTTAAGGTGAACGGCCCAGATATTGAACGCGTCCCAATTATTGAACAATCCTACATTTCCCGATCCATATTTGATTACAGATTGCTTTATCTCTTTCAGATTGCTAATGTAATACCATCGAATGAAAGTACAGTTTTCGAACTTACCGACTAGCGAAAATTAAAAGTAGTTCCTACTCGCGCCACATTTCAAAATCGGCTGTCAAAATATGTGCCGCCATCTTTAGCCGGATTTTGCGCCATTCGTAAGCAGCAAACGTAAGCGGGAGGCCAGTGTTTTTCTCTGGTTATCTCTATCATGTAAGTTGAAAATTACTTGAAACCTATTGTTTATTGTGCAGAAATGTCCAAATATTGTGTCAAACTCATTGAAAATGATCGACAAGGTATATTTCATATGGAAAATAGAGAGTCAGTAATTCGGACATTGAATTCACGGCGTGTCCGAATTCATGAACGGGATTTCATAACCTGTCAATTGACTTATCAATTCGGCTCAGGTTCTCGAGGATATAGCCATGGAAGTTTGAAAAAAAAAATTACATTCACCTCTGCAATGAATTATGTTTCCTTCTTCATTGAATAAATATAAATTATTTCCGCAATGAACTATCTTGGCTACATTTTTCTCATGATATTTTATAGGTCGAAAAAAAAGTATGAATTTAAAAGTAATACTCGCAAATACACAGAGGACGATCTTAAAGAAGCTATCCGGTCGGTGCATACTGGAGTTCCAGTCGGAACGGTGGCCAAGACATATAATATTCCCAAGACAACGTTATTCTACAAGGTACAAGGAAAGTTAGAACCCAGTTTTCAAAAGCCAGGGCCAGACAGCATCTTGAGCGTTGATGATGAACATCGTCTAGTGCAATGGATTTTTTGGATGAGTGATCATGGCTTTCCGGTTTCCCGAGAGCAGCTACTCGATAGCGTACAACTGTTATTAAAAGCAATGAATAAGGAAACAGTATTCAGTAACAATCGCCCGGGAAGACATTGGTATGATGGTTTTCGTACTCGCCACCCTGATTTGACGCAGCGAATCTCCCAAAATTTGTCACGTGCTCGAGCTTTAGTGACAGAAGAAACGCTTCGGGGATGGTTTCACCATGTAGGAGAGTACCTGCAATCGAAAAACCTTGCAAATATCGACGCCACTCGAATTTTCAATTGTGACGAGTCAGCCTTTTTCTTGGCTCCAAAAACTGGAAAAGTACTCGTCAACAAGAAAGACAAAACAGCCTACAGTTTTATCAACAATGACGAGAAAGAATATTTAACTACACTCTTTTGTGGGAATGCTGCTGGTCAAATGGTTCCACCGATGGTTATGTTCAACTATTTCCGGATCCCACACAACATCTCTGCGGACATGCCAAAAGGCTGGGGGATTGGTCGGTCAGAAAGTGGTTGGATGACTGGAGAATCATTTTACGAGTATATTGGCAATGTTTTCTACCCATGGCTGGTTCAAAATAAGATTCAATTTCCAGTCATTATGTATCTGGATGGTCATTCTTCACACATGACACTGGCTTTGAGTAATTTGTGCAGAGAAAAAAAAATTGAACTAGTTGCTCTTTACCCCAACGCGACACATATTCTCCAGCCGATGGATGTGGCTGTTTTTCATCCGCTCAAGTTAAAGTGGTCTGTAAGTGGAGACTGGATAACGAAGTCTCTCGATTGAATCGAAACAAATTCGGCCCTGTCCTCAAAACTGCGATCGCGCAGATGGATCTGAAAACGATACTTCCGAATGGATTTCGAACAACAGGATTACATCCATTTTCTGCTGATGCCATTGAATACAAGAAGTTTTTCAAGAACACTCTGATCCCATCCACTCCTCCAACTTCAGCCAACAAGAAGCCGGAATCAGGGATCTTTTTGAAATACATTGAAAATAACATCCCTACTGACGTACTCCAAGCTTTCAAAAACTGCACCGTTGGGGATAGATGGACTGGAGAAGAAAAACACGAGAGTTTATTCTGGTTTTGGAAGAAAGTGCAATCATCAGTTGGCGCCACTGATCTCTATAATACACTGGATGGGGGATCGGTTGAAATGCCTGTGACCACATGAATGCTAGTGGCGGCCATTTGTTTTTGGGCTCTGTGCCACCCACGTGACTAAGTTACTTACCGCGTTAATCAGATGACTTTTTAATTATTCGAAAAATTATGCATACTTGCGTGTAGCTTGCGTGCTTTCCGGCAAAAATATGTAGAGCTGGCATTGAAAAGATTTTCCACTCGTAGATATTCATTCCAAATGGGAATAAATCGCATCATAGTTGTGATATTGATAACGATGAATGAGGTTAGAGTACCGATCAGTTTTTGAGCTCCAATATCCTTGGTATTTACTACCTTCCATCGATATCTTCAAAGCTCACGATTATTTTATAACATATGCTACGTTTGATGTGTATCCGTTCCTAAAATATAATGAAAATGTCATCTTTACATTTTCATAATATTTGAAGCGTTATAATTATTACTCGCATTACCTAGTATTGTATGTAACATGCCTCTTTGGGATATTTTGGATATCTAATAGGCCATACTCTTCATTAATCAGTCCCTCCGTTAGGTATTTTATATAATACCGCTAACTTAGCTAACTAACCATTAATATTATTTCAATTTGCCGCTAAAATGTGTCACTTCGTCCAAGACAAAATGGCGACCGCTGACGTTCAAGTGATTTCAAACGTTGCCTATAGTAGAGCCGCGTATCCCCCATCCAGTGTATTATAGAGATCAGTGGTTGGCGCTCACCGGGATAATGACAAAGGCGTAGCTGATGAAACCGTTCTTGTAAACACCAGAGAAGACGAGTTATCAGCGGTACCAGAATTTATTTATTAGTCACGTGAACATACTGCTAGCTAGAAGTAGATCTTCGAACCCCTTTCTCATGACATTTGAAACCTGACGAAGTTATAGATTTTATTCTGGAACAATCGTTTAATTAATTAATTTATTAATTTTTTTTTTGTGTTTGTTTAATCATGAATTGTAGATTGACAAAGGGTGCCACAGTTGTAGTACTCCCAACTATCAGGTGGTGAAATCTCCAATACTCAATCAATCGCAGCCCGAGAACTTAGTACTGGAGGATGGATCTCGTGCAAATGAAGGTATATTCATATAGAAATCTGCGATGATATGGAGCCTTTACAGGATCTGGAGCCAATGATATATGACATCACTCCTGCTGGAGAATTAATCCCCAGTAAGGAAACATTGAATAATGTTCTTGGAAATATTTCTCATCCACTGACTGAACAAAAGCAGTTCAACGATGCTTCACTCCGGCAGACCGAAGCTTATCCTGCATTGCCTGATCGAAAGCAGACCAACGATACTTCGCTTCAGGTGGTTCCGCTCACAAATCTCTCAGAAAACGATCTTAATGAACCCCTTCGTCATCGTACGCCTTCAAAGTTGAAAAAAAAATGACTCGTCGACCCTGGAAGAGCTGCGAATTGCAGTAACGACTGAGAATGAAACGAAGGTACACGAAATTGCATCCTCAACTCCTCAAAAGGCTGCTTGTCCACTTCCGAACCTCACATCTCCATTTGCGAAGGCCCTACGTTGGCCTTCCGGCCTAGGAGTAAACAGCTCCAACAAAAGAAAAAGACCGGACGGTGTCGGACACTCGGTTCTGACATCCGATCAATGGAATCAATATCACGCCAAAAAAGCTGCAGAAAAAAAGAAAGAAGAAGAAGAGAAGATTTCAAAACGCGCACGAAGACTCGAAGAAAAAGTTAAAAAAGAGAATGAAAAAGAAATGAAAAAAGAGGTAGCCAAAAAAATAATATTGGAGAAAAGAATAAAAAAAGAAGAGGAGCAGGAAGAGATAAAGCGGAAGAGAATTGAGCGACAGACCCAGACAAAGACCAAGAAGGCACAAACAATAGAAAAACTTGTGAAAAGCAAATGTGCCTCGAAAGCAAAAGCAATAAAGAGAGAAGTACAAGAAAATAACTCATAGAGATAAATTAGTGTTAATTATAGTACAATAATTATAGTATTGTAAATACAAATTAAATATTTTGTAAATCAAACTAATTTATCCTATTAACCACCAGAATAATTTAACAAATGAGTATTCCATTATAAAAAAATCGGTTGTCACGATTAATCTCGCATTTCCGTTACCGTTTATGATCTCGCATTTCCGTCACCGCTGGTGATCTCGCATTTCCGTCACCGCCTTTTCGCGATGCTGGTTGGCTGGCGGTAATCGAGAGAAAAGGTTCGTCTGCTGGTTGGCTGGCGGTGATCGAGAGAAAACGTCTGTCTGCTGACTTCGTGTCGTTTGATTTGAAAAAGGTCTGTCCGCTGACTTCGCGCCGTTTCAATCTGTTGTTCTTGACAGGCGCGATTCAGAGCGATAACCTGTATCTTCAAAGTGATAACGTGTGTGTATCGCTCAATTTTGGAGGGGCCAAATTCTGGAGGGACCAAGATTTCGAACGGCTGGATGAATTTCGATGAAAGGTATGTTTGAGGTACAATTTATTAGTCTGATCAGCTTCGTTTTTCATGCCAACTATAACTGACAAAGTGAAACCCTAGGAAAATAATAATTCTAAACAATATTTTTATACGCTATAGCAGCTGACGGATTCGGGAAAAGGACAAGGTGCAGCTGTCGCTGGAATTCGAATCTGCGTTGATAAACTTGCAGTGAAGGTGTTCAGAAGCTTGAATTTTCATAGAAGTTCGTTGACTATTGGATAGAGTGAGTAACCTGACTGATTGTGAGTATCCACAATAATTAGTGATTTGACAGAAAATCGTTGTCTATGTAGATAAAGTGAGTAAACTCAAAGTGTAATTTGGACGAGTACCTACATGAGTAACAAAATACCGAGTAATCTCAATGAGTAATTCGAACGAGTACCTACCCATGAGTAACATTATACCAGAGTACCAGAATACAATCTCAAGGAATCTTTATATAAGTACGTCAATACCAGATCACAACCTCAATTAGTGGTTCTATGAGTATCTGAGTACTATTATACCCGTTAATAGCAGAGTACAATTGAATAACGAATATTGAGAGATGAAAATGAGTAAATCACAATATCTGTATTGAGTAGTTGAAGAGTTTCCCGTTCGAAGGCAATTGCAAGTTCATTTGATTTCAAATTGAAATGTAGTGTTTCTGGTCCACTGTTTTGAATTCCATACTATTGAATCAGTATTCTTCACAATGCCGCGTCGAAAAATAGAGCGAAATGCTGAGGAAATTGAAGAGTTCAATCGTTTGCGTCGTGAAAGGAACGCAAATAATCAACGTCAGCGCCGGGAACAGCTCACCATAACGGTCGATCCTGCAAGTTGCAGTCACGTCGTGAGTCACGATGTCACATTAGTGAATGTTAATGACAGCGAGCGACAGAGGATAGAAAGAAGTGATGAAGAAATTGTAGAGTTTGATCGTTTGCGACGCGAGAGAAACGCATATAATCAACGTCAGCGTCGTACACAGCTTGCTACAACGATTGATAGTGCAAGTTGTAGTCACGTCGTGAGTCACGATGTCACATTAGTGAATGTGAATGACGGCGAGCGACAGAGAATAAAAAGAAGTGATGAAGAAATTGTAGAGCTTGATCGTTTGCGACGCGAGAGAAACGCATATAATCAACGTCAGCGTCGTACACAGCTTGCTAGAACGATTGATACTACAAGTTGTAGTCACGTCGTGAGTCAAGATGTCACGGTAGTAGATGTTCTTAACAATCGAAATAGCTGCGAGCGACAGAGAACATCTCGAACAAGACGGAGAGAGCATTTAGGCTTTGATGTAGAACAAGTCAATGAAATACCGGAAAACTATATTGGAACAATGGATGTATCGTGTATCCATTGTAGTGCGAAACATTTCGCTGCCGAAAGAGTGGCTAACAGAAGAAATTCTTTCAATGATTGTTGCTGTCACGGAAATGTCATCATTGATGCATTACCTGATTTTCCAGCGAACCTACGCGCACTTTTTGAGAGAAATCATCCGAGATCCAATGATTTTCATAAACAGATCCGCTGTTACAATAGTTCGTTTTCTTTTGCTTCATTTAATGCTAATTTAGTTAACTTTGGAGCACGACGACCAGGGCCGTATTGTTTCAAAATTCAGGGTCAAATTTACTATCAAATTAATACAGCACTTTATGCTTCACCGAACGAGAATCCAAGTTATGGTCAACTGTTCATAGTCGACCCAAATGAAGCCGTGGTCCACCGCGTTAATCGTACTGCGGTACTAGACATTGAGATTGTTCAAACACTTGAACAAATTATGCGAGAATACAACGTGTTTGCCCATTCTTACCAAATGATGGGAGAAGAAATTGAATCTCAACAGCGGATGGCATTAGAAAATAACGAAGCTGTACCGGAAATGCAATTGTTATTCAATCTGAAGCCTGGAATGGATCGCCGTCGGTACAATTTTCAACGAACTAATGAAGTTGCTGCTATTTTTTCGACGACTGCTGACGGTGAAATTCCTGAATCCTACGTGACTGTACGCTCCCGAAATACTAAAATCTTGAAGCGCGTCAGCACCATGGATCCTAATGTCGAGCCATGGGTTTACCCATTATTTTATCCGCATGGTTCGGCAGGATGGCACCGAGACTTAATGCGTATAAATTCCAACAAACGTATAACACGCATGGCTTATGTAAAATACAGGTTAGGTATACGTGATAACTTCAATGCCTTTCTCATGGATGGTAGGTTACTCCAACAATGGGCTGTAGATAATTATGTTAAGATCGAGAAAGATCGAATAGAATATTGTAAGGGACATCAAGAACGTTTACGCGCTGATTCGTATAGAGGACTTGTCGATCATCTGCAAGATGTAGCAAATGGTGCTAATGCTCGTGTTGGTAAAATGGTCATTCTTCCGTCAACATTTATCGGATCACCCCGCAACATGTTACAGAATTATCAGGATGCAATGGCAATCGTTCGTAAATATGGAAAGCCAGATCTTTTCGTAACGATGACTTGCAATCCGAAATGGCGTGAAATTACAGAGAATGTTCTTCCAGGCCAGCAAGCATGTGACAGACCAGACCTTTGTGCAAGAGTTTTTAATTTGAAAAAAAATCATCTGACTGATTTAATCGTCAAACAAAAAATTTTCGGAGAAGTAGCGGCGTTTGTATACGTCATCGAATTTCAAAAACGTGGTTTACCCCACATCCATCTGCTGGCAACTTTACGGCAAAACTTCAAAATTACAACTCCTGAAGTGGTCGATCGCTACATTTCTGCAGAAATTCCAGACCCGACTGAGGATCAAATTCTTCATGACATCGTCATGAGAAATATGATTCACGGACCTTGTGGAGATTGGTGCATCGTGGATGGAAAATGTTCAAAACATTATCCTAAATCTTTTCGTGAAGAAACCACAATGGACGTCGATGGTTATCCTCATTATCGTCGGAGAGATACCGGTTTAACCTTCGAACGTCCTGGTAGATACATTGTTGACAATCGTAACGTTGATCCGTACTGTCCAATACTGTCGCGTATATTTAACTGCCATATTAACGTCGAAGTCGTCTCAAGCGTTCAATCTGTCAAGTATTTATTTAAATACATATATAAAGGCCACGATGCTGCCAATATCACAATTGAAGAAACAGCTTCTGGTGGTACAATAAATCACGATGAAATACGTGATCACATCGAAGCGCGTTATGTGGGACCAGTAGAAGCATGTTGGCGCATATTGAGTAAGACTCTGCACGATAAAAGTCATTCAATCGTACGATTGCCGGTGCATTTACCGAACGAGCAGAGTTTGACTATACCTGCAGAGGCTACGGAAAACGAGATCATTAGTGCATTAGACCAAGCAACTATGTTGATAGACTATTTTTCATTGAACTCTCGAGATGAAGAAGCGAAACAATATTCATATGTTGATATACCATCTTACTACACGTTTAAAAAACAGAGGGATGATGATGGCAATAAAATTGCTCGCTGGGGAAAACGAAAATCTCATTATAACTGTATTGGACGCATGTACACAGTCAGCCCTACTCAAATAGAATTATTTCATATGCGACTGTTACTGTTGACAGTAAAGGGGGCTACCAGTTTTGAAGACTTACGAACTGTGAATGGTGAGCTTTTGCAATCATTTTCAGCTACTTGCTTGGCATTGGGATTGATAGAGGATGACGAAGAATGGAAACGTGCAATGCACGAAGCCGAAATTTGGATGATGCCTCGTCAACTAAGAAGATTGTTCGTCCGAATTTTAATACATTGTCATCCACTTCATCCTGAAAAGCTTTGGGAAGAATTCAAAAATCAAATGTCCGAAGATTATGTACGACGTTTAGGTGAAATACTGGGGCACAAAGCAGCATATGCTCAGATTAGTGCAATACTATGTATTGAGGGGTCGAGTCTATCTAATTTTTCTGCAATGATACAATTAGCGGATATCGTTGAAATTGAAGACAGAATATCGATTCAACATGCTGAAGAAATCGGATTGCAGCAGTACGAGAAACTCAATGTGAAACAAAAAGAGATTGTTGACACGATTCTTCATGTCATCGACATTGAAAGTCAAGTTGAACATAAATGTTTTTACATTGACGGACCAGGAGGGTCTGGAAAAACTTACTTGTATATTGCACTATGGAACTTGCTGAAAAGTCAAAATAAACGTGTGAGTACAATGGCGTTCACAGGTATTGCAGCGACATTACTACCAGACGGCAAGACCGTGCACAAAACTTTTGGATTACCCGTCCCATTATTCTCGGATTCGTCTTCAAGTATAAAAGTCCAATCTAAAGAAGCGAAAATACTGGAGAATACTGACGTTTTCATTTTGGACGAAGCACCAATGGCACCGCGATATGCCGTGGAGGTGATGGACAGAACACTCCGAGATATTATGAATAATGATTTACCATTCGGGGGTAAAATTGTCATTTTTGGTGGAGATTTCAGACAACTTCTTCCAGTTAAACCGCACGGCACGCGCAGTGAAACAGTGAATTTGTCCATAAAATTCAGTACGACATGGCGGCATTTTGTGAAGTATACGTTGACGGAAAATCTGCGAACACTACCTGACGAAGTTGAATTCACAAAATTTTTGTTGGATCTTGGCGATGGAAAATTGAACGACGCAGATGAGAATATAGTCATTCCACATCGTTGTCTTCCGTCCACAGATGCTGACATGGTAGAGGACATATTTGGTTGTTCGATTCAACAGAAACGATTCAGAGACGCAGCACAATGTGCTATATTATCTGAACGAAACGTTGACGTAGATGAAATCAACCAAAGGGTAGTCGAACTTCTAGACCTTAAAACTGAGCGACTTTATACAAGTGTCGACAATGTCGATGACGATAACACGAGTGAAACTCTTTTACCAGAATAATATTTGAACTCACTGAATCCATCTTCTCTTCCTCCCCACGAACTGCGATTGAGAGCTAATAGTGTTGTGATGCTAATAAGAAATCTAAGTATCCACGAAGGTCTTTGTAATGGGACTAGATTGCTCCTCTTAGATCTAAGAAATAATTTGCTACGATGCGAAATTTTGACGGGTGATAAAGCTGGTGAAATTGTGTTCTTGAATCGAATCACATTGTATTGTGATAATATTTATCCATTCGTATTCAAAAGGCGACAGTTTCCAATCAAACTAGCTTTTGCAATGACAATTAACAAATCACAAGGACAGACCTTCGATAAAATCGGACTCGATCTTCGCAAAGACGTGTTCAGTCACGGTCAGTTATATGTCGCTTGTTCGCGAGTTCGTTCGTGGGATTCATTAAAAATTTACATCGGTAAACAGCGCGAGAATAATTTGATTAAGAACTACGTTTATAGAGAACTCTATTAGTTCAGCATAAAAAATATGCGTCGTATACATCTATTAAAAAAATGAATACCTATCGTGACTCTTCGTTCAGAAATGAGTATCGTTCATGTTTCATTACAATTATCGTAATCGCGACAAAATCACAAATTCGACATAATTATAATATAACTTTGAATATGAACTACAATTTCTAAAATAATCTTACGTCTTTTTTCATCTGATTCAATAAGTGAGAATGAAACGACGCAACTCGTTGTGCTCGAATTTCTTATTAACACCTCAAATATAGGTAGCGATTAGATTCGTAAAAATTGTTATTGTCGCGAAGCGACATGGATCTGCACGCTAACTTCGCAAACTGCAATGAACTCTCTCAATTTTTTGGAGTGAAAACTCACTCCATTGGAGCGAAAATTCACTCCTGCGATACTGAAAACAGCGCAACTCCAAGAGAGTGATTATTCATTCCAATAGAGTGATTATTCACTCCAATCGAGTGAAATGTCAATCTTCTTTGGAGCGATTTCTTCACTCAAATCGCTTGGAGTGAAAAATTTCACTCTAATGGAGTGAAAAAGTCACTCCATTCATTGGAGTTGCGCTGTTTTTACTCCAAAAAATTTAGAGAGAACACCGACCTTGATATTGCGGTCCACGGCCATCAACTACGATACAAAATAAATGTGCACCCCTTATTTAACAGCGAAGACTCGATTTGCAATGTGAACGAGTCGCGCTCTCATTTGAATGAAAAAAAATGAAAACTGTTGTTAGCAACTTATAATTTTTAAACAGTATCATACAATCATTCGTTCGATCAACAACCTCAAATTTGAGTCGGAAGAATCAAAATGAATTGTGAAGCTTCTGTGAGTGCAAGTGAGTATATTTTCAAAATTACATTTCCCGCACACGAAAATCTGCCTTTGTACTACACCATAAAATGAGTGAGGTTCTTTTCGACACAAAATTTTTCTACACAGTGACTTTTCTACACGAATTATTCTACACCATTTTTTCAACACCGTCTTTTTTCTACAACAATTATTTCTATACCGTTTTTTTTTCTGCACCAATTTTTCCTACACCATTTTCTTATACACTTATTTTTTCTACACCACACATCCGAAAATTTATTCTACACCGTTTTTTTTCTACGCCGCTTCTTTCTAAACCGTCTTTTTCTGCACCGATTTTTTCTACACCAATTTTTTCTACACGGTTATTATGTTATTTTCTAATTGTACTACACGGGTCGGTTCTACACAACGAAGATACCATAAATTTTGCGAGGCAATTAATGGTATCTTGGTTGCATAAAACTGGCTCGCGTAGAACAATTGTGGTGTAGGTAAAATTGGTGTAGAAAAAAAACGGTGTAGAAAAAATTGATGTAGAAAAAACTGTGTAGAAAAAATTAAAACGGTGTAGAAAAAATTGGTGTGGAATAAAAACGGTGTAGAAAATTGGTGTAGAAAAAAAACGATGTAGAAATTTGGTGTAGAAAGAAAATGGCGTAGAAAAAATTGATGTAGAAAAAATTGGTGTAGCAAAAAACGGTGTAGAGAAAATTGATGTAAAAAAAACGGTGTAGAAAAAATTGGTGTAGAAAAAAAACGATGTAGAGAAAATTGGTGTAAAAAAAAGGCGTAGAAAAAATTGGTGTAGAAAAAAAACGGTGTAGAGAAAATTGGTGTAAAAAAAAAGGCGTAGAAAAAATTGGTGTAGAAAAAAAAACGGTGTAGAGAAAATTGGTGTAAAAAAAAAAGGCGTAGAAAAAATTGGTGTAGAAAAAAAACGGTGTAGAGAAAATTGGTGTAAAAAAAAATGTAGGAAAAATGATGTAGAATAATTCGTGTAGAAAAGTGATGGTATAGAAAAATTTAGTGTAGAAGAGAACATCTTCCATTTCATATGACGGCTATTTCGCGTGAAGTGGATCAATCATCTTTCAGGCATTTTATTAACTTTGCATGTCAAATGTGTAGGGGAAGTTAGATTTTTGTTTCAAATCGCGATTTTGATCACACAAAATTTGATTTTTCATTCGCAATAACAGCTTAGAGCAACTTTAAAAAAAAAATTCACAACTCTACCAAAAATAAAGTTACATTTAATTTTTTTTTGACACACGCGAAAAGCTTCATAAAACAGAAAAATATATAAAATAAAAATTGTTATCAATTGTTTATTCAACAATTGATTTTCCAAACCTTTTAAAAATACTGAGCAACACGACTGAATTTTTTTCTCAAATTCTGATAATTACCTTGTACTATACTACAACCTGTGAAATAATTTCAGAAACGTCTTTTTTTTCGTTCTCGAGTAAAATATCGTTAATTAAAGGTGTCGATGCGTATCATGAGGCGCGCCGCGTCTTACGGAATTACGGGAAACCGGCTAACGGCTACCGCTAATCCGCGGTGGCGACACAACGTTATTTGCGAACCATTTTAAGAATGTTGGAAATGATTCAAAAATCCGAAAAAAATATTGTACCTTCACAATCCTGCCTTAAGCGATAAGTAACGGTCTAAGTTTCACACTAATAATTTGTTATTGCAAAGAAAAAATCGGATTTCGTATTATCATAATCGCGCTTCGTCACAAAAATATAACTTGCCCTACACAATAGACACCCAAAATCATAAAATAAAAATACATAAAAGGTGACTAATCCGTTCCACGCAAAATAACAATAAAGTGCATGAAAACATGAGGCTACATGATAGCGATCCATGGAATTTTTCAATCAAACTTTGAAGAAAAAAAATTTATCCTTTGGATTTAATTACATATAACTTTATGATAATCTGAATTTCTTCAATTAATTTGCATAGAACTTGACGGCATAAGCCTGGCAGAGGAGGCATCGTTATTAAACGATGAAACAGAGGAAACGACAAAGAAAAGAGAGCATGTGAATGGTCCGGATTGTCGCATGGATGGAATAGAGTACACCTCAGAAGAACAGTTGGGGAAAAAAAGTATTTTTTAGTTAAATTTAAAAAAAAAAAACGTATATTTTTTATTCAATTACATACAACTTCATGATATTCTAAATTACTTCGATTCATTTGCATAGAACCTGTTCGTACAAGCCTAACACAGAAGTCATCGTTATTGAACGACGAAACAGAAGGTGATGCGAATATCACAAATAACAAAGAGACCGAAAATGTATTGGATTGTGACCTGGATGAAATCGAGTACACCTCAGGAGAACAGTTGCGAGCCATCAAAAAATACGATTCAACTGTGTGAGTATACTTTTCGATCAAATGATAACAAGCTCAATAGAATCGGAAAAATAAAAAAAAAGAATTAAGAACATGATCAAATCTTCTATATATTGAAGAAATGTATTCAAAATTTGAAGAATGTAAAAATAACCAAACATCATCCATTATCCATCAAACTTCGAAACAATTCCCGTACAATTCCCATACAATTTATTATTATACAAAATATAAATTCTACAACAATTTGATTTTAGAATTTCTGGTATTACGCTGCTAAAAAAAAAACAGAATGAGATATAATTGTAGACGAACCAATCATCTAAAAGCAAAGTTCCTAATTCCACGTAGTTCAACAACCGCGCAGACAACTTTTCAATTCAATTTAAATAAACCCAATTATCCGTTATTTTAGAAACAATTAGAAAATACGAAATTAGAAATCGAACCACCCGTAATTTCACACACACGAAAAAAAAAACGTGCATAGAATTTTGAAAGAAAAAAAATTAAGCTGAAAGAGTAATGTTTGAACGAATCAACTGTTACAAAATCTACAAGTATACATTACCTCTTCAAATTTTAGAAAAAAATAATCATCTAATATACCTACATATATTTTTTTGCACAGAGAAATAATCGGCTACGTCGATGAAATTCACGCGTCGGAAATAGTGGGTGAGAATCACTTGAAAGTCTTTGAATTCTACATCAACAACGACGCAGGTGACAGGATCAAGGTTGTAGCATGGAGAGACGAAGTTCACCGATTTGAATCAATATTACAAACAAACTTAGTACGTATACAGAACGTACACGCAAGAATTAACAATGAACCTGGAAACTGCATCGATATTTCCTCATTTATTACAGGTAATACACATCGACGGCGCCTATGCAAAACCAATGTTAATGAACAGGTTCAACAAAGGAACCCTTAATATAACACTCGTCGTGCAATCAAGCACCATATTGAATATTTTGGGAAAACATTCGATCCGCCAAACATCCATATCTCATCTCACAGAATCGATACAATTGAAAGAAATTGGATCCTCGACGAGAAAGCATATTCGTGAGTTCGAAAATACATATATCAATGCGAGAAATATAATTTTGGTGACAAAAGATCATATAATTTTTTTTAGCATTTACTTTTTAAACTCAAAACACACATAGATTCATTGAAATGATAAAATAAAAAAAACTGAGCGGACAATAACGTATCCGATAAAAATCAAGATATTTTGCGATAATAATTAGAAAACATTAATTTAGAGTCATTTATGCGTTTATAAAACTTTTACACAAAATGAATTGAGAAGAAAATAAAAACAAATTATTCACAAAAAAAAGAACGTTCTCATGTCATTTGCAAACCAAGCGAAAAGAAATATTTTTTATTACGAATACGATCACGTTTGATTCACATTTTGATGTTACTGGAATGAAAACGAAATTGTATTTGAAAAAAAAACAATACTTTTTGTTACGAATACGATCTTCTGCAATTAACCTGCTCTTCAATTTGAACGTTTCTGGATATATTTTAACATTCACAGTCGAAATTCAAAATATAGTATATTATGCATCTAGGGCGGTAAAAGTTGTTTTCGACGAGTGCGAGGTTGTATTCCGAGGCGAAACCGAGGATTACAATCGCACGAGTCTAAAACAACGTTTGCCCTGTGGTGCATACGATACTTTATACACCGAAGGGAAATAAAGCGGTTTTCTCTGCTGGAGCAGGGCAATAAACGGCCGTTTATATCCCTGAGGTATATAAAAAAAATTATATGCCTTTTTTCAAATTAAAAAATGAAAATAAATCGTATAATGATGTTTACACACTGTTAGAAAAGTTGCGGTGTCAGTAAAAGTCCACACCGTTTGGAGTTAAATTCAACACCAATCGTCGTCAATTTGAAAAATAACACCAATTGATGCCGTTTCGCCACCAAACTGTGTAAAAAGTCACACCAAATGGTGTGGACTTCTATTGGGAACCTGAGTAGGTAGATACGCCAACTAGTGGTCAAACTGGAAACTACCGCGGGTAGGTCGTTCTCATGCCGTGTGGCTGTCAGATACGCGAGAAACGGCATTATATGGTCGTGAAATTATTGATAAACCCAAAAAATGGCATTCCCTTTGCGTAAAAACAAATGTAGAAGATTCTGTTGTGTTTATAATTGCTTTAAAGCGTGTCGTGACGACGACAAGCGATTTCATAATTTTATTTCGGCGAAGCACTGTAGTCAGAATCACGAACAAATTTGGCATCAAAGAAGAACTTGATCGGCTAGCAGCGTGGATTAGGGCTTTAAAAATAGGGGAAAAAATTTACTACAACAATGAGAGAATGCTGACTCCATTTCACGAAAGAGATTTCACACCATCAACCAAGTGACAGATAACCTCTGTTTCACTGTATTATTGTAATAAGTATACAGGGTGAATTCCTAACGACTCGTTGATCTGAATTTGACTAGAATCGTGAAACAAGCTTTCAGACATTTCTGAACCAATGAAAGTGTCCGATTGCTCATTTATTCGATTCTAGCCAACTTCAGATCAACGAGTCGTTAGGAATTCACTCTGTATATTACTCCACTTTGACTGTGCACCGAATTTCAATAATTCGGCCTTCATTTGATTCAAAACTTTCCCGTTTATTCCGTGGGGCTAACTCCGTATAATTGTGACGTTTCTCGGGCAGAAAGAAATAATTTCAATAAAGTCGTTACTGCTGGTATCGCTCGATGCTTTACCACAAACGTGTCCATTGTTATTTTCATGATATTTTCACCTTCGATCAAAGATTTGCTGCTTGGCGTTGAAGTAGCAAATGTACAAAGTTCTTGAAGTGTAATTTTCATATTTGAAACAATTCTTTTCTCTGTATATATTGCTTTCATCGATTAAAAATTGGCAAGTGAACGTGTGTCCCGTGTATCTACCATATGCTCAGCTATAAGCGACCTACCCGCCGTAGTTTGTGACTCTTCCACCAGGTGGCGAGAAATTAGGCCACGCCCCGACTAAGGATCCCAATAGCCTATTTTCGGTGTCAATTTTGACACCGAATTTCGTACAGTGCATGAATGTACGAATACATCACACGAAACATAAATATACTAACTCTATGAGAAATATCGTATATCGAATCACACTCACCAGTACACATACGCAATCTTCTGCGCTTAATCAAGTAAAAATAATTTCGAAAAATAGTTTGACTAATATGATCTTACATGACTGACCAATTTTTTTCTATTTATCGTCACTTGAAACACAAAAAAAAATAATATGTATCTGCAAAATAGTATATCATGCTACAAGGGCGGAAAGAGTGCGATTTTCACCGAGCGTGAGATTTGCTGCCCGAGCACGTGGTGAAAATCGCGTTCCTCCCGTGCGACATAGACTTCTTGTTAAGAAGACTTTTTTGACCGGCAATTGAATTTTTTACTCGGAAATTGACTTTTCTTCCCTCTGGTCAAAAATTGATGACTTTCGACACGCGTTTCAGGTGTGAAATGTGATCACTTTATCGTCGTCAGGGCAAAACATATAACCATCGATTAATAAATATAATAATAATGACCTAAGAAATAAAACATTCTTGTGGTTTGAATGAACGTGAAAAAAAAATGCAATCGCAAATTGGAATATCATCGCGAATCTAATTCGAAAGTACGAAAAAAATTCAACTTTAATCATTCAATTTGACAGGAGTACAAGGATTCATAAAATCGAACTTTGCCGTGTTAATCAAACACACGACAAACACCGGAGACTTCGGATGTGGCTCAATTACTGACGGGGAATTTAAAATAGAAATAAGAATATCGCAGATGGAGGATCATGATCTGATGAAAGGAGACCACGTAGAAGTCACTGGGGAAATTCAAATGAATGGTAATACACTCATTATATCATACTTGATTTGAAAATTTATCTTTTGATGGTCGGAAACGCATCGAATCAAAATAACGTAGATATACTCATCATTTATATTCATTTGCAGCGAACCCGATCTACATATCAACTCAATCGATGGCGAACGTGAGGAAGATAGATAATGTGCGATTAACTTTTCACGAATTACTCCGAGGGTACAAATCAATAGAGAAAACTATCGTGGAAAACGAGAATGACGAAGTCCAGAGGAAAAAATTGAGAACGCAGTGAAATGAAATCAACAACGAAAAAAAATATTGCCGCCTGATTCATCGTCCTTCGAATTTCGTTGAGGTCACATCGTGTAAATCAATTGCACGAAAATTCATTTCTAAGAATCTAAAAAATCCGATTTTCATTCAGGAGCCATAACTTCTCATAGCCGTACAAGAGAAAAAAACATTTTTCGAAGCAAAATAAAAAAATACGAGTCTACTCGAATTATTTTTAAAATGACATACATTTTTTAAGAATAGTTTGAATTTTTTATCTCAACCTCGCTGAACGAATTGAGATGAAATCGATCTACTGCAAAATTTGAAATATATAATAACTGAGAATAATTTGTTTTGAATTTGAAACTACTCTAAAAACAACTCAATTAAAATTTGAAAACCTCGCAGATAATAAAGAAAAAGAAAAAGAAAATATCAACTAGCTCTCATATCATACAACTTTTAGATTGTATTATCAAAACTGCAGCTAAATGAAAAACCAGCAGCTGACTGATTAAAGACCATTGATTAATAATAGACAAAATTGAAAGAGGCAATAAATTCATCAGGATTTTTAAAATCAAATTTTAAAAAAACATGTAAACAAATTCTTATTCGATACATATTTTTTGATATTTTCACTACCCACAAAAATTTGTTTGAGACACGTAGTTAATTCTCAATCGAACCGGAAGACATATTTGAGCGGTATCTATGCTTCGTGAGCAGAGCAAATGATAATAAATATATGTACAAAATATTTTTTGGTAGATGTAATCATTTTCACACAAAAAATTCATGAAAATTCATTCAAAAATCAAGATAAAATGTATTTCACACACCACCTCCATGAAAAATACGTTACCCCCGTGAAAAAAAATGTTACATTCTATCATAATCTTTATAAGTGAATATTTAATTAATAATAATAATAATACTAACGTAAATGAATTCGATAATAGTTTAGTTTAATCGTTTATAAATCGTTAATATGTTTCTTTAGAAAAAATAATGTTACAATTGAGAAAATATATCGATAATCATGAAATTAATTCAATAAAAGTCCAATTGGAACAAAATATGCAATGTAGCAAGTTCATAATAAATACACACAATTTACAAGAAATATAATTAAAATCAATTTTAGAATAAAAAAGAATCAATAAAATCAATTATGAGTGCAATTGAAAAACCTACCCGATGATTTAATGAACAAATGTGATGTTAATGTTAATGAACAATTACTCATCCTTTCGAAAGCTTTAATCATCAATAATTATTAATAAAAATCAATCGAAAACGTATTCCTCTCTAATCGAAGATAAATCCGAAACTGCAGAGGATTTGTAAATTTTCACATTACAATTAGTCGAATCGATAATCATTCAATCATCTAAGTGAAGATCGATTTCTTTTTATTTATCAATATCGACAGTCGAAAATAAAAATAAGGTGTTTGTAAAAAATAGATACATGTATATGGGGCATTCCATGTCAACTCGACCAATGATTTTCCCTCACCATTTTTGAATCGCTTCATAATTTTTTATACGATTTTCCTATCTCAAAATAGCACTCCCAAATTTTTTCGGATTTTTTCCGCAATCCGTTAATTTTTTATTAATATTCAATCCCATCTGAAAAAAGGTTTCTTTTAAAAATCTCAAAAAATTCTCAAAAATCTAGTTGTTCATTCCAATCATTTTGCCACCTGGCCTATGATGGGACCTTTTTTTTTTAATTTTTTATATCACTTTAAACATTTTCACCAATCTTGCAACGTTACAAAAAAATCTGAAAAAAATCTAAAGAATCTAGTTTTTCATTCCGATCATTTTGACACCCGGCCCAGTATTATAGTGTTGGACTCTCAAGACCGATTCTCAAATATTCTCGATTTTATAATGAACGTAATTTTACCACCAACAGCTCGAACTTCAAGTCTAAGGATAGAATAAAAATGTAAAAATCATTGATTTATAATAAACAAATATTCATTTGTAGTTCATTTATCAACTTGTAGAGTACAAAGACATTGAATCCCCAATACTCGAGAAGTGTTATACACTCGTTCTTTTGGCCGCGTACTGCAGGGTACGTTGAGTATTTTCAATGTCTTTGTACTCTACAAGTTGACAAATGAACTAGAAATGAATATTGGTTTATTATAAATCAATGATTTTTACATTTTTATTCTATCCTTAGACTTGAAGTTCGAGCTGTTGGTGGTAAAATTACGTTCATTATAAAATCGAGAATATTTGAGAATCGGTCTTGAGAGTCCAACACTATAATACTGGGCCGGGTGTCAAAATGATCGGAATGAAAAACTAGATTTTTTGGATTTTTTTTTAGATTTTTTTGTAACGTTGCAAGATTGGTGAAAATGTTTAAAGTGCTATAAAAAATTAAAAAAAAAGGTCCCATCATGGGCCAGGTGGCAAAATGATTGGAATGAACAACTAGATTTTTGAGAATTTTTTGAGATTTTTAAAAGAAACCTTTTTTCAGATGGGTTTGAATATTAATAAAACATTAACGGATTGCGGAAAAAATCTGAAAAAATTTGGGAGTGCCATTTTGAGTTAGGAAAATCGTATAAAAAATTATGAAGCGATTCAAAAATGGTGAGGGAAAATCATTGGTCGAGTTGACATGGAATGCCCCATATACGTGTGTATAATATATATGTACGTTGCATAATTTATATAATTTTTTTAAAAAGTCAGTTATAAGAGGAATTTTTTTCTGAGTCATTAATTTCTTACTTGTATTATTAAAAAAATTAAACGATTATTTTCCGACAAATGTTTCGATTCATTTCACATTGTTCAATATTTGGGTCTCGATTGTTCATTATCTGGGTCATTCGAAACTTGCAGGTTCATTAACTCGGACACAAAACATATATTTTCAATTTGATTATTTACGCGTATTCTATTATATTTTTATACAGAAAAAAATATCCTCGTCTTCAGAATTGTCTCTATTACAGAAAATCAGCTAACATTTTCGCGTACCATAACCGCATGTGACAAAAATAAATCGAATAACCTCAGTTCTCTCTTAAAGGTTCAATAATTGGGCCATTCACCTTATTGACTAAATCACATGATATTTCCCTTTCAACTCCAACTTTGCATCTTCTATGAAGGGAAAAAATGATTGAATATCACTTACACGACTCCAAAGTGACTTATAATATCAACGAAGGAATTAAAAATAATGCGTATTCTTATTGCACTTGCAGGTCATAACTAATTATACCTCTATGAGATGCATCAGTTCTGCCATAAAAAAACCTGACGTATACCCATTGCACACTCACAAATGATACCTCGTACGAATAACTGATCACCTAAGTTTGCAATGAAAGAAAGTAAAAACTGAACGTGCACTTACTGCACGACAAGACTAAATAAATACCTTATAATTATGGATCTATACATGCTACTTTCGCTTTTCAAGTAAACTAAATTCCTAAATTTTGTTCAACATATTTCGGTTCATCAATTTATCATTTTTCTTGTTTTTCAATTCAAGAAGACGATGGAGTGATGCTAATGATCAGTTTTGATGCGATACAATCTCCGCTGAGAGCTTTTCGTTACAACGAATTTGTGAATCGAAAAATACTAATACGACTATGATCTATTTCTAATACTAGATTGGAATTGTCCGTTAAGTTCAAGAGCCTGAAATTGTGAAGATTAATCATCAAATATTTGGAAAAAATAATTATGGTGAATAATATGTTTCCAAATTACCCCCATCACCTTACGGTTCACATCGTGATTAGCTGTGAACTACAACACTGGAAATAGGGATTAGACTTTTCGTTCAAGTTGCAACCTCATGAGCCTAATCCAGAAGCAATTTATAGAATAGGGAATAATTTCATACAGATACTCTCGTTATTTGTTGCAGTGGAAGAACCAAAGAGCAAAATTAGGTATAGGATACAAAATAATGTCATACTGGATCAAAATGGTCGAAAACAGTATCAGCCAATTCAAATTTCGGATGAACTATCTACAGGCGTCAATATTTTAATAAATTTGGTACCGAACAAATGTATTTTCTATCAGTAACGTGAATGAAGATACAAACCCTGTCAACATCGGTTATATTGACAGCAATCACATCACTGTGTATTCGTATTACTCGTCGTAATGACCGCGAAAATTCACTGGAGTTTGTTTCTATCAAATTACATAAAACCAATTGTCTATTTGTTATATCGTCAACAACGAATTTGATAATGTGAATGTAATCTTTATTTACAAGTTGAGCGAATGAATTGCATGAACGCAGATTAATTTTCTCGCGAGAAGCATATAAACAATCATTCTTAACGATTCTCAAGAACATGGTTGTGCTTGGTGAAAGCTGAAACTTGGTTAGTAAACGTTTGTCAATTACGTTAGTGTTTCCGAAATATGTGATGCCACATTTTTGTAAGGCTTTTTTTGTTAGCGGTTTAGCCAAGCCAGAACAATACTGTTTAACAGTGTTTGAAGAGTACGGATACAGGGATTTTTCCAGAATATCAACAGAACGCTGCATGTTGATGTATCGAAGTATTTGACTGTTGACACCTTTGGCACACTGAATCGCACTGAGCAATTGATGATTGCCAGACTCGAATGGAAACGTGGAGTGTGCCCATAATGGTCCCCAATTATAAACACTTCTTGCGATGTGTAATAACTGGTGAACATTATATGTCATCGCAACTTTTGAATAAATATTCTCCACCCCGCAAACGAATTCGTGGAGCATTCGGTCGGCGTTATCTAATTCCTTAGACGTGATGTCAGTTCCGAGTAATATATGCAAACTTTCAAGAAGTAGGCTCCAATGTCTCAGGACCTTCGTATTCAACATTGATTCAAGTACCGGTATACTGTAATATAGGATCCAGTTTTCCCATTCACGCGCCTTCCACTGTGCTCTGTCTTTTGAAGGCCTCGACAAACGACCAACCTGATTGGGGGCTTTAATTTTAGATAAACGTTCCTCGACTATCTTAAGATTAGCCTTAGAAATGGATTTCAGTGAATATTCTGTCAGCTGCTTTCCGACACCTCCGAGCCCACAGTGCAAATGGTCAGGAACAAAACCTTCAATGAATTCAAAACTATTCAAATATATCAATGGTGAGGCATTCCTGACGCCACATATGGGAAGACCTTTCTGCACTGCCTCTTTCATCAGCTTGATAGTACCATCTCGGTCTCTATTTTCAACTACAGAATCTGAAACAGGATATCGCATACTATTAGGTGATTAAACCTAATTTATCTTCAGCTGGCAATTCGTTGAGCATTAAGTATATAGGCCAAATCGAATACGTGGAAGACTCGAATACTGGAGCTCCATCAGTGTTAAATGTTACCGTAGCATATTGTTGCTTTGTAGATTCAGGTAAATTTTTTACAAAATTTCGGTAACATTTTCCGTCATAGACGTCTTTGAAGTGGCCTTTTTCGTGGCATCTTTCTCGCATCACATAGCTAAAGTAGTCTTCGTATGCATTCAAGTAGTCAGCTATCGCCTCTGACGGATCAACAATCACGTAGTAATTTGGGGATGAGGGATTCGCTACATCAACGACCACGCTGCAATTTGTACACTCCGCAGTTTCATCTAACGCTGTTAGTTTACCCATATACATACGAGCCTATGGGTGCAATAACGGCTTAAGTCGACTTAAGTTGTGGCAGAAAAAAAGCAGGTAAAGAATCAACAGTCAGTATTTCAATTTTTTCGAGGCATTTCTCAACGAACAATAATTTTTTCACATAGGTGGGGTACCTAAAAATGTTGAACAAACGTGATTAATTTTGAATATAGTGTACAATGCAGTGCTGTACACGGAAATGCGGAGTAGGACTTAAGTCGTTTTTTCGTAGAACAACTTTTAATTTTTCCAAACACGTTTTTGGGATAAAAAGTATGATTAAAATTATAAAATAATGTAAGAAAGTTAAAAATATTATACAATGCTGTGCTTTACATGTATATGGGGCATTCCATGTCAACTCGACCAATGATTTTCCCTCGTCATTTTTTAATCGCTTCATATTTTTTATACGATTTTCCCATCTCAGTTTCCTATCTCTATAATCCGTTAATTTTGTATTAATATTCAAACCCATCTCAAAAAAGTTTTTTTTTAATCTAAAAAAATTCTCAGAAATCTAGTTTTTCATTTTAATCATTCTGCCACCTGGCCCATAATGGGATGTTTTTATTGTTTTTTTTTTTATAGCACTTTAAAAATTGTCAACAATCTTGCAACGTTATGAAAAATATTTAAATTATTCTAAAAAATCTAGTCTTTCATTCCGATCATTCTGACACCCGGTGCCTTATGGTCCAATTTTTTTCGCTTTTTTTTTAGCACCCAACACTTTTCACAAACGAAACGCCATCTTGCAAAGTTATAAAAAATCGAAAAAAATGGTCCATCATGGACCGGGTGTCAAAATGATCGGAATAACAGATTTTTTAGATTTTTTATAACGTTGCAAGATGGCCATTCGTTTGTTGAAAGTGTTGGGTGCTGAAAAAAATCGAATAAAATTGGCCCATCATGGACCGGGTGTCAGAATGATCGGAATGAAAGACTAGATTTTTGAGAATTTTTAAAAGGTTTTTCATAACGTTGCACGATTGTTGACAATGTTTAAAGTACTATGAAAAATTCAAAAACAAACATCCCATCATGGGCCAGGTGGCAGAATGATTGGAATGAAAAACTCGATTTTTGAGAATTTTTTCAGATTAAAAAAAAAACTTTTTTGAGATGGGTTCGAATATTGATAAAAAATTAACGGATTGTGGATGAAATCTGAAAAAAATTGGGAGTGCCATTTTGAGATAGGAAAATAGTATAAAAAATTATGAAGCAATTCAAAAATAGTGAGGGAAAATCATTGGTCGAGTTGCCATGGAATGCCCCATATACAAAGTAGGACTTGAGTCATTATTTCATAGAAAATATTAAAACTTTACACGAACTGACAAACAGGCATATGAACACGTGTAGCCGTATAGCGGAGCTAGGCGCGTGGATTAGCTAAGGTACTCGCTGCGCCAGCCGAGTTTCGACTGCCGGCTAACTCGAGCACGGTGCGCGCGCCGCTTGTTTTGGTAACCACAGCGTTAACAAAAGACGAGGACATCCAAGGCTTACAGCGTACGTAGCTAAGATTATATAGAACGCCTAGAGCCGCATCTTTGAAAAAACGACTTAAGTCGACTTAAGCCGTTATTGCACCCATAGGCTCAATTCGGGCACGTAGCATGAAATTCCGTATTTTCTTTCGAATTGCAAAATTTGTCAATCATATATCGCGATTCGGGTGTCACTGGCGTTGCAAATATACTATTGATCAGTTTTAATAAATTCGATGTTGACGTCAGTGGTATTTTATGGACTATTGAAAACTTGAGGACCATCAATAGTAGCTCGGCTGGGCTTCTTTCCACCGGTGTTGAAATGGGATCACAAAACCCTGGTGTTTGTATCAAATCCTGCAGAGTTTTGGGATCGCTGGTACAAATCATCGAGATATCAAACTCTTCTTCGTCACTGCGTATCCCGTCGTGTCGCGAATCGTCAACATCTGATGTTATGATCTATAAACGAAAATCATTACGTAATTACTTGTTACTGTCAGCTTAATTATTCGAAAACGTAATATATTATAGAGATTACTGTTTCGAATATGAAATCTTCAAAGATTCTACTAGAATTATCACAACGCGGTATTTTTTCTCCACCAAAAGCGTAGGTCTTTAAAAAAAGAAAAAATAGACATAACTAATTTCCACCAAGACCCGCAAAACGTCGAACACATTGTTTATGTTAGACCAGCCTTGGCAGATAAATTGCATCCTCAAAAAAAAAAAAAAAGAGAGATCTTAATATAAAATATCTCTGAAATGTTTGACTAACGTTTATTGTCACCGAAATTAAGAACTCACCGCGTTAGGTTGCTCACTTTCAATCTCCAAACGAATATTGTCATCTTGTGTCTGGTTCTCATGAGCGTGACTACATCCTGCAGTCTGAAAATAGATTTGCTCATTATTGGTAAGCTTTGTTTGAACGCGCTGAAAAGCGCAATTCAAATTTTATTATTTTATGTTGGGCAGCTGCAAATTACGTAGTGTAATTCATTACATTTCTATTATAAATTACAATTGCAATGGATAATGCATTCTGGATCAATTACAAGTTACGAATGTAATGGGCAATGGATTTTGGTTTTATTACAAATTGTACCATTACAATTATAATTTGTAATTTAACCGAAATCCATTACCCTATTACATTCGTAACTTGTATTTGATCCATAATCCATTATCCATTACAAATTTCAAGATCATGTCAACACTGCGTTTTGTTGACTGATAAGTCGAAAGTACTATGATGAATAGATTGTGGGGTCATTGTCTTGAAATGGTTGTATTGGAAAATAAAATTATTCTACAAATTTTAATGATTTAAAAAAAGTTGTCTCTAAAAATGGTAGGTTTCACTTTCTATAACTGATAATGGATTTGAGAAAAATCTGTTTAAATTTTGAGGATCGATCAGTTCAAAGTAGAGATAATTGCATGAGAACCTCCAAAGTTAGTGTACATCGTGAGAAAATATATGAGAAACTGACGGTATGCATGTGTGGGCCTTAGGGCTGACAGGCTCAAGCACGTACGTCGGGAGAGTGAGTGAGTGTGCTCGAATGAGTAGGAGCGAGGGGATTAAACATAGTACGAGAATTGACATGTCTAAACTCTGAGCGTCTGCGAGCATTTTTGGGTTAAGGGGAGGACCTGAGTAGAATGCAGAAAATAATTCCTAAAATTCGCCTACTTTTCACGCATTCTACTCAGGTTCTCCCCTTAAATTTCAATAAATTGTGGACTAGAAGTCATTCATCACATCCCACATGCGTCATCCCGAGTGTTAGAGGGTTAATAAATCGCATAACCTTATAACACATAGATGTGTACATACATCAAGCCTTGATAAGATGAACTGCGAATCGTTTCAATTTATTTTTAACAGTATAGGGATTCTGAATCGTGATTGAACTTACTTCACTAGGAGTTCCTGCACCATTCTCAATTTTTCTTCTCGTTCGGTACTTTGCAGTGTCGTTGATGCGATCGTCGCCTTCTAAATACATTTTGCGTCTCTTGATAGCCCGCATTACGTATCTTGATCTATGTCTATGTTTTTTTATAGTCTTCTACGTAAACTTTCAGAATTTTGTCCGTAGGTTTTTTTTCTCGATCACTAAGCTTTTTCACTGTTAATCAGACGCGATGCACACTGAATACAGTCGAGTAGCGTCGAATGCGGCGTGCTGGCACCTATGTGAACTTGGCCCCCCCACTTTGGATTTTTGAACTTTTTTTCAATGGAATCGTTTGGTGGTCGTTTGGTGGTGTTTGGTAGTCCATATTCAGGGTTTGGTGGTGAACCGTTTTTTCAAAATTTGAGAAACAAAATTTGAGCGTGAAGCTAGCCCCCCCACCTTGACTTTTTGGAATTTTTTTTTTTCAAATCGATCGGTGGTCGTTTGGTGGTGTTTGGTAGACGACTACGGAGGTTTGGTGGTGAAGCGTTTTTTCTAGAAAATCGAAAAACTAATTTTGGGTGTGAACTCAGCCCCCCCAAATTGGCTTTTCGCAATTTTTTTATTCGAATCGTTTGGTAATCGTTTGGTGGTGTTTGGTAGTACGATTTCAGGGTTTGGTGGTAAATAGTTCAATAGTTATACCGAAAAACAACATTTCAGTATGAAGCGCGCTGGTTAGATTGCTGCAGTGCGTCATTGTTTTTTGGTGTGTGAAAAAAATAACGAACTTTCATTCCCCAAATCAAGGCAGGTAAGAAAATGAAATTATTCATATTATTTCTACGAATAATGAGTTAATTACAGATTTCAGATCACGAAAATCCAAGTAGTAAGTAAGTAGCTGTAGTCATCAAATAAATAGGGGGCATTCCATGTCAACTCGACCAATGATCTTCCCTCCAATGATCTTCCCTCATCATTTTTCATTTGCTTCACGATTTCTGATACACTGTTACTACTTCCAACTGCGTTTTTCTTCACATGTATGTTTAAATGTGCATTAAAATATCCTTTACCACTAATATCTAACAGCGTGAGCATCGAAAACAATCTGTTTTTTTAATTTCAATTTTAGTTCCAGCCATTTACTTATGCATTTTCCACGCATATTGAAAGTTGAAACAACATACGATTTGACATTATCGTTCTGTTCAATTAACTCAAAAGTGCAGTGTTAAAATTACAAAACAATATGTTGAATTTGTGTTAATTTTTACAACCATTTCGTTGTGTCAACGCTTGACATTAACGGCTTGTGTCAGATTAACATATTTTTTATAGTGGACCTACTGGGACACGCGAAAAATGTTGAATTTAACACTTTTTTTCTAACAGTGTACACAGATTATTTCCAACAGTGTATCGGACACTCTTTCCCGCGCTCAGCATGAGCCTCGTGACGTCACGGTCGCGTCATGTATGTGGGGCATTCCACGTTAAACCGACCCTTCATGAGCGTGACCCTCTGGGATTTTGATGCCCAATGGATTTTTTGTTTCGTTTTGGTCAAAGATGATGCCGCTAATTTTTTTAAATTTTTCCGCCATTTTTGAAGATCGTATGGTGACGTCAAATATCATCATCAAAATGGACATTTTTAAAATCGCTGATTTTTTTTTTGTAAAATCAGGGACTCGAAAACACATCGTTTGGTCATAGTTCGATCATGGGATGAAAATGCTAACATTTTTTTTCTTTCAATTTTTGATTTTGAAAAAAAAAATATATATTCTAATCGTGGTTTTTTGTAGTAAAAAATAAAACAAAATTGTTTATTGTCTTTATTATTTTTTTTCGAATCGAGCATCGTTTTTGGCGTTTTACTCTTGAACCAACGAGAAAATCAAATTTTACCAAGACAAAGTTTCTTTTTGTTTTATTTTTTACTACAGAAAACCACGATTAAAATTTTTTATTTTTTTTTCAAATTCAAAAATTGAAAGAAAAAAAATGTTAGCATTTTCATCCCATGATCGAACTATGACCAAACGATGTATTTTCGAGTCCCTGAGTTTACAAAAAAAATCAGCGATTCAAAAAATGTCCATCTTGATGATGATATTTGCCGTCACCATACGACCTTCAAAAATGGCGGGAAAATTTAAAAAAATTAGAGGCATCATTTTTGACCAAAACGAACCAAAAATCCATTGGGCAGCAAAATCCCAGAGGGTCACGCTCATGAGGGGTCGGTTTGACGTGGAATGCCCCATGTACAGTAATTATCTCATTATTCGTAGAAATAATATGAATAATTTCATTTTCTTACCTGCCTTGATTTGGGGAATGAAAGTTCGTTATTTTTTTCACACACCAAAAAACAATGACCCACTGCAGCAAATCTAACCAGCGCGCTTCATACTGAAATGTTGTTTTTCGGTATAACTATTGAACTATTTACCACCAAACCCTGAAATCGTACTACCAAACACCACCAAACGATTACCAAACGATTCGAATTAAAAAAATTGCGAAAAGCCAATTTGGGGGGGCTGAGTTCACACCCAAAATTAGTTTTTCGATTTTCTAGAAAAAACGCTTCACCGCCAAACCTCCGTAGTCGTCTACCAAACACCACCAAACGACCACCGATCGATTTGAAAAAAAAAATTCCAAAAAGTCAAGGTGGGGGGGCTAGCTTCACGCTCAAATTTTGTTTCTCAAATTTAGAAAAAACGGTTCACCACCAAACCCTAAATATGGACTACCAAACACCACCAAACGACCACCAAACGATTCCATTGAAAAAAAGTTCAAAAATCCAAAGTGGGGGGGCCAAGTTCACATAGGTCGTGCGGCACTCTCTTGTTGACTCACCATCAAAGATCAAAGCAAGACTCAAGACTCAGGCCCAGCTGTCTCACGGCCCTGTCGGTGCAACGGACACATTCGAATCCACCAATCATGTCGAAGACAACGCACCGTCGGTAAACGAGGTTTGCACGTTGAACACCCAGAAAAACAATTTATTCGAATCTGAACCTAGTACAAATTGTACTTATTACAATGAAAAAATGTTCCTGGCATATTTCACTTGGCCGAATTTTGTCGTTGTGACGAACATAATTTGATTGCCACAAATGAAAATTGACTTATAACCGATAAATTTTTAGCAGGTTCAGATTCAAATACATCGTTCTGCATAGAGGTAGATTTCGAGAACCATCACTGATATATACCGAGCCTTTCTGAGGAAGCGAAATAGACCCTCTCTCTCCCTCGCCCAGGTATGCTCAACGCAGGCCTGTGGAGGGGGAAGGGTTCGTTTCGCTTCCTCAGAAAGGCTCAGTATACATATATAAACCACACAGCGATGTTGCCGAGCCCCGAAGCACCCGCGCCCCCTGACCGTAAACCAAAACAACACGCTTTCAGTTGCACAGTAGCGCACAGTTGAGGTTTACTCGTCAGTCTCGTGGTCGAGACGTTACCACATGGCTGCGTGACGATGGGCCCAATAACTCATGCCTACGTAACGTATCAAGATAGCAAAAAAAAAGTGTTACACTGTGCCCATAAGTGACATAAAATGTAAGAAAAATTCAAGAACACATCTGAAACCGAAGAACGAGAATGATTTTGAGAAAAAAAAAGTGTACTACGTCAAATGGTCTGATTGCCGTTTTGGTAAAAAGTGCAAACAGAATCATGTACACTTCGGCTATTATGCTGGTTCCATTCATTATCTCGGAGGTAAGTGAGAAAAATGTGTACCAATTATACATATAATACTTCAACTACACATAAATAGAATTCTGTAGGTGGCTTAATAACGTGCACACTCCTTATTTGATGACGACTGGGGGGTGATTCCATTAATATTTCACATTGTCGGCGACAAATAATCGGCCGTGTGATTTTTATTTCCGGAACTGTATCTTTCGGTATCTTTCACGAAGCAGACGGGAGGATATGTCATGTGTACACAAAGTACAATCTAACATCAAGTCGGTTCGCGGCATAACCGTAACGGCAAGAATACGGCGTGTTCGAACACGTGACCGATCGGTTATTTCCATGTTTCGCCGATATATTTCAATGTTTTGCAATTTTGTTGCTACATTTCAACTGTCGACTGGTTGGCACGCACCGTTTTAGTTTTCAGTAATCAAATATGTAAAATCATGCACGGTAGATGCTGAAAAAATGTAAGTTACATTCTTGCGAACGAAAGAACCTGTGTTACCCTCTTTTTTTTTGGTCGGTTTCGGTAGCCGCACAAAATTCTGTAGGGCATGACATGACTTACATATGCCTGCCATAGTTAAAGAATATTTAGCATAGTCTAGGAACCTATCCGCGTTTTCGCGTGTTGTGTTTACCAGTAGCCAAATTTTGATCGAGTTGGTTGGTTCATTAATTTGTAAAGCAACTTACGTCATGATTTAAATTGAATTTTGTATTTGAGGATGACTTTATCACTCGACATCTTAGAATATAAGGGGAAATCGATCAGGTCGAGTCAAAGGAAGGAGTAGAATACATAAATCAGCTCGATCCCATGAAAATGTGTTTGACGTTTCTACGACTATTCGTCGTCTTCATCAGAAACTGAAAGAAACAATTTATTGGAGTAAACAAATATTGCGGTTACAACGAGCGTACAAAATTAATGAAAAATAATTACCTATAACAAAAAGGGGGGAAACTTAAAAGTAGCATCGGACTTAATATGGTTGCGTACATTGGTGGTAACGACGGTCTGACTGAAAAGAGAATCACCAACACGTAAGTAATAAGACAATGTGCAAAGCACAGGTGCATACCTTAAAAAGACGATTAAAGAAGCACATGTCAGCTGGGTCAATGTGTGAGCACAGGAAGTCAGCAGTTAAAACAAGAAAGTCAACGATAAAAGGAGGTGAGCCACAGAGTTACGAGTGGATTGTCAACGGTTAAGAACATGACTGACGAATATGTATGTAAACAAGCAGACCGAAGTCAACGGAGTAAGTAGGGTAATCAATAGCTATCGATTATCGAATTGGTGTGTTGTTGGTATAGACTCAGATCAATCAGCCGGTACATTTGAAATTAACCTAGCTTAATAATACTACGAACAGCTTTTGGAACGTATTTTGCGGAGTAAATTGCTGTATGGGGCGTGTAATTTTTCGGTGTCTTTTTTAAGGTTGATGGGAGAACGTTGTAAATTAATGTGAATCATTTCAGAGGTGAGGCGCTTGGCCCAATGAGCTTCGCGGTCTAAGATTTTAACGTTTTCCCAATCAAATTGGTGTTTGTTGATGGTCTGATGTAGCGAAACTACGGAATGACGATCAGGACTCTTGTCAAGATTGGATTTATGCTCATCAATACGGACTCTCAACTCACGTTTCGTTTCACCAACGTACGAAGCATCGCAGCTTTTGCATGGGATTTTATATACTACCCCGGTTTGAGATAGGTTGTCCCTCTTATCTTTTCCTTTCACTATCACCCCATTCAAGTTGTTGTTCATCAAAGGTACCGATCTGATGTTGTGTTTCTGAAGAGATTTGTTGAATCTCTCAGAGAAACCGCGGATGTAAGGGAGTGGTAAAGTACGTGATTTTGGACGCAAGTCTAGTCGAAAGTTGAGAAGAAAAGAGGTAAAACCGTCGGGATCCGTTAAGATGATTTTTATAAGTTGGAGTCTTTGAGTTTAGTTTTTTCTTTGAGATGGTGTAACCTAGAGGTGATCAGCCTATTAAAGAAGGAATCCGGATAATTGTTGTCACGTAAAAGGGATCTTATAAAATTGATGTTAGCGGTGTGAAATCTCTTGTCAGACAGGGAAATCGCTCTATCCACTAGATTAAAAACCATGCCACGTTTGTGTGAGGATGGGTGTGCGGAGTTGAAGTTGAGGAACCTGCCTGAGAACGTCGGTTTACGGTACCAGTTTGAAATTATGTGGGTATTGTCACGGATCAAAAGGACATCAAGGAAGCTGATAGATTGTTGTTTCTCAAGTTCACTGGTAAATTGTAAGCGTGGGTGGTAGGAGTTGAACGTGTCTAACATTATTTGAAGTTTAGAGCTGGGTACACAGGTGATGATGTCATCAACATACCGGTAATAAAAAAGTGGTTTAAACTCAAGTTGTGCTAAACACTCCCTTTCCAAATCTACCATGACCATGTCTGCGAAAACAGGTGACACTGGGGACCCCATAGGTGTACCAAATATCTGTTTGTAAAAAACATTGTTGAACTGGAAGTATGTGTTCTCCATCAGGAACGTGGCTACAACTCTGAGTTCACTGAGAGGGATAACACAATACTTAGAGATATGTTTAGAGATATGTGCGTATCTGTTGGCGATGCTATTGGTAACTAGGTCTATGGGGACGTTAGTGAAGAGTGAAGTCACGTCCAGGGATAGTAAGATGTGGTCGTCCGGGATGGTGAGGTGTTTAATTTTATCTAGTAAATCCCAACTATGTTTGATATATGATGGAGGTTTGGGAATGCTGTGAAGTAACAGGTTGCTTAGGTGTTTCGAAAGAGAGTAGGTCGGACTACCGATTGAAGACACAATAGGCCTCAAGGGCCAATCAGGCTTATGGATCTTGGGTAAACCGTAGCACCTTGGTAAGGTCGTGTCAGTCTGAGTCAAAGAGTTCTTATGGTAAAGAGTAGGTAAGAATAAGCTAGAGTTCCATCTGTTGAGGATTCTGTGAGAAGCTTTTTGAAGGGTAGAGAGTGGATTCTCCTTGACGACTCGATACGTCGAGGAGTCCGACAGAAGGTTGGACATTTTCTCTATATAACGTGATTTGTACATGGCTACAGTAACATTGCCCTTGTCAGCTAGTGTAAAAAAGACATCATCATGGTTTTTTAGAAAACTTCTTGTATTGGCTAGCTTAGAAGCAAAAAGGCGATCTTCGATGTTAATATGTACGTTGGTTTTCGAAAAACGTTGAATATTCTCGATTAAGTCACCTCTGAGTTCAGTTTTTACGTCGACTGGAAAAGGTTGTGAGTTGATGAGGTTCTCAAGGTTCTTGATGGTATTGATGCTCGTCTTCAAGTCTAATGACGGATTCGGAGAAAATTTCTGACCCAATGAGACCACGTCCAAGACTTCATCGGGAAAATCCAACGAAGTAAGGTTTACAAACCACTTTTTTTGGTACGAGGACGGTTCGTTGACGGTGGTATGTGGAGAAAGATTAGTCGACGGAGGTAATACGGTGGAAACCGGTAACAATTGGTTGAATTTTTTGGCGTGGATGTTAGAAAAATGATTGTTAAGGCGATCGATCGTGACTGTCTGGTGAGACAAGAACTTGATGAAAATGTCTTTTGGTAGCTGGTTGCTGACCTTAGATTTGGCGAGAACTAACCGTTTGTTTAAGGCACAGATGTGTATATGAAGATCTTCGATGAGGATGTTAAGGAGTTTTGACTCCAAGGCAGCTTTGCAGCGGTTAAGATCTCGGTTGGCAGTGCGGTCCAGCAGTGGCAGTCCAATTTACTGCTCGTATGCGTTATGTGGTGTGGACGGATGTCATAGGTTCTATATTTTAGGAGAAACTTTCTTTGGCACGAAGCTCTAGTGATCTTTTCGTTGAGGTTGAGACAACGTTTCAGCTGTTGTGTCACGTGTGAGCCGAACGACTGTGTTGTGAATTTGAAGAAACTCTCGTGTGTGTGCGAGGAGTTGCTAGGGGGTGTCTTCGATCCAGACCCATTATAATTGAGGATGACTTTATCACTCGACATCTTAGAATATAAGGGGAAATCGATCAGGTCGAGTCAAAGGAAGGAGTAGAATAAATCAGCTCGATCCCATGAAAATGTGTTTGACGTTTGACGATAAAAATCATCTTAACGGATCCCGACGGTTTTACCTCTTTTCTTCTCAACTTTCGACTAGACTTGCGTCCAAAATCACGTACTTTACCACTCCCTTACATCCGCGGTTTCTCTGAGAGATTCAACAAATCTCTTCAGAAACACAACATCAGATCGGTACCTTTGATGAACAACAACTTGAATGGGGTGATAGTGAAAGGAAAAGATAAGAGGGACAACCTATCTCAAACCGGGGTAGTATATAAAATCCCATGCAAAAACTGCGATGCCTCGTACGTTGGTGAAACGAAACGTGAGTTGAGAGTCCGTATTGATGAGCATAAATCCAATCTTGACAAGAGTCCTGATCGTCATTCCGTAGTTTCGCTACATCAGACCATCAACAAACACCAATTTGATTGGGAAAACGTTAAAATCTTAGACCGCGAAGCTCATTGGGCCAAGCGCCTCACCTCTGAAATGATTCACATTAATTTACAACGTTCTCCCATCAACCTCAAAAAAGACACCGAAAAATTACACGCCCCATACAGCAATTTACTCCGCAAAATACGTTCCAAAAGCTGTTCGTAGTATTATTAAGCTAGGTTAATTTCAAATGTACCGGCTGATTGATCTGAGTCTATACCAACAACACACCAATTCGATAATCGATAGCTATTGATTACCCTACTTACTCCGTTGACTTCGGTCTGCTTGTTTACATACATATTCGTCAGTCATGTTCTTAACCGTTGACAATCCACTCGTAACTCTGTGGCTCACCTCCTTTTATCGTTGACTTTCTTGTTTTAACTGCTGACTTCCTGTGCTCACACATTGACCCAGCTGACATGTGCTTCTTTAATCGTCTTTTTAAGGTATGCATCTGTGCTTTGCACATTGTCTTATTACTTACGTGTTGGTGATTCTCTTTTCAGTCAGACCGTCGTTACCACCAATGTACGCAACCATATTAAGTCCGATGCTACTTTTAAGTTTCCCCCCTTTTTGTTATAGGTAATTATTTTTCATTAATTTTGTACGCTCGTTGTAACCGCAATATTTGTTTACTCCAATAAATTGTTTCTTTCAGTTTCTGATGAAGACGACGAATAGTCGTAGAAACGTCAAACACATTTTCATGGGATCGAGCTGATTTATTCTACTCCTTCCTTTGACTCGACCTGATCGATTTCCCCTTATATGAATTTTTTATTGTATTTGATTACATATTTGTCTGCTGCAGAAAGTCCACAACAAGTGCAAGAAAAAGCGGCAGAAGGGGGTCGAATAATCATCCCTGCTGGGATACAATCTTCGGAATCTGAAGAAAATATCAAACCCTCACAAGTAAGTTAGCTCATTCCAGTAAAAATTATCGAGTCTGAGAGTGGTGTCTATAGGTATATACATTGATTTTTCTATTCAAATTTCGATTCGGTCTCGTACCTCGCTAGGAGTTCATATCATGTCGGGATTCTAGTCGTTTATCAGCAGTCCCAACTTAGTCTCAGTAGTTAACCCGAGAGTCAACCTAATTGTAAGTCTGTTTCATACTGGCTCGAGACCTCAATATACAACATCGAGTCTTGAAGGAGTAGACATCGAATCTCGATAGGTATAGAATAGTACATTGTGTATCAAGGGCGCAAAACACTATTTTTCGAGTGTGAAATTTGCAGTACGAGCCGAAGGCGAGTGTACTGCAATCACACTCGCCAAAATAGCCTTGCGCCCGTGCTGCACACGATTTTTTTCTCAACACCTAGTCTGCAAAAATGCCTCTTTTGAGACCGAGTGAGCGGGCGCAAAACGGAACTTTGCGCCCGAGGGCCGAAAAGATCTGTTTTGCGCCCGCTCACGAGGTATGAAAAGTGGCATTTTGCGACCAGGTGTGAGAAAAATAATATCTCAGGGAACGGGTGGGTACGGAAGAGGGCCAAGCGAGAGATTGTCAGCCAGAAATTGATGTTATTAATTTTTTTTCTCCACTTACTTTGTTGGAGGGTTCATTTTTCAAATTTTCCACAATCTTTTCTCTATATTCATTCATTTATTTTGCTAATTGGAGTGGTAAGCTAAGGAAGTATTTTTTGTCACACCTGGTCGCAAAATGCCGAAAAGAGGCATTTTTGCAGACCAGGTGTTAAGAAAAACATTGTGTGCATCATGGGCGCAAAGCTATTATGCGTGTCTGCTTTTACAGCAACTCGCCTTCGGCTCGTGCCGCAAATTGCATACTTGCAAAATAGCCTTTTGCACCCTTCATACACAAATAACTATTTCCGCTACCATTAGCCGACCAAGCGAAACGACAAAAAGGCGACTAATTTTTTTCTCTACTAGTTTCCAAACGCGTAAACGTGGTGAAAATGCATAAGTGAATGGGTTTTTTTACAACGGCATCCAAAATCTGTGATCGTCAAATTTATTTCATATGACAAATTTTTGCATGAATGTCCATAACTCCAGAATTTTAATAGATCTTCACGTTCCTGATGTTTCTGAGAATAAAACGAAATTGTACGAAAAAAGGTGGTTTTTTTTTTTGGTGGATACAATTTTATGCAATTAGTCAACATACTTTTTTTTCAAAGTTAGTAACAAAAAATCGTATCCGCCAGTACATACGACCTTCCGCAATTAGTTGACCTGCTTTTCAATCTCCACGTTTCTGAACATATATTTTAGCGTCCGCAGTCGCAATCCGAAAGAAAAAAAATTGTTCGCCCGTCTGCCATTAAAAAAAAAATCGTCATATAATGGCGCCTACGACCTTTTGCCACTAGACGCGCGATATTCACTTAATTCTGGTGGATATTTATCTGCACTTAAAAAAAAAAGATTGATATAATGATCCGAAAGACAATATTGACTAGAATAAAGTAAATATTACTTGCTGCTTGTAGTAATCAGAAGCTCTATGGACTCTTCTGGAATGTTTTTCCGTTTAAAGCCTAGACGCTGTCGTCGATTAACTTGAGTGACATTACGAAAAATAATGTATATGTACTTACTTGATAATATTGAAGTAACCGGTTTCTTGAGTCAAACTAATTTTTTTCCGACATGACAAAAAAGACATGGTGTATAAAAATTTTTACCGGTTCGATTAGGGGACTTTTTTTATTACGAATGATTTGCCCGCATTTCGTATCAAAACTATACTGAAACGGAGTATGAAAAATCGGAATAAAAATTCTTCCGAAAAGTTCTCAAGAATACCCGAAGTTTTTGTACAGGAACTTTTCTCACATGTGATCCAGGTTGGAAGCCACGTAGACGCGAAAAATCGAAATATTGTCGAAATCAAATTATTGGATGAGCTGTCGTGAAGGAATTATGCGTGAAAAAATCTGGAAAAAATTATAGTGCATCCTTTCAATATGGGGCATTCGACGCCAACTCGACCAGTGTTAAACCCCGACCATCTCAAAATCATTCCATCTTTACTCAGTAAAAAACGCGTTCTCAATTTTTTTTCAGATTTTTTTATCACACCGTCAATTTGTTATAAATTTTTTAAGTTGAATGAGAATGCCCTTTTTCAAAAATCTGAAAAAATTCTCAAAAATCCAGTATCCAAAATCCATACGTATTGCATAAGTTCTCTATTTGTATGGGATCGGTTGATTAAACGTATAGCCTTCGGTAGATTTCACAAAAATCTACATATTGCGTGGACAAAAAAATGTAATATATATGTAGCAAAGTGGTGCCGTACAGGCTTGAAATCTGTACACCGAACGCTGGAGCGAACGTCCCATCTGCGATTGATATACATTGATTAGCCGGACATTTAGCTCTTCCGTATCCAAAAACTAGACAAATTACGTAAATCAGACGTATACCGTCTAAATTATTACGTCTGATGTACGTATAATTTTGGAACGTGATCCGTGTGGGCGTTAATTTGTTATGAATTTTTTAAGTTGAATGAGAATGCCCTTTTTAAAAAATCTGGAAAAATTCTCAAAAATCCAGTGGATGACACAAAACAGCCCCCGTTTAGGAAAACGTGGCCCAATTTTTTTTCTATTTTTTTTTTTTTTTCACTTAATTCGGAATTTTTTAATCTCAATAACTGAAATTAATACAGGATCAAATTGTAAGCATCAAATAAGGGTCATAAATGGCGAAACCGAACGTTTCCGGGTAAATTGAACCTTATTTGACGCTTGAAATTTGTTCCTATGTTAGCCAATTTCAGGTTCAAAAATTAGAAAATTCCGAATTGAGTGGGAAAAAAAATAGAAAAAACATTCGGCCCACGTTTTCCTAAACGGGGGCTGTTTTGTGTCATCCACGGGATTTTTGAGAATTTTTCCAGATTTTTTAAAAAGGGCATTCTCATTCAACTTAAAAAATTCATAACAAATTAACGCCCACACGGATCACGTTCCAAAATTATACGTACATCAGACGTAATAATTTAGACGGTATACGTCTGATTTACGTAATTTGTCTAGTTTTTGGATACGGAAGAGCTAAATGTCCGGCTAATCAATGTATATCAATCGCAGATGGGACGTTCGCTCCAGCGTACGGTGTACAGATTTCAAGCCTGTACGGCACCACTTTGCTACATATATATTACATTTTTTTGTCCACGCAATATGTAGATTTTTGTGAAATCTACCGAAGGCTATACGTTTAATCAACCGATCCCATACAAATAGAGAACTTATGCAATACGTATGCCAAACCAAATGTTCACCAAACTATACGTATTCGGAACCAATGATTAACGTATTCGAAACCAATACTTTACGTATCCGGAACCGATGTGGTACGTATACTAAACCAATGCTTTTGGTAGTCCGAACCAATGTTATAGGTAGTCTGAACCGATGATATACGTATGTGAATCCAATGCTCTACGTATTCGGAACCAATGTGATACCTATGCTCAACCAATACTGTACGTATCCGGAACCGATGTAATACGTATACTAAGCCAATGCTTTTGGTAGTCCGAACCAATGTTATACGTAGTTTGAACTTATGATATACGTATATGAATCCAATGCTCTACGTATTCGGAACCAATGTGATACCTATGCCAACCAATGCTATACGTAGTCGAAACTAATACTATACGTAGTCGAAAATAACGCTATACCTACCTCGAGCGTACTTCCGCAAATGCATACGCTAGTTGCTTCGTGAAGGCAATTAGCTAAAAGAATAGTTTTCTGAAAAACGGCTATATGATACGAACATTTACAGCGCATTTTATGAGAGACGTATAAATTTCCGGCTTTTGACATCAACGGATAAACGCGGAGAAAGGGTATTAAGGAGTCGGCGGTTCCATTATTTAATTCAAATCAAAATATATTGATTGATCGAATTAATGTGGTCTGTTAGAACCCTTTCTTGAAGTAATAAATCTTACACTCCAAGGAACTCGACAAACATGACAAGCATTGACGATGTTATACATACTATAAATAAGCTAGTTTCATATGAACCAACCATCAGACATGCATTCGCGGACGACATTCAACCACATGAACTTCATCTACCTCTAGAATTGTAGACAAATTCAGTTTGAAAACAAATTATTAATCCAATTCGATTCACCTCTAGAAGATAATTGACCAAATGCAATACATGTTAGTGTGGACTTATGGATAGATGGACATGAACTTTTTTATTCAAAATAAAGTAATTATTATTATTAAGTAATCAACATTCAAAACCAGACACTTGGACTATTGATAAAATATCAAAAACATGAAACTATATATATTATACATTTCTTATTATATGTATATATATGCATGTGGATATCTGTTCGGTAATATCCTTTCGTTTTCGGTATCAAGATTCCGTGTAGAAACCGTTGCACAAAAGTATTGTAATATTTAAACGAATCCGAGGCCATTTTTCACTTATGATGTAGTATAGTTTAGTTCAGATAGTGTTAAAAAGTAGAAATATGATAAACAAATAACAATATGTATAAATATCCATTCCGGCAATTGCTGAGTATATGATCAAATAATAATTTTTTCAAGTACACTAATGTTTTGTATGGGTTTCATTGTATACGTCAGTTTTTTTTTGTGCAATAATATTGATATCAATATATTGGTTCGTTATTTTCTTTAGTGCAGCGTAGCTCATAGTTTAGAGAGCTCTGAAGAGTAGAATAAATGAAAACAGAAATTATAGGAATAACAAAAAATGAAATATACAACGTTAATGACAAGCTTGTACATACATATAATATCTAGTAGGTACGAATCGTCAGTCGGACTTACACCCAGGAAATTGTTGAGTGTATAATCGAACAGCATCGCTATTTCTTCGACTCATATTTTGTTTAAAAAAAATCTTACTACTTTATATCGATTTCTTTAAATTCTCGTGGCGTAATGTTAATATTATTATTAGTTTGTTTCAAATTTTTGTTTTGTTTTACGCAACGTTACAAGTTGTTGAAGCAGGTTTAAGGTCTAGTATTTCTTGTTTGTCAACGTTATAATCAAATGAAGTCAGAAAATTTTTTCAAAGATTTTGCTAGATTGATGGTTTTATATTTAGCAATTTTCCTACCTATTTTGAATAGATGAATGGTTTGGGATTTCACGGCATTTTCTTCCTCTTCTCAAAAAAGGTAGAGTAATATAAAAAAAACCTTAGAGCTACTTTGTGAATTTTAATAACTGTTCGTTGAGAGATGCTTCAACGTTTTTACCAGGAATTTGTTTTTTCTTATTCCGTTTTACAAATGACTAAAAGTCATCTGATAAAATAAATCCGTTCAGCATTCTCTAGACCATAGCGATATCTTTTTTGAAAAGTGTCAACGTTCCAAAAGAAAATTGTATGCGCAGAGAACCTGTAGAACTAAACATATTGCACAGAAATTGCGAAACGTTCTCTGTACATACATTTGAATCGCCGTAGGTAACAGCACTACTCAATACATTTGTTAATGAAGGTTGTAGATCCTCTCAGAACAGAAAGTTACATGGAGTAATTTCTGTAATCAATATGATGAGGATAATCTTGTTCAATCTGCGTCGTGTTCTTCTCCTTGTTCCCCCTCTGCGCCATTTTCCGGAAAATCATCGACTTGAACTTGGTTCACTGGGACTTCATTTGCCCGCTCTTCGATCGCCAGGACTTCGTTTGCTACAAGACCAACATGTTCTTGTGCATTTCGATCTTGACGTTTTTCTGCACTTTTTATACGTCCTCCAGATTGACGGAACCAGTCCGCCACTCTTTTTTTGAATTTTGCTTCGTCAATATCGTCAGAGCACGTAATCAGAAGGGTTTCTGTAAAACAATCAAAACATCAATTGGACGCTGTTCTAGAATATTTCGATGCCTGAGTTACCTAGGTGAAATATTCCAGGTATGAACTGAGAATCGCAGATTCAATTTGGTACCACAAAGCTGCAAAATTTTATCAAAAGAGAAATCAGGATCAAAAACCTGCTAATGAAAATCGAAGGAAGTGTGGGAATGGAATCTTAGATTGCTCAAATGCTTCACAAACTTGCTATACAAGGAAATCAGAACTGTGCACAGTACAAAAACCAATAAGCGCAAAGAAACAATTCTGCAGAGATCCTAGTTCTAATAGGAAACTGAAATTCGGCCCTGATTTTATTTTGAATATAAAAAAAAAAAAGAATTGAGTGGATCAGTAGACTCGTGATCCTGACGGAATACTTACTGAACAAAACTTTTAAGATTTTCATCTGATCCAATTTGGTCTTTCCACGTCGACTCTCCCAAGAATACAGTGTTGCAAGATTGTCTGTGAAGGTTCGAACAAGACAGCGACGTATAGCCTCGACGTGGCCAGAGCCACCTACTGTTTTGAAGAATTTTTCCTACAAAAAGAAAAAAACCGTACTCCAAGGTGCCAAGCCAATTGATACTATCTATAAACAAAGAACAATTTCCCGAAACAACTCCCATAGCAGTTATGTTGATCTTTCCATTAGTTATTTACATGATTGAACGGTTTCGATACCAAGGTCTGATGTTGATATCATTTGAATGTTGATTAACTGCAGTGAAAGGTAATACAAGTCACAATGGTGTTTAAAAAAAATGCACGTGCGAAATCTTGTACGGTAGATATAGGGTAACAACATTCTGTGTTATTAGTATCTTCAAATTCGTGGTTACGAATCCCAAATGGCCTACGAATTCATCTCACCAAGAAATTTCACAAGACTATTTTTTTTTTTTTTTTTCAGAAAATTCCAAGTTCGTGAGTATATTGAAAATAAGTCATAACACTTATTCTACACCGAGGGGGAAATAAATTATTGAATAGACATTGAAAATGACTTTATGAAATAATTTTGGCTCACCTAAATTATTGAGAATCAGCTGAGTAACTGGGGAATAACTAGATTGATGAGAAATTATTGTGAATCATTTCGAATTAATGCGGAATATTAAAAGTGGATTCAGATTTTCAAATATTAACTTGAATACAAGTGATTTATAGAGAATGGTGAAAGAAATAGAAAAATAAACGAAGTAAAGGAAGTTGAGTTGAACCAAATAGTTGAAAATGAGAAAATTGAATCGAATCAAGACAAATGATTCCAATCAACAATTGAAACTTTCAAATACTATTGTGGATTATTGAGAGTAAGATAAAATGATTGGAATAAGGTAAATTGAGTTGAATAAAAAAAAAATCAACCTAAATTATCAAACTTAACTCAAAATTCAAAAATTGAGTAAAATTACAATAATTGATTTGAATCACTAGAACCCAAACACATATTGTGCCACATGAAACCTTGAGTTATTCCCCTCTGGATCCGCATAGCAACGAAACTCGAGACTCTAAAATGAGTTACGGGCCACTCTCAAGATTAGTCACTCTTATAAGAAGTAGTACAACAACAATTTTGTGCAGACCACGACAAATGAACATCTAGTGGTAGTATTCATGTGATACCTATATAGTTATGATAGTATTACCAAGTATTCGGCTTTCTCGTGATCTTCAGTTAGCATAGTGTTGAGGTGGTCAACTTCTTCTTCGGTTTTCATAGGAAAGGCCTCGTCGAATGTGGTCAATCGGGAAATTTCCACAATTCGGTTCTTCGATTGCGTCATTGCTATCGGTAACTCGTCAAACTTTTCAAGCATCGATTGCATGTGCTTTCTTATCATTCGAATGTCATATTCAAGTCGCAACAAACGTGCTAGTAAAAAGAAAAACCGACAAGGATAACGTAAATGAATTGCCGATCTCCAAAAATCAGATGAAGTCAAATCAGAATGACTGAAACATACCCTCAGATAACTTGAAATCTTTACAGTCACATCGGTTTGGTTTCGGATCTCCTTTTGCAGTACCATTCAGTGCTGCCAGTGGCTTTGGATTCCCTTTTGCTACATCATTCGACGGTGCGTATAGCCTTGGATTCTCTGTTGCTGCGTCGTTGGGTGGTGCGCGTAACTTTGGATTCCCTTTTGCTGTACCGTTTGGTGGCGCATGTGGCTTCGGATTTACTCTTGCTGCATTATTCAGTGGTGCACGCGTCACTGGATCTCCCGTTTCTGTTTCATTCGGTGAACGGGGCCTATCTGCTCGACGACCTTTGTTCCCGCCTGTAGATTAAAATGACATGGGTATTCTGACGTATTCCAAATTTCCACTATAGAAAGTACACTGTTATGGAAGTTTCAAACCAGAGGTACCTTCGCCGCCACTACCCAAGCAGAAATTCACAACAGGCCCTGTACTGTGCCAGTACTGCTGCCAACGGTGCAGGGTTGGCCGAGTGCTTACTGCCAACGGTTGGCCGACGAACGGCAGGAGGCCGGAATGATAACACTGGCCCAAGGGTTGACAGTCAACGCTTGGCCAGTGCTGGCAGGCTACGTTGGCCCAGTACTGACAGAACGACGGGTCGGAGCTGACCCGTCGCTCATTTCGGCGAATATAATGAATGTTGTAGATGAAAATAAGCTACTACCTTAAAAATTCAAGTACGTCGACTTAATTATTCATTGAATCGAGATGGATTAATCAACTTGATATTCAGATTAATCTGGCGGATTCTAATTAATCAGAATCACACATGCTGGAAGTATGTTGTAATCCATAATCATGAAAAATAATCGAACAATATTAATTACAGTTGACAAAGTAGAAAGGAAAAAGATGAGAAAGTACCCGAGAAAAAATGTTTGTATCTAATTATATATGATCATATTCGATCAGATATGATCAATCTGCCACTATAAAAATAAGTATCAAAAATAATTATGGGCAGAATTTCAATAATTTCTTAAACGTTTCTTTATTGTGTATAAGACCGTGAAATTTTACAACAGTATTATCAGTACGAAGATACGTGATGATGCGTTGGAACAAACCATACCTGTAAGAGTGAAGATGGCAAATAGCTCGAAGAAATATAAATACATCGATCTGTAACTATTCAAGTCAAAGTCAAAGTTAGCACAAAATTGACTACAAAACACGTAAAATACACCTGCATACCATAATATATATACTATATATGCATTGAAATTACTATACTATACTATATATCTTATGTTTAGATACGAAATTATAGACCTAAATAAGTGTGTAAATATATATAATCAAGATTTGATTTATTAAATTCAATAACTATTTTGATAATTCAAAAAGTATTAAAATTAGTTTGATTAATTGTTACCAGGTTTTGGAGACAAAATTTTCCATACAATTATTACTAATTTATGTCAATTGATAAGCTGTCGAGAAAAACCTCCTACGTAGTAGGAGGAAGGCTCTGGTCTTAAAGTGAAAAGTGAACAACCATGCGATGAAAATTGAAGTCCAAGAACCTTACGCCGAACCTCTCCGAAGGACTTCGAAAGGGTTCAGCGAAAGGGTTCCTTGCATCTCAACTCCATCGTAGGGGACTGGAAATTCATACCGAGCCCAATACTACCATAATCCAGACAATCACACGTGCTTTTGGAGATTTGAGCTTTCATACGTCAACTTTATACCATGAAAACTAACCTACTTTTTGGTTTTCCTAGGATCTATCATTTACATGGAATTACAGACTCTTTCTTCAGATTACATAATATAGAACAGTTCCATCTCCAGCTACAGAGAACATATCGCTATCTGATATAAAATAAAGTCATCATATGAAAACAAACTACCCAAACTACGAATCATTACCCGACGCCGCTGTAGTAGTGTCAAGAATATTTTTCTCGCCGAGCCAGTCAGCCGCTGGCCTTTCCTCATGTTGTCTCGTGCTGATATAAGAAACGATAAATTGGTGAAAATATGAGATTTACGAGTCGTGAAAACTTCAATTTCAAGTAAATACATACGCTGACCAAAGTCCTCATATCCTCATCCGATAAGATGCCAGCCAGTCGCCGACAGACTCTATGATTCTTTCATGTTCAGAAAATATATGTCGTCACAATGTATCACAGCTGAAAACATAACACACATCCTTCTAGAAAGATATTTTTAACTGGGCGTGCATTTGGCCGTGAACAATCAAAATAATTAAAGAGCAAGATTTACATGACTATTCTGTAGTGACGGATCTTCTATACTCTGACATTGTGCATTTGTTTCATACTTAAAGAGTGAATTTTGGGCAGATAGTCTTAGGTGGCTTTGAGATAGTGCGAAAGAGTAGCGTTAGACTGAAGTTAGGTTAGGTAGCGTGTTGCGGGATGCTTGGACGTAGAAATATCTCTTGTTTAACGATATTCCTTACATAAAATGTGTAGATGATAGATTATCACTCACCTGATAACCAGTTAGAATTCGAATCTGTTAAAGGAGTGAAACCACGAAGCAAAATTGTTTAAACCAGTGTCCGAGTCGTACGTACAACGCATTCACAGCCGTTGACATATTAAAACAATATGGCGGCGTTTGGTGATGTCGCGCCCTAGAAACCCATTGTCTCCGATATAAATGATACATGTTTATTTACGCAATCGTATATTTAAGTCGAATATAATTACGTATTATTAGATCAGATTAGATATACATACACTTTTTTTTCTCGGGATATTTACCGAAATATTAATATTGACTAATGAGATAGTATTTTTTTTGCTTTTACAATAATAATTTTGTTTTGTTAGATAAGTATAAAATTACTCCGAAAATTCTGTTTTCCCAAAAAGTGCTCAAAAGTAATATGAAGTTTTTTTTATCGAACATCGATAGATCGGCCCGCGAAAACATTGATGAAAACAATCGATTATTTGAGGAAAAAAATCGACGATACTGATCAATCGGAAAACAATGATTATCCCTAGCCAATACTGGCAGTACTTTGGCCCGACGCTGTGTTGACAGCGTTGGCTTTTATCATCGGCCCGGTACTGGCATAGCTGTATTTTGACATTCGTTCCAATGTTGGGCCAACGCTTAAAACGAGGCTCGGCCGCCAGAGTCGTCCCAATACTGGGCCGTTCGTTAACATCGGCGGGCTACCGAAATTTCTGCATGGGTACATCCACCACGCTTCGACAACTCATTTTCAGCTTCTAAATATTGGTAAAGAGGAAAAGCAATGACGCTGCAATCATTTAGTGGTATCAACGTGCGTGAAAATTTAAAAACACTTGAAAACTTTTGCACCCACAGTTCTTTCCACGTCAATTTTGAAGTTTTATGCGCACGATTACTACTCCAAGGGAAAAAAAACTATACAGTGGTTTTGCTCCACGTATATTCTAAGTTGATATTTATCCTTGTGTTTTTCATACAAACATGATTTTGTTGTTTATTAATCGATCTTTGATGATAAGTGTGTTCTGACGGCAGAAAACTAAGTAACAGAGATGATGTACTTTTTGCATTTTGAATCCCTCTTTGCAGTAAAAGAGATTGTTTATGACAATGAAAAGGTGAAACCATCGTTGGCATATGAACATTGGATAGTACAAGTGCAGAGGAAAAACTCAATGGCCATATGGATTCTTAGGTCTCAGCTTCAGAAATACTCATGTCGAACAGCATTTGCAAGGTCGATTTACTCCCATGCAGTAGAACTCTTGAGGGGTATGCATAACATATAACCTTGGAATTTCAAAAAATCGATTTTTTTAAATTTTATTTTCCTATTGCTTGAAGTCCTTTTCTTATATTTTCTTATATTTTCTTTTTTTTTTTATTTCCTTATATTTTTCTAAATTCTGTATATATATTTTTTTTGTATTTTTTATATATATTTTCTTATTTTATTTTATTTTTTCATATTTTATTATACTTCAATTTGCGACAAAGATGTTATGAAAATCCCAAAAAATTACCGAATTGTGACGATTTTAGTGGAGCAGGTCGGAACGAAAAATCGAATTGTTTATAACAAAAAAAAAAAATCAGAACAAAATAATTGTAATATTCATATTTCCCGTACCCAAAAACATAAAAAAGAAAAAAAACACCAAATATTATCTGAAAACATACGAAAAATGTATAAGTAAAAGGTGAATTTCGTACGTTTTCTTCTTTTGCATTTATCTCGAAACCATGTTTTGCGATCTGGCATTCGTCATATCTCAAAATCTATTTGTCCGATTCACTTCAAATTTCAACTGGACACCGTTGATAACATATTCTATCGAACCATCGGATGATTTTTTTATATGATCCTCCGTTTGTTAATTAAAAAAAGTTTAAGGTTGTTTTTTTAGGTAAAAAATTGGACTTTTTTTTTAAACATTGCCATTTTCGTAAATTTCAAAATTTCAAAAAAGTATCCGATGGTTCCATAGCATTATCATTTTGCTATAAGTACGTTTTTTCTTCACATGAATCTAGTTGCCGGAATCATGTACGCCAACAAGCTGTGCAGCGGATACAAGACTTTGTTTGAATAACAATAACCATGTTGTTTATTAATACTAGGTGTGTATCGCGCGCGCCTTTTGTTTTTTTAATTTACAACTTTTTTAATAACTCAAATGGATTTGATGTTTGCAATGAGATTACAAATTATTTTTGAGTTATGAACTAAATGAAAAGTCTCAGATATTGTAATCAACACATATATTGATACATAAATTATATTTAATTTATTTTATATTCCATAAATTATATTATTCTTATTTCTACGATCATTATTTGTGGACTTTTATTTCGAGTTTAAGTTATAGTTATGTTTGATTGTAATTATTTTGTCCTTCCTTCACTTCGGCCTTATTTGTATTTTTTCATCGCTGTTACGTTTCTTTCTTTGTCTGTGGTTCTAGATGTTTCCATTTTTCTTTTTAGGGGTTGGTTTCCCAACATTAGTTCCTTCCACAGCATCTTCTCTGCTTCGATTTTGGATATCATATCCATCGATTCTACTGTCAGGTGTGGGATATCGAAGGTCTTATCAATGGTTCCGGTAATTCTAACTTTTTGTCCTTTTTCGTGGCATTGATTATTGTTAAACTTTTTAATTCTGACTTCGAGTTTTTGAGTTCCGTTCGTTATTGAGCCAATTGCTTGTTTGGAACCGAGGGGTTAACCACTCTTGAAGTCAGGTATACACCTTGCCGAAAAGTCAGTTGAAGTCAGTTGAAGTCAGTTGAAGTCAGCTGAAGTCAGCTGAAGTCATTTGAGGTCAGTGAGTCAGTTGAAGTCAGCTGAAGTCACTTGAAGTCATTTGAAGTCACTTGAAGTCAGTTGAATTCAGCTGAAGTCAGCTGAAGTCAGTTGAAGTCAGTGAGTCAGTTGAAGTCAGCTGAAGTCAGTTGAAGTCAGTTGAAGTCACTTGAAGTCAGCTGAAGTCAGTTGAAGTCAGCTGAAGTCAGCTGAAGTCAGCTGAAGTCACGAGTCAGTAAGCAGCAGAAGTCAGCTGAAAGTCAGTTGAAGTCACTTGAAGTCACTTGAAGTCACTTGAAGTCACTTGAAGTCACTTGAAGTCAGCTGAAGTCAGTTGAAGTCAGCTAAAGTCAGCTGAAGTCAGCTGAATCAGTTGAAGTCAGTGAGTCAGTTGAAGTCAGCTGAAGTCAGTTGAAGTCAGCTGAAGTCAGTTGAAGTCACTTGAAGTCAGTTGAAGTCAGCTGAAGTCAGCTGAAGTCAGTTGGAGGCAGCTGAAGTCAGCTGAAGTCAGTTGAAGTCAGTGAGTCAGTTGAAGTCAGCTGAAGTCACTTGAAGTCACTTGAAGTCAGCTGAAGTCAGTTGAAGTCAGCTGAAGTCAGCTGAAGTCAGTTGAAGTCAGTGAGTCAGTTGAAGTCAGCTGAAGTCACTTGAAGTCACTTGGAGTCAGCTGAAGTCAGTTGAAGTCAGCTGAAGTCAGCTGAAAGTCAGTTGAAGTCAGTTGAAGTTACTTGAAGTCACTTGAAGTCACTTGAAGTCAGCTGAAGTCAGTTGAAGTCAGGTGTACGGTCGACGGACGAGTGGTTAACCCCTCGTTTGGAACCTTTTGTCGTGTTACATTCTCTGAATACAGTTTTGATGTATCCTTCGATTTCTGGAACAGGATAATGATATATATGGTATTTTACATCAATGTGACTAATGATTCATCTCCATCTTTGTTTTTCTGAGGTATTCGAAATTGTATTAATCGGTTTATGAATGTCGCCTGTATCCATGATTAGAGAACATACCAATTGTGCTGTCGTGATCAAGCACGTCTGCGAAGGTGACCTTCTTTGTTGTTGGTGTTTGTGTCTTCTTTAACGCAAATGTATTTATTATACTGTTCTCCCGGAACGTCAGGTCGACAGACACATTTCCTCGACTATATCGTACCTCTCTGGGTTTTCCCAGTACTCCGTCCAGATGTATTATCTGTTAGTTAAAGAACACATTATTTATTTATTATTATTATCATTTTTTTATCATTGTCTAAAGTTGGTGACCTGGTAATCTCTCTCTCTCTCTCTTCCTCTTTTTCTCTCTCTATGTATATATATATATGGGGTATTCCACGCCAACTCGACCAGTGTTAAACCCCGACCATCTCAAAATGATTCCATGTTCTTTTTTTTTAACATTCTACTCAGTAAAAAACGCGCGCTAAATTTTTTTCAGATTTTTTCATCAAACCGTTAATTTATTTTGAATTTTTGAAGTTGATTGAGAATGCCCCTTTTTAAGAATCTGAAAAAATTCCCAAAATCCAGTGGATGACACAAAACAGCCCCCGTTTAGGAAAACGTGGGCCGATTTTTTTTTTTTTTTCACTCAATTCGGAATTTTGTAATTTTTTAAACTGAAATTATCTAACACAGGGTCAAATTTCAAGCGTCAAATAAGCTTCAATTTACTCGGAAACTTTCGGTTTCACCATTTATGACCCTGATTTGACGCTTACAATTTGACCCTGCGTTGATTTCAGTTTTTGAAATTCAAAAATTCCGAATTAAGTGAAAAAAAAAATCTTTAAAAAATTCGGCTCACGTTTTCCTAAACGGGGACTGTTTCGTGTCATCCACTGGATTTTTTATAATTTTTTCTGATTTTTGAAAAAGGGCATTCTCAATCAACTTCAAAAATGTATAACAAATTGACGGTTCGATTAAAAAATCTGAAAAAAATTTAGGACGCGTTTTTTACCGAGTAGAATGTTAGAAAAAAACATGGAATGATTTTGGGATGGTCGGGGTTTAACACTGCATCGTGTCGGCGTGGAATGCCCCATATAAAGAGATAGGTATATTTCATATGTACATGGGCCATTCCATTTTTCATTCATTCAAATGATAAATTTTTTGTTGGTTTCGTTCGTCTGTCTAACTGCGTCAGTATCTAGGCCCTGATTTTTTACACATTTGTTTATTTTGCAAGCCGGGGACTATGTGAGAGACTTAACCTAATCCAGGTCATGATTTTTGACACCCAACACTTGCACTATATTAGTTCCGGGTGTCCAGGTCTATTATGCCATAGTTCTGGGTGTCCAGGTCTATCGCGCCATAGTTCCTAGTGTCCAGGTCTATCGCCCCATAGTTCCTGGTGTCCAGATCTATCGCGGCATAGTTAATGGTGTCCAGGTCTATTGCGCCACTATTCACTTGTTTCGAGGAGGGATTGACGCGCGAAGCCCTTATTATATACCAAAAAAAGTTGTTTTACTTACGCGATTTGCTGCGATGAAGGGCAGAATTCGGTCGATTTCATTCCCCCATGTTGTGACTTGTACCTTCGAGCCCGTTTCATTTCGGAGAACGAATTTGAATATCTTGTAAATGTTATTTTCCCCTCTGAAAATTGGTGCGTTGATGCTCTCGACGATTCCGACAATTTCACTGTGATATAAAATATCATGTTTTTAAATTCTCAAATTTAGTGCTCAGTTATGTTATGAATAATTTTTCTTACATCGTTGCGTCCTACTCTTCCATTGCTGAAAACCCTTCGTTTGTTGTCAATAATCGTGATGGATCAACCACACCATCAAGTACATCTTCTTCCAGTTCCATGTCCGATTCGTCAGAGTTCAGCAGGCTGTCTTCATCTTCTGCTTTCACTTCTTTTTCAATTATGATTTTTTCTTCGTATGTACTCGTGGTCGCTTTTGGTGCGGCGATGCCTTCTTTTTCTTCATTCGTGTTCGCTCTCGGTTTGGTGCTGCCTTCTTTCTCTTCATTTATGGTGATAATAATTGTTCCGGATTCCATCTTAACTCCGCTTTCACCAAATAATTATGATGCCCCGTGATAGATTGAACTATTCAGATGATATTTTTCTGAATATTGTATCGATCCCCTTATTTTTTGGACGAACAATTAAGATAGTTGAATCATCATTATGAGTGTCAAACTTCAGAACGTGACCATTATGCGTTCCAAACTTCAGAGGGTTATATATCATATATTATTTGTAAACAATTGTTTTCTGCTAAATTTATACAAACAGGGTGTCTCATTTGACTTTCTCTTTTCTCACTTTCTGTAGTAAAGATATAATATTTAAAAAAAATACAGTCAATAGATTTTAGGTATGCTTAATTTCTTCGTTTCACTGTATCAAATCTACAGTTTGTTCCCTTTCCGTGATATAATTGATTCTTCGAAAATATCTCAATCCATCAGAATCCGATTTTTGTTCGTAGTATGTAGTGTGTTCGTTGAGTCTACTTTGAGACAGTTCGGGATTTTAACGGTGATTACGTACAGACCACTGGATGATCTTTTGTTTTATAGATTTGTTATTTCAGAATTATATCCGTTAATGGTTTCGTTTGATTATTCGTGAATAATTATGACTAATCCAGTGCAAAAGTATTTGTTTACGCCAAACAGCGTATTTGACGAAATCCAGTTCAACGATTTTACAGTGTAAGTGTTCAATATGTTATTATATGTAATTTGTTAATTACGAATAACTTTGTATTTTCATATTTTTAATTTCTGTTTTTACGTAGTGAAGTCGTCGGATACGTCGATCGTATAGTTGCGCGGCACGTAATTGGTGATGATGTTAAATATGAAGTTTATAAATTTTTCATCAATAACGCTGCTGGTAGAACCGTTCAAGTCGTAGCATGGGAAGATTGTATCACACAAGTTGAGAATAAGTTCACTGTCAACTCTGTAAGTCATTAGATATAATTCGTTTTCTCTATTTAAAAAAATCTCTATCCGATTTTTGAACACTGATTTTTAAATCATTCAGTAAGCTTTTAAATGTGTTCAATCCAATTTTCAGGTTCTTCATATTGATGGAGCAGTAGCCAAACGACCAAAAAAAGCCAGATATAATGACGGGAATCTTGAATATGAGCTGAATATTTGTATCAATACCGAAATCAACGTATTAGGTGTTTACAATCAAGAAATTTGCGTTCCACTTGTGAAGGAAGTTTGTCTTGAAGGTGTAGGGACCTTGAAAGGACCGATAAGCTCGTATAATTTATGAAGTTTTCACTTCATTTTCAATTCGTAGGTACAAATATACTCTCATGAGTATACTCATGAGTTCTGTTATTATTTGTGTTCCAGAGGTTGAGGGTTACAATAAAGACCAATTTTGCGAAATTGCAAACGAAGAACCAATGCATTGTACTTGGGTCCATAACGGATGGTTTCTTCAAGTTTGAAATTCGATTACCAAGTACTGTGGAACACCATTCCTTTTCCAAGGGAGACTTTGTCAGCATAACCGGAACAGTAAAGAAATACTCATCAGGCCCGCCCTTTCTTCAAGTGAAAAGTTTCGATGACGTTAAAAAGCTACGTAAACGAAAAATGACGTTTGAAAACCTATTGAATGGTTTCAGGACGCCAAAATGTTAATAATTATAGTCATGCGATATTATGAGCGGATTATGTATTTTTTTCCCACCCAGTTGCATTGACTATGAACGTTTATACATTTAATAAATTGTTTCTGTAACCTCTAGTGTGAATTTTTCAATGAATCGTATTTGCCATTCCATTTTTTATAGTTTACAAATAAATTATGTTGAATGGTCTTTTGTTGACTTTAAAAAAGTAGTTTTGATTGATTAGGTTTATTTTATAGACAATATATGAGTTGCATAATCATTCATTATTTTTTATCATAAAAATCATTATTTTCTTATCCAAAAAAATCATTATTTTTTTTATCCTAAAAAATGTGCATGATATTAATCTGATCCATTAATGAGAAATCATTCCGTAATTTATTTGAAAACCACAATCTCGTTTGTATAAAAATCTTGTTATCAGGTTGATCTAGTTGTCCCCTTGGTTCGATTAATGTTCGTTTTATCCACGATATTTGCTCTTTTATGAAAGTATTTCGTTATAAACATAATTCTTTACCCAATTATCTTCACGTTGGAGACCGAGGTAAACTCTGCTCTTGGAAAAGCAACATATATAAATTGTCCGTGATTGAATACATCTTTACGTAGATCAATGCCAATATTTTCGAATGCTTGTCCCTGTGCCTTATTAATAGTCATGGCAAACGCTAATTTCACTGGAAATTGCCTTCTTTTAAACGTGAATGGATATACATTCTCACGATACAGTGTAATACGATTTAAAAAGACAATTTCCCCAAGCTTGTCACCTGTTAAAATTTTGCATTTCAGTAAGTTGTTGGTCAGCTCTAAAATAAGTAACCTTGTTCCATTACAAAGGCCTTCATTGATGCTCAAATTTCTGATGAGCATAATGACAGTATATTTCTTCAGATGTAACGTATGAGGTGGTAGAGATGGTGGTGATAAAGTATTCAAATATTCTGGCAGTAACGCTTCGTTAATATCACCGTCTGAGTCACAATTTTCAATGCTATCCACGCTGGTATAAATCTTTTCATCACTTGAATCGAGTAATTGAACAACTCTCTTATTAATTTCATCGACATCTGCATTTCTTGCGGATAGAATTGCACATTTTGCAATATCTCTATATCTCTTTTCTTTAATAAGTAAAGCGTATGTATCTTCAACTATGTCTGCATTTGCATCTACTACACAGTGTGCTGGAATTTCTATATTATCGTTTAAGTCATTTAAATTACCATTACCTAAATCAAGAAGAAATTGATTGAATTCAGACTCTTCTTCAAGCGTTCGCATATTTTGTGTTAGGTTGAATTTTTTTAAATGCACCCATAACTGACTATACTTTATCGACAAATTGAGTATTTCATTTCGAGTTCCTCGCACTATAATGGGAAGTAATTGCCTAAAATCACCGCCCAAAACCATAAGTTTACCCCCAAATGGTATATTGTTGTTCATAATATCACGTAACGTTCGATCGATCACTTCTAGAGCATAACGCGGTGCCATTGGTGCTTCATCCCAAATGAAAATCTCTGTTTCTCTCAACACATTTCCTTCAATTGATTGTATTTCAATGTTTGAGGTTGAGTCGGATAAAAGTGGAACTGGCAATCCAAATGTTTTGTGAACCGTTTTACCGTTTGGGAGTAATGTGGCTGCAATTCCTGTGAAAGCCATGGTAATTACCCGTTTATTCTTTGCTTTAATCAGATAGCAAAGCGTGGTATATAAAAATGTTTTACCGGAACCTCCAGGCCCGTCGACGTAAAAACAGTTCGTAGTCTTCTTCAAATGATTGTTCTCCGTTTTGTTAATAATAATATCGACAATTTGTTTCTGTTTTTCATTTAGTTGTTTGTAATTATGCATGCCGATTTCTAATGCACTTTGGCAAGACACATCCTCGTCTGTTACATATTCGTTCAATTGTTCCATTTCCGGAAAATCAGCGAGAATCCGACCTTCTACGCGTAGCATCGTATTTACATCAATGTAGGCTTTCTTTTGGCTTTGTACTAAAGCGAAATAGCGTGAATAATCTTCTGACATTGCATATTTGAACTTTTGCCACAGATTATCCGGATGGACCGGTTGGCAATGGATAAGTATTCTGACAAACAGTTTTCGAAGACTCTTTGGCATCATCCAAAGAGCGGCTTCGTCCAATGCTTTTTCCCATTCATCGTCGTCTTCTATAATACCTAAAGTTAAACAGGTTTTCACAAATGTTTGTTGGAATACTCCATTGACTCTTCGCAAGTCATCAAAGCTTGTTGCACCTTTTATTACCAACAATAATAATCTTAAATGAAATAGTTCAATCTGTGCTGGATTCACAGAGTACATGCGCCCAATACAATTGAATCGTCCTCGACGCCTCTCCCATCGGTAAACTTTTTTGTACTGATATATTGTCTTCTTAAAAACATAATAAGATGGAATGTCGACATATAGTATATTGTGCATCAAGGGAGGAAAGACGGTCTTTGCTTGCGAGCGCGGAGCATGCTGCCCAAGCCGACGTGCGCTCACGAGGTGTATCGCATTGCTGCCCGAGCGGCGAGGGCAGCAAGATACACCGAGGGACCGCAAGTCGGCGAGGGCAGCATGCACCGCCGAGGAAGCAAGACCTTCCTCCCGCGATACACACGATATTTTTTTTTACACATGAATGGAAGGCCTCGAACTTGCCTATGATGGTGAGTCTACAATGGGGTACCTGAACGTCGACGCTACGTCTGACGTCACCCATAAGATTTTGCTGACGTCAGACGTAGCGTCGAACGTCGACGTTCAGGTACCCCATTGTAGACTCACCATAAGAGACCACTGTCTGTGGCGGTGGGGTCCAGGGGCGTAGCCCCTGGTCGGGTCGAGGGGCGAAGCCCTCGTGGGGGGTTTAGGGGGGGCGAAGCCCCCCCGACTCAAAACAGAAACTGAAATCTCTTTGAAAAAAATAAAACTCGTTTCTGGTTACATTTTTATTTCGTTGTTTTTCGTTATAAAATTATAATAGTAGTGTTCTTTCGTTCTCATTTCGTTTTTGGTTATACGCTTTAATTTAGTTTTTTTGTCGACAAAAAAGAATAGTAGTGTTCTTTCATTCTTATAATACGTATAGTCTTATAATAAAATTTTCTTTTTTAATAATAAAATCTTTTTATGTTAATGTTCACTTTATCACATAGAACTTTCTTAGTTTTGAAATTTTTTTCTTATTCCTATTTTTATCTTAATATGCTAATATTGATATTTTTTATATTTATTGAATTACGAGCTTTGGTTACAGTTTATAAATTACAAGAACACAACAAAATAAGTAAACTTAAAAATGAAAACCACATTACGTTAGAGAGACACACTGGTGTCTAGTAATATGAGAAATGATAATATTGCCTTACTTCTATATTCTATATTTTTTATAATCGACTCAAGTTTATCACATGAAAAGATTTTGGTTCTTATTAGTTATCTTTTCTTATCTTATTCATAGCCTTATATCATAGAGGGTAATTTTTCTGAAGTTGGACAAGACACCGGGCTTTGAAGCAGCATCTTGTTTCACTTTAGGAAACTTACCTTGTATAATATATGTCTCTTCTTGATTGGATTAACTCAAGAACTTTTTTTCTCGTTTAGAGTGAAAGATTGCACAGAGTTTATATGAAAATGGTAATTCACTATCTGTGGCGTGGAGTTCTCCTTATTGTCTACGGAGACGTCAGGTTTTGAAGTAGTTGCGCCAAGGTTTACTTGCTCCAGCTCTTCTTTCTTTTTCTTTGACGATGGAATATCAGTTGAAGTTTTAATCGTTGACGTTGCTGTATTTATAAATTCTGTCAGTTGGTTTGACCTTTTTTTCTTGTTATTTACTGAGTCATCGATGTAGCCCTCCGCTACCCGGTCCGACTTCCATCCACCGTGGCGTTTTATGGAAATCATGTCGGCACCAGCATCGGCTAGAATAGTCGCTGATGTTCGACGAAAACTGTGGCCAGTATAGCTTTTCGGATTTGGTAAATTTAGATAAGTAGCAATTTGAGCTGGCATGTTGCTCAGCTTGTTCTTGCCAATGGGCTGTCGAGTGCATTTCCCAGATTGATAATTCAAAAAGAATCGCTCGCCTGGTGCCTTTTGTGGTCGTATATTCATGTACTTTTTAACTGTATCATAATATTCCCCATCAATGACGAACGTTCTTGGCAAGTGTGTCTTAGTATCCGGGATGTTCACGTGTAGGACAGAGTTTCTATCTATCACATTGCTGATAGTCAAGTCGCACAGTTCTCCACCTCTACAAGCACCGTAAACGCCGACGATCAACGCAACCTAGAAATAACATGGTGCATGTAATTTCATACGACAGAATTTTATATTGCATCAGTATGTCTTTGATGATTATTTTACCTTTGTTGCTAAATATTCATAGTCCGGAGCTTCACGTAAAAATTTTTTTACGTCCTCTGATGTGAGGACTTTGGATTTTTTACTTGTAAATCCGACATTTTGCCTTTTTACAAAGCGGTGTAGTTGGGTGTACTTTGAAATGTCGATCCCCTTTTTGTTGTCAATGGTTGTCTTCAGCATGGACCATATGGACCATAGAGTCGATGTGTTGAAAATTGTTACGGTTTCTGTAGGTTTGGGTAAAGAATAAACGAGTTCGCACGACACGGTAGGTTATACGTGAAAGAAGAAAGGTTTAGTTTATTAATACATCATATAGAGACTGATACACTTGACTGTATCATGGCGCAAATACAAGCTGACTGACTCGATAGCGGATAGCAACAGACCAAAGTCGGAAATCAAAACAAAACTCGACTTACGTGGTAACGTCTTATTCTAATTCTCTAAATACTACCTTGAATTACTCTGTCTGTTTCCACACACAGAAAAGGCGCCAATATTTAAATATTCTCAACACTCCCTCTCGACTTTTACTGTGTTTCTCAATCACACTTGATTGTGCAGATTTAATTTCTTACATTTCAATAGCATTATAATTTTTTTTTTTTTAGTTAATACATTCCAAAATTTAATCAAAAATACTTAAACTTATCTTGAGCCAATGGCTTGGTTAGGGTATCAGCCAATTGCTCTTTCGTATTTACATACATCACATTTATTTCCCCTGAATCTTGTTTTTCACAGCTAAAATAGAATTGCACTTCTATGTGCTTAGTTGCCTTGATTGATTCTGGTGTTTTCACTAATTCAATTGCTCTGAGATTGTCGCAGTAAATTATTGTCGCTCCTGCCTGAGCGCAGTCTATGTTTGACAATAATCTTCTGAGCCAAACTACTTCCTTACTCACAGAACAGAGTGCAATAAACTCGGCTTCAGTAGTCGACGTTGCCGTGACCGTTTGACGTCTTGAGCTCCAACTTACAGGACCAGAATTAATCAAACAAACCCAGCCAGTTGTACTAGCTCGAGTATCAACATCTCCTGCAAAATCAGAATCTGAATATGCTACCAACATTACATCATTCGATCCTATTTTGTAGCTTATACCACAGCTCGTAGTAGCTCTCAAGTATTTTAATACTCTTTTTACTCCTTGCCAATGCTGTGCACTTGGTCTTTCCATGTACCTACTGAGTATTCCTACAATGTAAGCAATGTCTGGCCGTGTTCCGACCATTAAGTACATTAATGAGCCAATTGCTTGCCTGTAGGGACAATTACCCTGTATACAATTAATATCATTCATTGTTTTTGAGAATTTCATTCCTGGATCTGCAGGAATGGAGACTGGGTTACAATTCTCATGATTGAACCTACGCAAAACTTGCTCTGTATACGAGCTTTGGTGAACTTTGAGTTTCCCCTCGTCTCGATTCCTTTCGATCTGAAGTCCTACAAAAAATTCTGCCTTGGAATACGTTATCTGGAATTCCTTGTGCATTTCTGACAATATCATATTCATTTCATCCATGCTCTCTCCACTCATCAAACCATCATCCACATAGATCGCAAGATAAATTTTACTTTCAGCTTTTGTGAACACACACGGATCTGCTCTCGATTGCACAAAACCGCACTTCACCAAGAAGTCTATCAGCTTCTTGTTCCACTGCCTTGAGGCTTGTTTCAGGCCATATAAGCCTTTCAACAATCGGCACACTTTATCACTTTTCTTGAACACAGTCGGCTGCTCCATGTATATCTCCTCCTCCAGGTCACCGTGTAGAAATGCTGTCTTCATGTCGAACTGGATCGTTTCCCAGTCCTTCGCTGCTGCGATGGATAAGATAGTTCTCACAGAACTAAATTTTACAACCGGAGCAAATGTCTCGCCATAATCAATTCCTTCCTTTTGTGAACATCCTCTCGCCACCAATCGGGCCTTGTGCCTGTCAACTGTACCGTCTGCCTTCAGTTTTCGTTTGAAAACCCAACGACTTGAGATTACATTTGCATTCTCAGGTCGAGGTACAAGCACCCAGGTCTGATTGTCTTCAACAGATTTTAACTCAGCTTCTACAGCATCACGCCATTTTTCTGCGTCATCTGCCTCCAAAGCTTCTTCGAGGGTTACTGGCTCTGCGTTGACCATGAAAGTTTCAGCTATGACCATGCTTGCCTCCTCTTCATCATTTTTCTCACTTTCTTTCGATCCTCTTCTTGTCTGATATGGTGATCTTGGGATTGGGAGTCGTGGATTCCTGTATTTTGATTTCGGCGTTTCAGGTTGAGACTCTTGAAATACCTCAGTTGACACTTCCTCTCTGTCAACTGGTAAAAACGGCTCAGGGATGGCTGGTTGATGAACGGTCGATTTTTCTGTGACTATCTGAGGTTGAGTGACCTCATTAAAAATCACATCACGACGAATCCATATCCTCCTGCCCTCAGGATTGTACACCCGATACGCTTTATTTCCTTCGCTGTATCCTACCATGATACATTTCACCGAATTCTGCTCCCACTTCGTACGCTGTTCCTTGGGTATGTGCACGTAACAATCACAGCCAAAAACTCTCAAATGTTTGACAGATGGTTTTTGACCAAACCAAACCTCAAACGGTGTCGTTTCTCCACCCAGAGTATCGGATGCTGTTCTGTTCTTGAGGTATATAGCCGTATTTACAGCCTCAGCCCAGAGATAACGTGGCAAACTTCGCTCATGAAGCATAGCCTTTGCTGACTCTATGATCGTGCGATTTTGACGTTCTATAAAGCCATTCTGCTCTGGAGCTCGTGGTGTTGACTGCCCATGCTTGATTCCTTTTGTTAAAAGAAATCTTCTCACCTCAGCGTTACAAAATTCTAGACCACAGTCACTTCTTAGCATTTTCATTTGATGTCCATCTGCCTGAACTTCTGCTAGAAATTCTTGTAGGTATTCAACAACGTTCGTCTTGTCTTTCAAAAAATAACCGAAACAATACCGTGAACAGTCATCTTTTAGAAGCAAAAACCACTTGGCCCCGCCAAGCGTCGTCTCGCTCATCTTTCCACAGAGATCTGCATGAAATATTTCCCCTGGTATATTTGATCGCTCACCTGTCCCTTGAAATGGCTGTCTATGCTGCTTACCATAGGCACATCCCTCACAAAAAGGATTTTCAGGACCTGTATTGAACTGTAGATCATCTACCACTCCTTTTTCACGCATTTTTCTCAACATTTGGTAATTGACGTGTCCCATACGCTCGTGCCATAGCTTTATGTTCACTCCTGTCACTACCATTGCTTCTTCGGTCGTTATTGTGTTTATATTTAGTCTGTAAAGGTTATTATTCTTCACTCCATCGAGAATGACGTAGTCACCCTTCAAGAACACTACTCGCGTCCCACCTTCCTCGAAAATCACTCTAATCCCTTTCTCAGTTGACTGTCTGATTGAGATTAGGTTCTTTTCAATCTTTGGAACATACAGCACGTCTTTGATGGTATGAATTACCTTTTCCCCACTTGCATCTATCACTGCAATGTCAATGTCACCTCTCCCTCTGACATCAATACGCGTACCTTCACCCACTCTGACGCTGTGCACATTAGCTGGACACGAGGTGAAGTTTTTGAACCACTGTCTCACGAAAGACATATGTTGCGTCGCACCCGAATCTGCGTACCAGTCTTTTTCACTTTGAACGACACTCACTGAATCGACTTCGTCCACTACTAGCAACTCACTTTTGTCCGACCTTGATTGTGCACTAGTATTTACTGTCGTATCTGCCACAAGAGATTTATTCTGAGCATTTCCCTGCTCCCTCAATTTCTTGCCGCATTCACGTACCCAGTGACCCGGAATTTTACAATAGTTACATATTCCCGGTCTTCGTGGGTGTGAGTGTCCTTTACTTTGCCCATCACTGTTTGAATTGAACACTTTCTTCCTTGTGTTGTTTTTCTTGCTATTCCATCGCGCATTCAATGCCTCTGAAGTTTGTTGTTGTTGACTATCTCCTGATAGTCGTTGACTCAACAGACTTTCCTCGTTAATAAGGTGTCCAGCCAATCGTTCAACGGTCTGCTGCTCCTTCGGCACTACCAACCAGGCCGCTCTTATGTTGTCGTACAGGGTGTATAAAAATGATGTGTCACCGCTTCGCCAGATGATTGTCCAGCTCGAGATCGGTGAAGATCTGAAAAAACATGTCCCCGCAAAATTGTCCTTGACCCTCATTTTCACGGTCAAATGGGACAAAAAAATTTTATTGCTCCAAAAAATTCTACTCGTCGAGAGGAACAAAAGTCTCCGAGGAACCATGGGTGTAAGCTGAATATTTCTGATCGAATAGGGCCTTTGAACAAAAAAAAAAAATTTCAAAACATCGAGAACCGGAAAATTGATTTTAAAGTCCGTTCAAATACGAATCAATAGAAAAATAATAATATTCCAGTGCAGTAGAATAACACCTGCGTTTGTTTTTAACAGCAAAACCTTTCGATAATAAAATCATAGTGTTAACTGGAATGCCTACATAAATATGTCAGATTTATGTTATCTGGTGTAGGTGAAATCAATTCTATTCTTAATTAAGATCAGTCGACTCACATTTCTGTTAAAACTGACGCTCAGAATTTCTACGGCTAAGTCTAATGGCACCACGGTGCCGGTAAAGGAGTGACCGACGTGTCCTTACCACCTTCGGGTACGCTCGGGCTGACAGTCGGTAAAACTCGCGCATCAGTCGACGCATGAAAAGTAGGGATGGTGGGCCTTAGCAGCACAACGCATACTAGCTAGTACGGAGTCTCACTGCACCCCTAACTATCTATTGCTTGCGGTGAATGCCATGGAGTGTCGTCAGCCACATCATCGTGGTCGTATACGCGACGGTCGGGACTACCGCTTGATGCTACGGGCAATTGACCAGGCTCTAGGAAATTATGTTCGAGCTCGAGAGATCTATGCCCAGTGGTTACGTGATCGTGCCAACGGGCGACGGTTACACCCTGGTGCAATACCTGATCGCCGGGAATTCCAGCGCCTAAATCAACGTTTTGAGGATCAAGAACGGTTTGGAAATCAAGAAGCTGGATACCGTAGAGCCGGACGCCCTCGCATCCATTGGAGGATCGAAGAACGCGTTATTGCCTACGCACGGGCCTTCCCCCTCATGGGCCTCCGACGAATAGCTGCGCGTGTTGGGATCGCTCATATGACGGTGCGGCGGATTATCCGCCAGGAAGGTTTGCGGCCTTATCGGGTACAGCCAGTGCAGGCGCTGCAGCCTGACGACCATCGTGCTCGTCGAGACTTCTGCAGATGGATGTTGCGGAAATTGAATAATAACCCCCAGTTTTTGGAAAACATTTTATTCACCGATGAGGCCAGCTTTTCCAGCACTTCTATTCTTAATAGGCAAAATGTCCGTATCTGGGCTGATAGAAATCCTCACGCTGTGCTACCACGAGTCATCCAAGGTCGCTTCGCCGTAAATGTCTGGGTAGGCATTGTTCGCAACAACTTCGTTGGTCCAGTCTTTCTCCCGTTGCGATTGAATAGTCACGCGTATCACACTTTTCTACGGCGTGATTTGACGAATCGCTTGCGTCGAATTATTCCTCCTCAACATCGTAATCAAATATATTTCATGCACGATGGTGCACCACCGCATTGGGGCCTTCAAGTTCGCCGCTATCTCGACGAGATGTTTGGAACACGATGGATAGGACGCAGGCCTGCACCACATTTGTGGCCTCCACGGTCCCCCGACCTGAACCCCCTGGACTTTTTTCTATGGGGAGCCTTGAAAGCCATCGTTTATAGATCGTGTCGTGTTATCCGAACACCCGAAGACCTCAGGCGTCGAATAAATGAAGGAATGGCTACATTGATTCAAAATAGGGAAGTCCTAGCCAGGGTCCGAGCCAATCTAGAAGCAAGGCTGCGAGCATGCTTACGCAATGGAGGACGCCATGTGGAAGCGGGAGAACAAGCTCGGTTGTTGAGAGCCATCGGTGTAAACGGAACTGTCCTTTGGGTTCCACGTCGCAACCGTCGTCGTCGACACCCACCAGGAGAGGATTAGAAATTCGCCGTCCATTCTACTCCTGGCACCAACCAACAACGAGAATTGGGCATCATATTTCATTTCGGGAGTGACGTCTGTGGGATCCTCATCTCTGTGTGTGCGATGACACTCATGGAGCATATAGCAATTTCAATATGAGTATTTAAAAAATGTGAGTCTAATTAAGCTATGTGATGATCGAAATAAAATATATTTTTTTGAATAAATGTCACTCGTGTTCTGTTGATTTATATAATGCGTTGACCATTCATTTTAATTTGCGAACTATTAGTTAAAATCATAGCTGACATAGTTCACCTTCAGGCTGCGCAATATTTTTCCTTGTTTTCCACTTTGACATGGATCTATAATTCATTCAAATGACGAATTCCTTATTTCCGAATTCACGTGGAACTAGGTAATGTTAAAAGATTAAACGATGTTCACGTAATCATTCTATGCGTCAACAACCCTTATGGACCGTTGATTCCCACTGAGGTGTTATTCTACTGCACTGGAATATTATTATTTTTCTATTGATTCATATCTGAACGGACTTTGAAATAAATTTTCCTGTTCTCGATGTTTTGACATTTTTTTTTTCTTCAAAGGTCCTATTCGACCAGAAATATTCAGCTTACACCCATGGTTCCTCGGAGACTTTTGTTCCTCTCGACGAGTAGAATTTTTTGAAGCAATAAAATTTTTTTGTCCCATTTGACCGTGAAAATGAGGGTCAAGGACAATTTTGCGGGGACATGTTTTTTCAGATCTTCACCGATCTCGAGCTGGACAATCATCTGGCGAAGCGGTGACACATCATTTTTATACACCCTGTACTTTGGTGGTAAACTACCCAGGATCTTAGCAATGATAACTGGCTCCTTTTGTTCTAGATCCATTTCACTGAGTCTCTGTGTCAACGAGGTCACCCTTGTGATGAAATCCATAACTTTTTCATCACTCTCCATCTTAGCATTGATAAAACGATCGAGTAGAATCTGCGCTGACTGGTCGCTCTTCTCGGCATGCACTACCTTAAGTCTCGACCACATCTGTTCTGCGGTTGTGCACTGAGTTAGGTATTTGAGCTGCTCGATCTCCAGTCCACGCATCAGAAACGCTTTTGCTGCTTTGTCCTTCTTATCCCAGGCTTCAGCATTAGCTGCTGGTCGCCGTATGGTACCGAGGATATAAGGTTCCAGTTCATTTTCACCCATGTATATTTCCATCTGCATTTTCCATAGCTGGTAATTCTGTCCATTAAACTTGTGTATTTGATATGTCCTTGATTCTGCCATTTCTGCTGACACTTCGGGAACCTCTATCGCTACACTCTCATCAACGGCTTCAGTTTGATCGCGTTCAATAACTGCACTTGATGAATCAGAACCGTCAAGAGTTTCACCTAGAGCAGAATCATCAATTCAAAAAACTTGGATGCCTTTACCGTCGGCCATTCACCTCACACGCGAGAAACCGAAAAACTATTTACCCGACACACGCAATGACACGCGTCTCTGGGCCCATAACCTGTTGAAAATTGTTACGGTTTCTGTAGGTTTGGGTAAAGAATAAACGAGTTCGCACGACACGGTAGGTTATACGTGAAAGAAGAAAGGTTTAGTTTATTAATACATCATATAGAGACTGATACACATGACTGTATCATGGCGCAAATACAAGCTGACTGACTCGATAGCGGATAGCAACAGACCAAAGTCGGAAATCAAAACAAAACTCGACTTACGTGGTAACGTCTTATTCTAATTCTCTAAATATTACCTTGAATTACTCTGTCTGTTTCCACACACAGAAAAGGCGCCAATATTTAAATATTCTCAACACGATGGTTTCAGTTTTTTTGATAATTCGTCAAAATATGCCACCAGCACATCTTCCGCAAATGAGGTCGTTCCTTGTTTTTTTTGCCATTCCAGAAAAGTTTCGTACGTATGTACGTATCGGTCTTTGGACTTTTCTGGCAATGCATTATTTAGCACGCGATTAGCTGCGGCCACAATGTGTGGCGGCAATTGTTCTTCACTGTTTTTTGATGTCATTTTGTTGGTATTTTTTCATTTACACTCTCGACTCTCACTTTTTTTTCTCGATCTTTACACACACGAGACTCGACAAAACATTTTTCAAAGTTCCTTGTCCAGGAACCCGCGTTCCGCTGTTCCCTTCGTCACTCACGCCTGTGGCGCCATCTTCCGCTCGCGCCGACGAGCTCTGTTCTACCGGACAGTCGTTCCTCCCATTCTCTACTCACTGAAAGTCTCTACTTTCAGGTGGAAAGTCTTTCATCTCTAGGGAGGAAAGTCTTTCCACACGACCTTTCATACCTAGGGAGGCCAAACGCTATTTTCCTCCTTACCGACAGGGACCGAAAGTAGGCCTTTCCGTTCATGTGTGAAAAAAAAGATATTGTTTGGCATTCTCATCTCGTAAGTTTAATGCAAAGTAGTCTAATAACATAGTACTACGATCTATAGCATTTGTTATTATGTCTTCGTCTAACTCTGTGTCGATTGTAACATTTTGTTCATTCGGTAAATGTACGGGTAAACGTACAATGGAGTGACTTTTATCGTGCAAAAGCTTACTATATATACGCCAGCAGGCTTCAACTGGTCCAACGTAACGGGCTTCTACGTAATTACGTATTTCATCGTGATTGATAACCGTCTCCGTTACGTTTTCGCCAATAATTACACTCGCCGAATCATGACCTTTGTAGATGTACTTGAATAAGTATTTAACAGATTTTATACTTGAAACAACTTCAACATTTATATGAAAGTTGAATAATAGTAGCAGTCTTGGAGAGTGTGGGACAGTATACCTGTTATCAACTTCATATCCACCAAGTAGTTCATGGGTCACACCATTATCCCTTCGACGGTACAAAGGGTATCCATCTTCATCCATTGTAGTTTCTGAACGGAATTGTTTCGGATAGTGTTTTGAACATTTTCCATTTTGTAAACAATAATCACGACACGGTCCGTGTATCATGTGTTTCCTCACGATTTCGTGTAAAAAAGGGTGACTATTAGGATCTGGAATCTCTGCTGAAATATATTTATCTACAATCGCAGGGGTGGTTATTTTGTAATTTCTTGCCAAAGTTACCAACAGATGCATGTGAGGTAGGCCACGTTTTTGAAATTCAATAACGTAGACATAGGCTGCTACTTCACCGAAATGTTTTTGTTTTACAATTAAATCCACTAAAAAGCCTTTTTTTATGTTGAAAACCCGAGCACAAATATCTGGTCTATCTGACGCTTGTTGGCCTGGCAATAGGTTTTCTTGTATTTCACGCCATTTAGGGTTACACGTCATGGTTATGAAAAGATCAGGTTTTCCAAATTTACGCACTATAGCCATGGCATCTTGATAGTTTTGCATCATGTTACGCGGTGATCCGATGAAAGTTGATGGTAGTATAATCATCTTTCCTACACGACCGTTCGCTTCCTCCGCAGCGTTTTGAAAATAATCTACTAATCCCTGATATGTATCAGCTCTCAAATTTTTTTGATGTGTTCTACAGTACTCTATTCTGTCCTTCTCGATTTTAACGTAATTATCTACAGTCCATTGTTGAAAAAACGTCGACCTCTGAGAAATAAGTTGAAGTCATTTCGAATAGCCATTCGGTATTTTATGTACGCAGTTCTGCTTACACGTTTACAACTATTTCTACGCATCAAGTTTCGGTGCCACCCTCTCCTACCATAGGGATAAAATAGGGGATATACCCACGGTTCTACGTTCGGATCCATCGTACTAACTTTCTGTAAATTTTTACTCTCCTTATCTCGCACAATAACGTATGAATCTGGGATTTCACCGTCAGCAGTTATCGAAAAAATTGTAGCGACTTCATTACTCCTTTGAAAGTTATATCGTCGACGATCTACGCCTGGCTTCAAGGTGAACATCAAACGTAACTCGGGAAGTCTTTCGTTAGACCTTATAGCATTTTGCTTTTGATTTCTAAGTTCTTCTCCCATCATTTGATACGTCCTGGCAAATATATTATTATCGCGAATGATCTGATCAACCATACGTAAGACTTCCCTATAGTGTTGCCGTCGAGACAAGACGAGACGAGAACTGACCATTTCTCGTCTCGTCTTGTCTCGATGCGGAAAATTTCTTGTCTCGTCTCGAAAATATCTCGAGATTTATTTCTCGTCTCGTCTCGATAGATTCTTGAATAAATATCGAGACAAGACGAGACTCTCGTCTAATCTCGTCTCGTCTAGAGAAATTTCGATCTTACGTGTATAGACCATATGTGAGTTTTTTAATTGTGAATCGAGTCTGGTTGGATGGCATGTGACTTGGCATAGTTTTCAAATGAAGTGCTGGGTTCGCACGCGCAGGTTTTTTGGAAATTTGAATGGTCTATGCTGAGCCCACCCGGAGCGCGAGTTCAGATTCGAATATCATCGGGAATCACGCATGCGCAATGGCGCACAACGATATTCAATTTTTTTTTTTACTCTTCTTAATCGTAGTTTTGTGTATCGATTGAAAGAAAGATCATAAAAATCAATTGATTAACGCGGAAATGGCACTACATTTTTCTGAAAGACCCTTCTGTGTGGTTCACGTAGGCGAAAAATATGCATGGTCCGAAGGATTAAGGGAGAAATTCTGGTGATTAAACATCAAGATTTCTCGATTTCTCGGTCAAGAATCTTGCCGGTCGAGACGATATTCTCGTCTTGTCTCGACTCGTAAAAATATTTCGAGACGAGAAAAGCTAATGTTCGAGACAAGAAATTTCTTGTCTTGTCGCGAAACAACGAGAAATTTCTCGTCTTGACGGCATCACTATAAATAACTAATAAACTAGTTCCGCGGCTGCTTCTACGCAAGGGGAACTACCTCAGGGAAACTCAATCGTAAATCGCATGCAATGGCATGCGTAAATCGTAAATTACCATACAGATAAGCAACAAAATATAAATCGTAAACCAGAAGGGCACGATAGAACGTAGTTACAAAAAGATCATGCTCAAATATCAAGAGATATCACGAAAAGTGGTTCAGTCGGGAGGTCGTTCAGTAAAGACTGCTCAAACGTATAGCGTAACGTATAACGGATCGGTAAAGAACAGAAACGTAACGTAAATGGAATCACACGGGATCGCGGTCGCAAGCGTAGCACCGACGAGACCGTGATTCTCAAACAAAGACTCGCCTACAGACGGTAGAACGATATAAGAGCCATACGGTAGGTATTAAACAAAGACTGAGCGGTAGATCATCAGATTATAAAACTGAACGATAGATAGAACGATAGAACGACCTCGTAACTTTACATAAATAGGCGGAAGCCTTACTTTAAATGCAGACGCGAAAAGACACTGACTCGAAGTTAAATTAACAAAAGAATGACTCTAAATTACTTAACAAAACTAGCGGAAGGAAGAGATGCGGTAGGAAAGATTGTGCGATAGCGAGATGGTTTGGAAAGTGAATTTACAGAACGATAGAGGGATGAGGTGAGCAAGAGGAGGAAATATCTATAAATGGTCGTAGCGAAGCTGGAGACGTCCTTTCGGGAGCACAGCGAAGCGTAGAAGAGACCGAGTCTCGTTGCTCTCCCTGATTTATAGACAATTCGTGTCACTCATGGCTCAGCCGTACGAAGTCAAAGTTCGGAACAGCCACTTAGCGGTGATAGGTCAACGATCACCCCTCTTATGCAAATCTGGACATTCGGCAATCCTCGGTTCCTCTGACGTCACGATCGTGGCTCCTCTCGCGTTGTAGCTCGCTAGGGCTATACCGATCTGCTGCTGCCGATGCTCTGAGTCGGTCCGATGGGAATCCACGCGGTCTTTCCTTAGCTGGACTCTGGCGGCAGGCGGTAGGTGTCTTCGTAACGCAGGCCGCCTCCACCAGTCGTGCTGGGCATCTTTCAGCCCCGATCACGAGCGAGCCCTCAGAGTTCGGAGACGTCTCGTCTAGGGGGTACCTGACGTCGATGCGGTAGCTGAAACAGTAGGTGTTACGGGTCTGCAGGCTTTATAACCTCGGTCACCGAGCCAGGAAGTCGAGTAGTGGCCTCCACTCGGCTCAAAACACCGGTCTCGGAGACATCCTTAGCGTTAGCGGCCTAACTCCATGAAGTTGATCAGCTCAGCTGGCGGAAGGATTTGTATGAACTCGTCCCTATACGCCGGCAGCTGGACTGCGTCGAGAGTTTCGAGTGATCGGGAAACGCTGGCTATCTCTAACCTATTTATCCTAGGCCAGGTAGCTTGCACGTTCGTAGGCGTGTAGCCGTGACGGAGATTGTCGGAGAGTGCCGAAGTGCAGAGCTGTCGCAGCGTTGATCCTCGGCGAAGAATTACATATAGAGAGCGTAAAAATACAAAGAATTAAACATAAGCAAATAATAACTAGTACGACGCTTGATTGAGTTTCCCCTGAGTGTAGCGGATGTCGTTTTTCCCCCCGCTGTGTCCTTCAGGACGTCTCAGCTGGTTCAATGTAACGGGTGACCGCAAACACCACGTTACAGTGACGAGCGTTGCCGCCTGCCATGCTGCCTAAATTTGATGGTTAGCCGTTAGGTTAGGGTTGACCGTGAAGCGTCATAATCATCATCGCAACGTAGGTGTACGCGATTATCGCCAGGTAATTATACAATCATTGATGATATTGTTCCTTTTATCGAGTGAAAAAGAACCAAAGCTTTACCCGGCTTTATTGTTGGTCAAAATAGAATGTGTTCGTTACATCGCGTATTGCCGATAACTGTTGGTAAACAAATGAACAAGAAATTGATATTTATTGATATTTCGTGTTTGCATCTTTGAATGAGCCATCCAAGTCGCTCCTGTACTAATCTTACAATTAGATGATTAAAAACTGTCGAGTCATACAAGACCAATCAAAGTTTGATTGGAGTAGTAAATAGCTCTGGAGTCGTAAACACGAATTTTGAGGTTACGTTACTCTCACAACAACCCTTCACAGCGATACTGGGTGAGATCAACCCATCGTTGGGCTTTGGCCGTAAATATACAATAGTCCCTGGCTCTCAATGGGACTTCCATCAAATTTTAGTTGAAAATATGGGAAATCAACCAAGTTCTGGTTTTTTTTTTTGTAGCAAAAACATGTTTTTTGCGTTTTCACCTCTTTATGATTTTTGTTTTTCAAGTTAAAATTTGTATTCCAAACGTCAATTCTTCGTGGATCATCCAGAAGGTTCAAAGCATGTTCTGTAATTTTTTTTTGATGGGGATTGGATCTATGAACACCCCTGGAGCACCACCTCCACACAACAGTTTTTTCAACTTCATCAATCATACTTATGGACCACAAGTTCGCCATTCTCTGAAAGAATGGACTGACCTCAAGGAGAAAGTTACCAGAACTTCCTGCCACCGAAGATTCCTCCTTAAGTGCAGAACCTACGACATCGTACCTCGTCACATCTTACACATCAGTCACTGCCCCGACCTTTAATTTTACACAGTAACACTGGTAATCGCAACCTTAACAAACTATCTTCCTACTTACAAACGAAGTTGCTCAACATCCTCATCGAGGATACCCACATCCACCTGTGTGCTCTAAACAGAAAGGTAGATAGACTGATGCGAAACCTTAGTCTCGAGCTACCCAGTGATACTCTCAGCACTTTCATGATGCTACAGGAATCAAAGAACGACTCGTTGCTCAACCGTTGTACCATCACTCGGGCCAATAAGTTCGAGTCCCGGATTACTAAACCAAGTTTCGTGATCTCCCCGGATCAGCCTACAGCTGATGTTCCAGCTCCTACCCAAACGCCTGCCACGAACAAGTGGCTTGTGAACCTTACCAATCTAGAGTTCCCCAAAGAAGTCGTGGAAGTTGCTTCACTAGGTCAGAAATTCTCCCCCTCCGTTCCGTTAGATCAACCCACTATTATCATGATGATTAAGAACCTAGAAAACCTGATCGGTTCCCACATTTTTTCTCCAGAACAGAAGAAGGAATTGAGGAGTAAATTGATTGTTAACATTGATCGACAGACAAAACTAACAAACATATAAAATTAGAAGATCAGGCCATTGCTCACAAACTATCTACAACTCGCCAATATTTAAAGAAACACAACGATGTTTTCTTCACATTAGCCGACAAGGGGAACGTCACAGTCGCAATTCACAAGTCCGATTACAACGATGGTATGAACCAGTTATTATCTGACACTGCTACTTATCGCACAGTCAACAAGAACCCCCTTTCTACTCTACAAAAAGCGTCCTACAGAATCATTGACCGGTGGAATGATAACGAATACTTTGGGAAGAAAATGAATCGCAATGCTATGACGCAAACTAACACGTCACTGCCGAGATGTTACGGATTACCAAAAATCCATAAGAAAGATCACCCATTGAGACCTATTGTCTCTTCCATCGGTAGTCCGACTTATTTCTTGTCAAAATACGTCAGCAACCTTCTTACTACTAGTATACCCGAAGCGCCCTCTCACGTCAAACATAGTTGGGACTTAATTGACAAACTCAGCAATGTGACAGTACCTGAGGATCATGTTCTCATTTCCCTGGACGTCACCTCGCACAGTGGCGCATTTTCACGAATTCGTGGCCAAAAATGAAAATAAAAATTTTCCCATGCAGGTATAACGACCACAGGGATTGGTTAAGAACTAAATTCTGCATCATGACCTGACTGTCCCGACCCTTTGTTCCTCATAGTCCCGTAGATATTTCAGTTTAAAGTCGACCTTTGGCGGTGACGGTCGTACACGTCAGCCGCGCTGTGTTATTAACCGCAAGTTTGAACATTTATAGAGTTGTTATACAAAGTGATAATCAATTTCTGCAAAATGGATGCCCTTCCTCAAGGTATGTAGAAAATTTTGCCTACTTAACAATTAAAAAATATTATTTGTTGTTCATGTTATCGTAGTTTAACGATAGTCGTGTAAAGTGCCTTTGTTCCGAAGTAAATATTGACTTTGCATAGACTTTAAGTATCCACTCACAAGCGATCACACGTTGGTTTTTGTCTTAAATCGTAGCTTAGAATCTCACCTTTCGAATGGCGTGTATATGAAAGTGCGCAAACGTGCGCGGCGTGGTCCAGAGCAATTTTTGTGAGCTTACGCGTGATCCGAGAAGGCCCCCGGCGCTCGTTCGGTGCGGACGCGTGGTTAGCCGAGCTGGGCGAGTAGGTCGCCTACCTGAGGGCTGAGCTGCAGCTGCTTGACTCTATGCGGACGGAATCTATTCTAATGAAGTATATCACTAGATGCACCAAGTTCTGATTCACATTACTATACAATTGAATTATAAGCAATACTAAATAATATTCTGTCTTTGTAGGTTTTGGAGGTTCTCTTATCCTGTTCAAACGGATGGAAGAGAACAAGCAAGAAACAAGGACGGTAAGAAATTTCGAGACGGATTTTTTCGTGAGTCATCGCGTGAAGATACCATGCAAGATGTTTTGAATTGGCTGCTAGTGTCATCTGACCCATTCATTACAAATCTAAGGCAACTACCTCCGAAGAAATATAAACAGTGTCCCCAGAAGCTAATTATGCGCTATTAGCTGGAACAAATACACCTGCTGAGTCACAACATCTTTATATGGCTTCGGATTGAAATATTTTTTATATTTTCTCGAAATAAATACTGTATTCACCATATTACGAGGGGGAATTACTTGTTCAAAAATTTCCCAATACATTTTTAATGTTTTATATCAGCCGCTCCGCAAACATATGTTGAGTCCTTTATGTATCATATATATGTGTGTATATTCTTGAGTTTGGATATTGGATTCGTAATTAGCGATCCCAAAAACATGAAGAAAGTAGAATTTCGATCTAATTTATTGGAAAATTCTTGATCCAACCGGCCATATTGGAGCCGCCATTTTGTTTTTTGAAATTTTGATTTCGGATTCGTAATCAGCGACCCCAAAAACGTTAGTATACCAAATTTGGCAAAGTTCCGATAATCCCCTGATTAATGGCCACGAATTCGTGAAAATGCGCCACTGTGCCTCGCTATTCACGAACATACCCGTCAATTTAGTCAAGGACAGTCTCAGCTACCGTTATGTCCACATCGCCAAACATTCGATCATTCCTTTTAGCGAACTACTCGTAGCTACCAATTTCCTGATGGAAAATACATATTTTCAGTTTGGTGGTTCTTACATAAACAGATTTTCGGCACCCCAATGGGATCTCCGGTTTCTCCAATTTTTTCAGATATGGTTATGGTAGACCTCGAAAGATCAGTGCTAGCCCAACTGGATTCTAAACCTTTGTTTTACTTCCGTTACGTTGACGATATTATCACCTGTATCCCTAACAACAAGGTTAATTACATCTTAGATGCTTTCAACTCTTACCATGAGAGACTACAGTTCACACTTGAGAGAAAAGCTAACCATAAGATCTGCTTTTTAGATGTTGAGTTAATTAGAGATAGTGGACGTATCATTACTAATTGGTATCGCAAACCTACTTTTTCAGGGAGATTCCTAAACTTTAAGTCTTCCCACCCTACATTTCATAAAAAAGGCATGGTGTTCAATCTGGTTGACCGGGCCATTTCACTCTCCCACCCGAAATTCCACCCTTGTAATCTACGCTTAGTAAGGAATTTCCTCCTCGACAATGATGTTGATGATGAAACCCAGTTTCCTTTTTTGATCCTCTCATCAATAAAAGAGTACACTACTGGAAACATAAAGACCGCGACAGAAATCAAGTAACCATCACGCTCACGGATCCTCAGGGAGTGACATCAATCTTGTCGAAACAACGTTTTCTGCCGTTACCTTATATTAAAGGTTTTTCCGAAAACTTCTCCAGCACCTTAAAGAAGTTCGATATCAAATCATTACCTCTTATTTGTTTGTTTGTTTGTTTAATTTATTAACGGGGATAACCCCTTTTACAGAAAAAAAATATTACTATAATCGAAAAATACAAAGTAGATCACATATTTAAAAAATAAAAATAACAAAACTACAACAAATAGATAGATTCACAAAAGTAAAAATGATAACAAATTACTTGATAAATGATAACTTATTACAAATAATCTCAATGGTATCGTCATCAAGGGAAAAGACAAGGTTCCCACTACTTCCCAGTCCAACGTGGTTTACCAAATTAATTGTAAAGATTGCCCCGCGTTATATGTAGGCCAAACCAAAAGACAACTTAGCATACGCATGAAGGAACATGAAAGTAATTTTAACAAGGAACCTCGGTACCACTCAGTTATTTCTGAGCATCGTTCCCGCACCAATCATTCCTTTGACTGGACTAATGTGAGGGTGTTGGATAGGGAGACTTCTTGGTACAAACGACTTACCTCTGAAACGTTACATATTAACCTTCAACATCAATCCCTTAACAAACAGGAAGACACTAGAAACCTGCATGCCCCTTACTCACATATGTTACATCGTTTGCGATCCAAAAGTATCTCATAAGTTATTGCCACTCACAGTTTGGACGTGCCTGCTAATTTTGAATGACTGCTTGTCTCCCTCTTACTGGGTCTCACTCTATTGCCTATCGATCGATTGGCACGATTCGATACACGATCAATTCCTAACCATCGACTCATGTTTATATTTACTTTTACTTGGACTCCCATGACGGTTAGCCGCTATTTCCAACTTTTGACTTTACGTATTTTACTCTTGACCATTTCATTCCTCTGACATGATTAACAAAAAGAAATGTCCAATCCGGCCTGCAAGGTAGTGTGTGATCAACTGAAGCATCTCCGTGCGGTAGCCTTCGATCCGCTGGAGAACTTGTTCAAATTCTTGTTCACGGTGTTCGCGTTCTCGTTCGTATGCACGAAGGCGTCCCTTGCCAAGCTTCTTCAATATTTTCAGTAACGGCTGCCGCTGAGCTGGGGTCGGAATCGGTGCAGGTCGGGCCTGGCCGAAAATCCGCCGGCGCTCGGGCCGCAAAACAGGCAAATATTTTTTGTTATGACAGTCATCGAAAACAATTATTTAGATTTCTATAAAATATTATAATTTGTAGGGCGAAATGCGATTCATTATGCTCGCACTCACTCCCATCACGAAATCGCGCTGAGTGCTAGCACAAATCATGCGTCTCAACATGCACGACGTGACTCTCACGCCGTGAGGCTAACGTGCGTCGCACGATTGTTATCTGGGTGTGATAAGCCTTTCACATATGGGAAACAAAATTTGAATGGAGTTCTATTCTGCAGGGTATCATCAATAATTGTAGGTTCGTTAGGTCTTTCAGTCAATGTTTTTAGCCGTTTAGCGATATAGGTATCTACGAACCTGCCAGGATAACTATTTTCGATGAGAACTTCTCGGACTAGACTCTTCCAACTGGTGAATAGAATTAGGAGCTTACAGCTTCCTACTAACTACATCTTAATATCACTAGATGTAGTCTCACTTTTTACGAACGTACCCTTAGATCTGGCTACTTTATCAGTGTCTAGCCGTTGGCATTGGTTGACAGACGGTTTGAAGATCCCGTTGGATCAGTTTACGAAAGCCTTAGAAATGTGTTTCGAAGCAGCCTGTTTTAATTACAACAACAGATCTTACTCCCAAACATTCGGCTTACCGATGGGATCTCCCTTGTCTCCAATCCTTTCTAATTTTGTAATGGAGGATTTGGAAATAGATTGCCTAGCTAAGCTCCCATTTGTGATTCCGTTCTATGTTCAGTACGTCGATGACATTCTTATGGCTATCCCTTCTGACTGTGTAGAACCAGTTTTGGAAACCTTTAATAGCTTTCACCCCAGGCTCCAGTTCACAGCTGAATGTCCTGTTGACGATAAAATTAGCTTCTTGGATATTTCTATTATTAAAAATTCTGGCAATTTACTTACTGACTGGTATCATAAGCCCACGTGGTCCAGAAAATACCTAAACTTCAACTCACATCACCCTATTAAACAAAAAATAGGTGTTATATATGGGTTAGTGGACCGCAGCGTCTTACTATCAGACTCACTGTTTCACCTAAAAAATCTGAGTCTAGTCCGAGAAGTTCTCATCGAAAATAGTTATCCTGGCAGGTTCGTAGATACCTATATCGCTAAACGGCTAGAAACATTGACTGAAAGACCTAACGAACCTACAACTATTGATGATACCCTGCAGAATAGAACTCCATTCAAATTTTGTTTCCCATATGTGAAAGGCTTATCACAGTCAGTATCACGAACTTTGAAACCGTTTAATGTGTCGTGTGTCTTCAAAAACGTGAATGACTTGTCTCATATCTACAACCCTTTAAAAGATAAAACACCGTTACCATATACATCGAATGTAGTTTATAAAATACCTTGCGGAGGGTGTGAGTCGTCTTATATCGGACAAACGGGCCGTTGGCTTAAGATAAGGATGTCTGAACACGATAAAAATGTCAACCGAAAAGAAAAAGAACACACGGCATTAACGAAACACAAGATCAATTTCGACCACCAGTTTAAATATGATGAAGTAAAGGTACTAACCAAAGTAAAGACAACACGGAAAAGGTTAATTCACGAAATGTGCCACATTGCTAGAGATAAAACAAGCGTTAATCTCAGGACAGACATCGACAATCTTTGTTTATCCTACTTTGGCCTATTTTGATTTTGTGTTTCTATAATTCAAAATAAATATCTTAAGTTTTGGTGACTCTATCGTTCGCTATCTTATACATTCACATATTTGAATTTATCGGACGAGGCGAACCAAATTCATTAATTATTGGTACCCACCAAGGAGAGATTCTTCCTCTATTCGAGCGTGCAAACCTTGGTGGGACCGAAAAAAACCTATAGAAAAATCAAATTTTTATTTTTAATTCTTCGAGTAAAAATTCCCCCGGCCCGGGTTTGAACCGGGACCTTCGCATTTGTACTGCGACGCCTTGTCCAATTAGACCACCGAGGGGCTGAAGGAATCTTTACTCGAAACTTGTATTATGGTATACTAGACACGTCATTGTCCCAGTGTCAGGTGTTTGTTTTGGTGACTCTATCGTTCGCTATCTTATACATTCACATATTTAAATTTATCGGACGAGGCGAACCAAATTAATTAATTATTGGTACCCACCAAGGAGAGATATCGTCCGATAAATTCAAATATGTGAATGTATAAAATAGCGAACGATAGAGTCACCAAAACAAACACCTGACACTGGGACAATGACGTGTCTAGTATACCATAATACAAGTTTCGAGTAAAGATTCCTTCAGCCCCTCGGTGGTCTAATTGGACAAGGCGTCGCAGTACAAATGCGAAGGTCTCGGTTCAAACCCGGGCCGGGGGAATTTTTACTCAAAGAATTAAAAATAAAAATTTGATTTTTCTATAGGTTTTTTTCGGTTCCACCAAGGTTTGCACGCTCGAATAGAGGAAGAATCTCTCCTTGGTGGGTACCAATAATTAATTAATTTGGTTCACCTCGTCCGATAAATTCAAATATGTGAATGTATAAGATAGCGAACGATAGTCACCAAAACAAACACCTGACACTGGGACAATGACGTGTCTAGTATACCATAATACAAGTTTCGAGTAAAGATTTCTTCAGCCCCTCGGTGGTCTAATTGGACAAGGCGTCGCAGTACAAATGCGAAGGTCCCGGTTCAAACCCGGGCCGGGGGAATTTTTACTCGAAGAATTAAAAATAAAAATTTGATTTTTCTATAGGTTTTTTTCGGTCCCACCAAGGTTTGCACGCTCGAATAGAGGAAGAATCTCTCCTTGGTGGGTACCAATAATTAATTAATTTGGTTCGCCTCGTCCGATAAATTCAAATATGTGAATAAATATCTTAAGATTTAGTAATTACCAATTATTGGGTTTCGAAAAATGTTGTAATTCGAATCCCAATCTAGATACCTTTGCCTAACATTCTCGCATCCTAACAGATTTGATTGACAATTTGAATATTGCCGCCATGAACTAACATCCTTATAAATTATGATTGGCTATCCTTTCTATCCTTGTAAATTATGATTGGCTATCTTTTAAACACATCTTATTGGTCGCTGTCAAAAACATGGCCCTTTTCCGGTCAACATCGAATCTGTTCGGATCGCGATCCTGTTCCGTTGAGAATTAATCTAACTTCTAGTCAATTTTGATTATTCAATCAGCCATAAGAATGGCACCAAAAGAATCTGATAAATGCTAAAAAGCATAACCAATATCTCAAATGTGAGTTTCAGCCGTTTGACGGTTTTTTCCCTGTACAATGGGTTTCTAACCTATAAATGAGGTTATTGATTTCAGTTCTAGATCGCTGGCGTTTTGTTTTACCTTTAATTATTATTATTGATTATGAGGCTTGAAGATTAAAATTGTAAGTATAATTTATATGCTAAGTGGTTTTTGTATATAATTTTATAAGCTATTAAAAATAAAAAAAAATGGTTTATAGTTCTGAAGAGGGCCCTCTTCCCGGGCCGAAACGTAAAACGAGGTGTTTGTTTCTGACCTTCGAAACCCAAAAAAGCTCCCAAAATACAGTACGGATGAGGTCAACAAAGAAGAATTATTAATTACTGGAATATATAGCGGTCACCGAGGACCGAATAAAAACCCTAGAACGGTCCGAGCGCTACCAACGTGAGCTACAGAAGGCGCAGGAAATCAGAGATAAATTCGCAGAGAAACCATCGATTACAACAGTTCAAGACAAACCGGCAAGGATAGAGGTGGGCGTGGAAGCTGTTGAAAAGTTCTACACTAACCTGTACGCGGTAGCAGAAGGCGATGACAGACTAACCCCCAAGTACAACAGCTGGCTGAAGAAGCTCAGCCTAGCGCGGTACGTGCGAGAGGTACTCCAGGGCACGCGCGAGTGTGACGAGAAGGATGTAAGGGGCAAGGTGGTGCTACTGTCCAAGGGCGGCGACGCGAGTGACCCGGGGAACTATAGACCTATAGCGCTGTTGAACTCTGACTATAAGGTGCTTACAGCAGTGATAGCGAACCTAATAAAGCGGAGCCTACCCGAGTGGGCGATTCCCAAGGAACAACTTGCGAGGAAGGGGGTGTGGGGCACAGTGCACGGACTATTACAGGACAAGGCAGCGTGGCTTGCAGCCAAAAGATCGGCACACTACGCCGCGTGGCTAGACTTTCAGGAGGCCTATGACTCTATCTCGCATAGGCAGCTCCGACGCCTAATTAAGACTCTCCCGGTACATGCCACAGTAAAGCCAGGAGCACAGACTTTTCAGTGCCCAGTGTTCGGCTGTCGGAACACGTACGGGGTTCGTGGGCACTCACACACCGCGCAGACCAATCACACGTCAGCTGCAACTGTCGTGTGAATGCGTCCGAACGATTCGTGAGCCGGACTGCGCGCACCTTTCCGACTCGAATTCTGCGATGTCGCCGTCGTCCCTTGTCACACGTGCGACTCTTGTTTCCCGCCTTTTGAAGTTACTTCATAGTGAATCACATAAACATCCCATCGGAAAGAAGAAAACGACGACAGGAAAAATAAAAGATATATTGAGGAGCAAGTAAGTAGACAAGAAAATTCAATTATTATTAATTATTACCAGCTTAAAGGATACCTAATACGGGGAAATTAGGTGCATGGGTATAACCTCAAATTTCCTCATCTACATTCTTCCCTCGAAGTATTCTAGACTCTGAGAAAGTGTACGTATTATGAATAAATAGATTGAATAATCAGGACTGTCACATTTATTGCTTATCACTGCATTATAAAGTTGTTTAAAATATGCTCATAACGATAGTATTATTGATGATGAGAATTGGTCACTCGATGCGTTCACGTTTGAGGGAGGCGATCAAATCGAGTCAAAAAACATTTTTGGTAAATGTCCGACGTTTCGGCGAACCATTCGTTGCCTTCATCAGGAACTTTATTAAACGAAATTATAAATTTATCAAAAAATACAAAAATATACAAAAAGAATACAAGGAGTTTAAAAGCTAATTAAGCTAAGAATTAAATTACATACTAACCATAAATAGATGCTACATAACAGCGGGACTACATAGAAGGTAGGTGTGTGTTAATCCTGTGGAGAAATACAGAACGGTGAGAAACTGTCCACAGATAAAAGTTGGTCAACACAAAATCAGAACTAATCTCCACAAACCTAAACGCGGACCGATCCATTGTAAAAATCTTTGCGGGGTAACCCAGAAGTCACAGTAAAAAAACTCCAAACGAGGTCAACAGTTAAAACATTATTAAGGCCGGGTTTAGTGAGTTGCCGTGATTGTGGCATGATAGTTCCACTGTAATGTTGTGAAGGTGACTGTAACGAGGCATGACATTCAAAGTCGAACGGTCTAATCGATTATAATCAAACCCATAATATTGGTAGAATTCGAGTACCGGGAGGATTTAAACTTCTCTTAGACCCGGTTGCATAAACGTGGGGTAACATTTACCCCGGGGGTATCGTTCAATTGTTCAATACACATTGACACATTAGATAAATGTGTGATAAATATGTGTATGAAACAATTGAACGATACCCCCGGGGTAAATTTACCCAACGTTTATGCAACCGGGCCTAAAGAGTCACTAAATTCGTCAGTTGGAAAAACAAAAACCGAGAGATAAGTCTTAGGAACAACTCTTGGAGCGGAGTCTATATAGCATGGTAGAGTACGGTTGGTGGAGTTTTTTAGTGTCTTCCTTGATATTGACAGGGTTTGGTTGGAGATTGATGTGTAACATCTCGGACGTGATGCGTTTTTGCCATACTGATTCCTTGTCTAAGATCTTCACGTTGTTCCAATTGAATTTATGTTTGTGTTCGATCTGGTGTTTAGAAACTACGGAGTGGTACTTAGAATTCCTATCGATGTTACCTTCGTGTTCTTTGATTCTCACTCCTAGTGCTCGTTTAGTTTCTCCAACGTAAGATGCTGAGCAATTGTCGCACTGGATCTGATAAACTACATTCGTTCTTTGGCTACTGGGGAGTTTGTCTTTCCCTTTGGTTATGATGGAACTCAGGTTGTTGTTAATACGGGGAAGCAGTTTGATATCGAATTTCTTTAAAGAACTCTCAAAACGTTCCGAGAAACCTTCCACGTAAGGTAGTGCTACGAAACGAGTCTTGTTGGTGGTACCGTCCGTAGGTGCGAACAAAACCGAGGTGTTACCATGGACGTTGGTGAGAGTAATCCAGGGAAAGCTGAGCTTAGGAGTTGTTTTTCTTAGTTTTAAGGTGTAAACCCTTTTCTTGATGAGATCTTCGAAGAAAGAATTAGGGTAACCATTATTTGTGAGAAACGTTCTAATTAGTGTCAAATTATCCGCATGAAATTTAGGATGTGCTAGGGTGATAGCTCTATCGACCAGATTGAGAACCATTCCTTTCTTATGAGACACAGGGTGTGCAGAATTGAAGTGCAGGAATCTACCTGGGAAGGTCGGTTTGCGGTACCAGTTAGAAATGATTTGGTTGGAGTTGTCCTTGATGATGCATACGTCTAAAAAATTGATGGAGTTGTTGTGTTCAAGTTCGCAGGTAAATTGAAGTCTCGGATGGTAAGAATTGAACATTTCTAAGATTCTGTCAAGCTGGTTCTTGGGTACACAAGTAACTATGTCATCGACATACCGGAAGAAAAAGGGGCAGGTCAAATCCTAAGTTTTTTAAACATTCTCTTTCAAGGTCCACCATGACAATGTCGGCAAACACTGGTGACACAGGTGAGCCCATGGGAGTGCCGAAGATTTGTTTGTAGTAGGTGTTGTCAAATTGGAAGTACGTATTTTCCATAAGGAAGGTAGCTGCGACAATCAGTTCACTAAGAGGAATGGTGGAGTTCCTAGCAATGAATGCGTACCTGTTTTCCAACGCTTTAGTAACGAGTTCCATAGGCACATTGGTGAACAGCGAGGTAACGTCAAGAGAGATGAGTGTGTGATCAGTGGGAACCGAGATGGTCTTGAGTTTATCTAATAACTCCCAGCTGTGTTTGATGTGGGAGGCTGGTTTGGGTATGCTCTTGAGGAGAAGGTTGCTGAGGAACTTCGAGAGATGATAAGTAGGACTGCCGATCGAGGACACAATGGGTCTCATTGGGAAACCAACCTTATGAATCTTGGGGAGCCCATAACAACGTGGTAGTTCAGTGTCCGTTTGAGTCAACTCATTAGGGTGATAGTTTTTATGGAAAAAATTGCTATCGTTCCAGCGAGATAAGATACGATGAGCGGATTTTTGTAACTTATCGAGAGGGTTCTTTTTGACTATTCTGTAGGTTGATTCATCCGACAAGAGTATTGTCATCTTTTTCAAATAGGAATCTCTGTTCAAAGCGACCGTGACGTTACCTTTATCGGCGAGTGTGAAAAGCATGTCTGGATGACTCTTAAGAAACTGTCGTGTGTTGGATAATTTTTTGGCGAAAATGCGATCTTCAATCTTGATGTGTGTGTTAGTTCGAGAATAACGGTTTACGTTGTCGATCAGCTTACTACGGAGTTCAGTTTTTTGTTCTAAGGGAAACGTATGTGAGTTCAGCATGTTCTCGAAGTTCTTAATGATATCGATGGTTGTGCTTTGGTCTAGGTGTGACCGGGGAGCAAACTTTGGGCCTAGGGATACAACGTCTATAATATCTTCTGGAACCCTGACTTCGGTTAAGTTCACAAACCAATTGTTCTCAACCGACGGATCTGTGGTAGAGAGAGGTTGAAACTCTGGACAATGGTCAGAGGTATCTAGGTCTAACGTTCGTTTGACAAGTGGCTTGAAAGTTAAGGAATTGAACTTATCCGTGAGCTGAGTCCATAACTGTTTGGACCACCGATCGTTCTTGGTTGTTTGAAAACGTACGAAATCATTGATCACTGTTGTGGGAAGTAAATCCTTGAGAGAGTTGTCTAATCGTGTGATTCGCTTATTCATGTAGGCTAAATGTATGTGTAGGTCTTCAATCTCAATGTTTAGTAATGAGATTTGTAATTCTGATATTAATTTTCTTAGCTGTCGGTTGCCTGTCCGGCTTCTTAGAGTGAGTGTCCTTAAGTTATTGCTAAGGCTAGTTAAGTGTTTAGGTTGTGTGTCATACGTTCTACATCTTAAGAGGAAACGTAGCTGGCAAGTCGTTCGTGTGGTCCTTCTCATGAGGTGGGATCGTTCTTTGAGTCTAACGGTCGCTGAGGAGCCATATTTATCCGTAACGTATTTGAAGAAACCCACCATAGGTGGTGGGGTGTGTGAGGGGGAAGTCATTGATCCAATCCCTGTATGTCATTCTGTAATGTCATTTACCAAAAATGTTTTTTGACTCGATTTGATCGCGTCCCTCAAACGTGAACGCATCGAGTGATCAATTCTCATCATGAATACTACAGGGATTGGATCAATGACTTCCCCCTCACACACCCCACCACCTATGGTGGGTTTCTTCAAATACGTTACGGATAAATATGGCTCCTCAGCGACCGTTGGACTCAAAGAACGATCCCACCTCATGAGAAGGACCACACGAACGACTTGCCAGCTACGTTTCCTCTTAAGATGTAGAACGTATGACACACAACCTAAACACTTAACTAGCCTTAGCAATAACTTAAGGACACTCACTCTACGAAGCCGGACAGGCAACCGACAGCTAAGAAAATTAATATCAGAATTACAAATCTCATTACTAAACATTGAGATTGAAGACCTACACATACATTTAGCCTACATGAATAAGCGAATCACACGATTAGAGAACTCTCTCAAGGATTTACTTCCCACAACAGTGATCAATGATTTCGTACGTTTTCAAACAACCAAGAACGATCGGTGGTCCAAACAGTTATGGACTCAGCTCATGGATAAGTTCAATTCCTTAACTTTCAAGCCACTTGTCAAACGAACGTTAGACCTAGATACCTCTGACCATTGTCCAGAGTTTCAACCTCTCTCTACCACAGACCCGTCGGTTGAGAACAATTGGTTTGTGAACTTAACCGACGTCAGGGTTCCAGAAGATATTATAGACGTTGTATCCCTAGGCCCAAAGTTTGCTCCCCGGTCACACCTAGACCAAAGCACAACCATCGATATCATTAAGAACTTCGAGAACATGCTGAACTCACATACGTTTCCCTTAGAACAAAAAAATGAACTCCGTAGTAAGCTGATCGACAACGTAAACCGTTATTCTCAAACTAACACACACATCAAGATTGAAGATCGCATTTTCGCCAAAAAATTATCCAACACACGACAGTTTCTTAAGAGTCATCCAGACATGTTTTTCACACTCGCCGATAAAGGTAACGTCACGGTCGCTTTGAACAGAGATTCCTATTTGAAAAAGATGACAATACTCTTGTCGGATGAATCAACCTACAGAATAGTCAAAAAGAACCCTCTCGATAAGTTACAAAAATCCGCTCATCGTATCTTATCTCGCTGGAACGATAGCAATTTTTTCCATAAAAACTATCACCCTAATTAGTTGACTCAAACGGACACTGAACTACCACGTTGTTATGGGCTCCCCAAGATTCATAAGGTTGGTTTCCCAATGAGACCCATTGTGTCCTCGATCGGCAGTCCTACTTATCATCTCTCGAAGTTCCTCAGCAACCTTCTCCTCAAGAGCATACCCAAACCAGCCTCCCACATCAAACACAGCTGGGAGTTATTAGATAAACTCAAGACCATCTCGGTTCCCACTGATCACACACTCATCTCTCTTGACGTTACCTCGCTGTTCACCAATGTGCCTATGGAACTCGTTACTAAAGCGTTGGAAAACAGGTACGCATTCATTGCTAGGAACTCCACCATTCCTCTTAGTGAACTGATTGTCGCAGCTACCTTCCTTATGGAAAATACGTACTTCCAATTTGACAACACCTACTACAAACAAATCTTCGGCACTCCCATGGGCTCACCTGTGTCACCAGTGTTTGCCGACATTGTCATGGTGGACCTTGAAAGAGAATGTTTAAAAAACTTAGGATTTGACCTGCCCCTTTTTCTTCCGGTATGTCGATGACATAGTTACTTGTGTACCCAAGAACCAGCTTGACAGAATCTTAGAAATGTTCAATTCTTACCATCCGAGACTTCAATTTACCTGCGAACTTGAACACAACAACTCCATCAATTTTTTAGACGTATGCATCATCAAGGACAACTCCAACCAAATCATTTCTAACTGGTACCGCAAACCGACCTTCCCAGGTAGATTCCTGCACTTCAATTCTGCACACCCTGTGTCTCATAAGAAAGGAATGGTTCTCAATCTGGTCGATAGAGCTATCACCCTAGCACATCCTAAATTTCATGCGGATAATTTGACACTAATTAGAACGTTTCTCACAAATAATGGTTACCCTAATTCTTTCTTCGAAGATCTCATCAAGAAAAGGGTTTACACCTTAAAACTAAGAAAAACAACTCCTAAGCTCAGCTTTCCCTGGATTACTCTCACCAACGTCCATGGTAACACCTCGGTTTTGTTCGCACCTACGGACGGTACCACCAACAAGAATGGTTTCGTAGCACTACCTTACGTGGAAGGTTTCTCGGAACGTTTTGAGAGTTCTTTAAAGAAATTCGATATCAAACTGCTTCCCCGTATTAACAACAACCTGAGTTCCATCATAACCAAAGGGAAAGACAAACTCCCCAGTAGCCAAAGAACGAATGTAGTTTGTCAGATCCAGTGCGACAATTGCTCAGCATCTTACGTTGGAGAAACTAAACGAGCACTAGGAGTGAGAATCAAAGAACACGAAGGTAACATCGATAGGAATTCTAAGTACCACTCCGTAGTTTCTAAACACCAGATCGAACACAAACATAAATTCAATTGGAACAACGTGAAGATCTTAGACAAGGAATCAGTATGGCAAAAACGCATCACGTCCGAGATGTTACACATCAATCTCCAACCAAACCCTGTCAATATCAAGGAAGACACTAAAAAACTCCACCAACCGTACTCTACCATGCTATATAGACTCCGTTCCAAGAGTTGTTCCTAAGACTTATCTCTCGGTTTTTGTTTTTCCAACTGACGAATTTAGTGACTCTAAGAGAAGTTTAAATCCTCCCGGTACTCGAATTCTACCAATATTATGGGTTTGATTATAATCGATTAGACCGTTCGACTTTGAATGTCATGCCTCGTTACAGTCACCTTCACAACATTACAGTGGAACTATCATGCCACAATCACGGCAACTCACTAAACCCGGCCTTAATAATGTTTTAACTGTTGACCTCGTTTGGAGTTTTTTTACTGTGACTTCTGGGTTACCCCGCAAAGATTTTTACAATGGATCGGTCCGCGTTTAGGTTTGTGGAGATTAGTTCTGATTTTGTGTTGACCAACTTTTATCTGTGGACAGTTTCTCACCGTTCTGTATTTCTCCACAGGATTAACACACCCCTACCCTCTATGTAGTCCCGCTGTTATGTAGCATCTATTTATGGTTAGTATGTAATTTGATTCTTAGCTTAATTAGCTTTTAAACTCCTTGTATTCTTTTTGTATATTTTTGTATTTTTTGATAAATTTATAATTTCGTTTCATAAAGTTCCTGATGAAGGCAACGAATGGTTCGCCGAAACGTCGGACATTTACCAAAAATGTTTTTTGACTCGATTTGATCGCCTCCCTCAAACGATAGTATTATTGTATTAGAATGTATCAGACTTTGACGATCCAAATTAATTAGTATTATTATTAGTTAGGTATTATCCTCATTATTATTATCATTATCATTATTATTATTATCACTATTATTAATATTATTATTATTAATATTATTATTATCGTCATCATTATTATTATTATTATTATTATTATTATTATTATTATTATTATTATTATTTTTATTATTATTATTATTATTATTATTATTATCATTATTATCACTATTGTATCGGCTGTACTGTCTCAACCGTAGTGACTTTCGTCGATAATGATTTAAAGGGACTGGGGGTTATTAAATAACTAAGTCCGCTTCTTTTAAATTAAAGTATAATTCCAATGCTATTAACGAGTTTTATATTATTACACATAAGCGGCGTGCGAACTGTTAGCCCGGTAGGCTCTACGCGACTAGGAGGAGGGGAGACTCTCGCTAGGCGGTTGACGGTTCAGAATTCTGAACCGGCGACTGCACGGAAAATATTATGTACGCTACATCACTCCCCCGCTTAAGAAAGGAAAATTTAAGCTATTCAACAATTTGGTTTGGACGAAATGTTCACACGTCGTTTCAATTTGTACTTGAATTAAGACTAGGTAAAGCTGTTATCACAAGTTTCGGAGTAATTCCAGAATTTTAAATACTGATAAAATTTTAGGTAAATCTTGTATAAAACTTTGTGATAGGACTAAATAAATTCCTTTTAACATATAATAAAATCAAATTAAATTAACAAACAATAAGAAATGGGCTTATTACAATCTTGTTCAGTCTTAGGGTTACTATGGTATTCCAAGGCGCTCAGGAAAACGCACTCGTCTTCCGGAGCGTGTGGTAGTTACTGGTTTTGGAACTTCCGCCGGAGCCTCACGACTCAGTTCAACAGCTGGTGGAGCCATTTGGTTAGGGTCCTCCTCGGTTAGGAAATATACTGGCTTGAGTCGCTCTAGAGAGACTGTTGTTTCCTTGCCTCTGATTTGTACGACGAAGAATTTCTCATGTCCAGAAATTACTGGGTACGGTCCATCGTACGGAGGCTCCAAAGCTTTGCGAACAGCGTCTCGTCTAATGAAGACGTGCGAGCACTGCTCTAGACCGAATCCATTTCAAATCGGGCAGGCTGGAAATCGTGATGTCACGGAATTTTTTCAAATTGAAATATGTTGTTGTTTGATGAAAAAAAAGCGACCCGTATTTTTTTGTTTTGGAAAAAAAAATCTTGCTACGAAGTTACGGTTATTTGAACATTTAATCGTGCGCTACCAAAGTTCTTGAAAAAGGAACACTTTTTTTCTTAATAACGCTATATCTTTGGACCGGATCATCGCAAATACTTCATCTTGTTCTCATTTTGTAGGGTTTTTCGCACTCCTTTGGAATTCGAATAAAAATTTGAGGATTTTCGAAAATTGACGGAATGACGCTCATTTTTCGAAAATTAGGGAAAACCGATTTTCTCGAAAAGTGATTTTTTTATTTTCTCAAAAATTTCACACAATATGTGGGGTGATATGACGGATATACCCTCGAAGTTTCATCGATGCTAAAACACTGCTTCATATCCATAAAAAATATTTCGTGCGTCACTGAAATTCGTCAATTCCTGTGCTGGTGTCGACTTTGTGGGTTTCTTTGAGATGTGTATAGATTTTTCGATCCAAATAATATTACTGAAACTTGATACATACATACCTGAGGGAGTAAATGACCAAATGCCGTATGATGTATAACATCGTAGACGAATATTGATCTGCTAATAAAGACTATCACGGAAAAAATACAAAATTTACAATCAGGGATTTATTGTCGTAATAACAATATCGTATAATAATATTGTTAAAAATGCTTCTATTTTCGAGTTATGGTATACATATACTGAAGTATAGGGGATCAAATGTTAAAATGCAACAAAAATGTGAACGGGACAGAAATGCGTGCAAAATGAAAGTAACAACAATGCGGATGAAAAAAGTTTGCAAAAGACAAAGGATGAAAAAAGACGAAAGATGGAAAAAGCTTATATGGTCAATATAGTCAGATTGTGACCGATCCAAATGTATGGTTAATCTATCAGATTGTTACCGATCATCGATCTGTCAGACTTGAAATTAAAAAAAAAACTTCATTTCAAACGAATTCAAATCAAAATTCGACAGATACAAATATATCAAAACAAAATGCACTAAGAACGAGAGAACAGGTGACATTTTCAATGCCTTCAGAGGCTTGCGTTACACACAAGGTCTGTAGATTTTATCATTATATTATTATTATACTATTATATTATATTTTTTATAGATATAGTATTTATTATAATGTAGTACATAACCATATTATTATTGTACGATATTGTTATTACTACAATAAATCCCTGATTGTAAATTTTGTATTTTTTTCGTGGCAGTCTTTATTAGCACATCAATATGAGGTCTACGATGTTATACATCATACGGTATTCGGCCATGTACTCCCTCAGGTACGTATGTATCAAGTTTAAGTAATATTATTTGGATCGAAAAATCTGTACACATCTCAACGACGCTCACAAAGTAGACACCAGCACAGGATTTGACGAATTTCAGTGACGCACGAAATATTTTTTCTCGATATGAAGCAGTGTTTTAGCATCGATGAAACTTAGAGGATATATCCGTCATATCACCCCACACATTGTGTGAAATTTTTGAGAAAATAAAAAAATCACTTTTCGAGAAAAACGGGTTTCCCTAATTTTCGAAAAATAAACGTCATTCCGTCAATTTTGAAAAATCCTCAAATTTTTCTTCGAATTCCAAAAGAGTGCACAAAAACCTACAAAATGAGACCAAGATGAACTACTGGCGATGATTCGTTCCAAAGATATAGCGTTACTAAGAAAAAAAGTGTTCCTTTTCCAACAACTTTGGTAGCGCACGATTAAATGTTCAAATAGCCGTAACTTCGTAGCAGAATTTTTTTTTCCACAACAAAAAAATACGGGTCACTTTTTTTTCGTCGAACAACAACATATTTCAATTTGAAAAAATTCCGTGATATCACGATTTCCATTTTAGCCTTGCCTGCCCGATTTGAGATGGATTCGGTCTCTAGATCTCTGAAACAGAAAACAGAACGCTTCCCATGTCGAGACATAGGCTGAGGGTTTAGCTTACGGAAGTGTTCTCGGAGGTTCGCTACCAGGTCTTGCGCGTCTGTCTTGGTAGACGGAGCAAGAAATTCTCCTGGAAGGCGTACAGGCTCTCCGTAGACAAGCTCGGCTGGAGTAGCTCGGCTGGAGTAGCTCCGATGTCGTCTTTCCATGCCGCCCTGAATCCAAGGAGTATAGCAGGCAAAGCGTCGACCCAAGTGTTGTCGTCGAGTCTGACTCATTATTGCAGCTTTGAGCTGGCGGTGAAGACGTTCTACCAGTCCGTTTGAGGCAGGGTGGTAAGCAGTTGTCCTCAGATGATCAGTACCGATTAGTCGAGAGAGAGCTCGGAAGAGGTCTGATTCAAACTGTCGACCTTGGTCAGACGTTAGCCTGAGGGGTACGCCGTATCTTGAAAACCAACCAGCGAAGAGTGTTCTGGCAACTGTCTCCGCCGTCATGTCCTCTATTGGAAAGGCTTCAGGAAAACGTGAGAAACGATCCATGATGGTTAGGCAATAGCGGAATCCTCTTGACGGAGTGAGAATCACTATGTCTATGTGAATGTGTTCAAAACGTCCTCCTGGGTCTTGGAAACTACCGATTGGCAGCGTTACGTGTCTGGAGACCTTGTTTCTCTGGCAGGCGAGGCAAGCTTTTGCCCAATCTCTGCAATCTTTATTGATGGAGGGCCAAACGTAGCGTTGTGAGACTAGTTTTGCTGAAGCTCGTGCCCCTGGGTGTGCCAAACTATGCAGTGACTGGAAAACTCGTTGACGAAGATGCTTCGGGACGAAAGGGCGCACTGTTTTTGATGAAACATCGCAATACAGCGTTATTCCTGGGTCCTCGATGTGAATAGCTTTGATCTGCAGAGACGTGGTTGGGTCTTGCAGGAGTTTTTGGAGTTCCTCATCTGTTGTTTGGGCTTTGGCGAGTTCAGATGGAGAAACTGCACGAGAGACAGATTCGATCCTAGACAGTGTGTCAGCGACAACATTATCTTTTCCAGCGATATGTTGTATATCAGTGGTAAACTGTTCAATCAAGTTAAGACGACGAAATTGCCAGGGCGATGCTTTCTCGAGTTGTTGCTCATAAGCATGCAAGAGGGGTTTATGGTCTGTAAAGATTGTTACGTGACGTCCCTCAAAGATGTGCCGGAAATGACGAACTGCTTCGTAGACTGCGTGAAGTTCGCGATCATATGGACTTAGCTTCTCCATGGAAGGCGATAGCTTCTTACTGAAGAAAGCTAGTGGTTCCCAGCGTCGATTGACGTACTGTTGGAGTACGCTGCCGATGGCGAAGTCCGATGCGTCAGTGAAGATTGCCCACGGGGCCGTTGGATCAGGATGAGCCAGAAGAGTTGCCGACGCCAGAGCTTCGATGCAACCTCGAAATGCTGAATCAAGTTCGGCGGTCCACTCTACGGGATGGCTGCCTCTTACTTGGGGACCTTTCAGGCAATCATTGAGAGGCGCCTGGAATACAGCAGCATGTTTAACAAATCTTCGGTAAAAATTGATCATACCTAAAAATCTGCGTAGCTGTTTGACTGTTTTGGGCCTTGGAAAATCACGAATGGCTCGGATCTTGTCTTCCAAAGGCTTGGTTCCTTCTGCCGACACCGAATAGCCAAGGAACTTGACTTCCTCCTTTCCAAAGTGAGATTTGGCAGTGTTGACGACGATTCCATAGTCCTGAAGTCGTTGAAAAGGTATTCGCAGATGCTGCATGTGTTCTTCGACGTCCTTTGATGCGATGAGCAGATCATCGATGTACGGAAACACAAAATCCAAGTCCCGGGTAACTTCATCCATGAAACGTTGGAATGTTTGAGCAGCATTCCGGAGGCCGAAGGTCATGAAAGGGAATTCAAAAAGACCAAAAGGTGTGATAATTGCCGTTTTGGGAATATCCGCAGTAGCGAGCGGTATTTGGTTGAAAGCTCGGACGAGGTCGATGGTTGAAAAAATTGTTTTCCCGTTCAGGTTCGCAGCAAAATCCTCTAGGAGCCGAACCGGATACTTATCTGGGATTGTGCGATCGTTCAATCGTCTGTAGTCACCACATGGTCGCCAGTCACCTGTTTTTTTAGGTACTAGGTGCAGGGGTGAGGACCAAGGGCTGTCCGAACGACGAGCGATACCGAGTTTCACCATCTTTTCGAATTCTTCTTTTGCAATCTTCAACTTGTCTGGTGCTAAGCGCCGTGCTTTATTGGCAACAGGAGGTCCTGGGGTAGTCCTGATGTAGTGCACAGTAGTGTGCTTGCTCTGCTGTAAAACTCCATTCGGTTTAGTAATCGATGGGAATCCTGCTAGCAAATCTAGATAAGGTGATTGACCAATAACGGCTTTAACGGTTGCTACAGAATTAGACGAGCTTACTGTACCGGTTGCTCCGATTCCAGTGACAGTGTCCTGTAATCTTTGATTTCTCAGGTCGACCAAAAGACCGAAATGTCTGAGGAAATCAGCTCCAATTATTGGTTTTGAGACATCAGCGACGACGAAACGCCATGTGAAATCGCGCCGTAATCCGAAGTTCAATGACAGCAGGATACATCCATATGTAGAAATCACACTCCCGTTGGCGGCAAAGAGTTCGTAGTCTTGACGAGGACGACGACCCTTGAGACGTTGACGAGGATACACACAGAGATCTGAGTCTGTATCCACTAAAAATTGTGTTTTGGAGGTTTGATCAGTGACGAAGAGACGGCTTGATTGTAAGAGAGCGTCGCATGCCGCCACTACCGACTCTCCTGCCCGTTTCCCTTAAACTTGCAGGGCTGGGTACATTTCTGGGCGGAAACTCCATGCCGGCGGTGATACCAGCAGATTCCGGAGTCGGTCGACTTACTGCGATCTCTTCGGTTCTGTGATTTGGAGCGAGGATTGGATCGTGTTGGCGTCCTTGAACGACCTCCCTTTGAGTTAGAGACGATCGCGGCGAGCTCTGCCACTTTAGACGTCAGTTCTTCGACTCGTTGCTCGAGCCCCGTTGCTTGTGGAGAAACAGATCGTGGAGGTTGTGACACCGCAGCGATTCGAGTCGGGACGACTTCACAGATTTTATCCGCGAGGTTGCCTAACGCAGTGAGATTCAATTCAGGTTGTGATGCAAGGATTGCTTGTGTCGTCTGAGGTAGGCGGTTCATCCATAAAGTCCTTAAAATAAAGTCTGGGACTGTGTAGTCGAGGCTGCGTAGATGTCTGAGGAACTGAGACGGTTTCCTGTCTCCCATTTCCTCACCCTCTAGGAGGCGTTGTAACCTAGCCTCGTCGGACTGCGACACTCGTGCGATCAGGGCTTCTCGCAAAGCTGTATAAGGCCTATCTTGAGGTGGACAAGTAATTATGTCCTCCACCTCCTTGGTGTAGATCGGTTCGAGATGCGAGACGGTGTACCAAAATTGAGTTACTTCCCTCGTGACACCAGATAGGTGAAACTGACCATCCAGCTGCGCGAACCACAGCGCAGGTTTTTCTGCCCAAAACGGAGGGACGCGGACTGAGACGCGGTCTACTGCAGTGGGATGCACGTACCCTGGCCTCTGGAATTGTTGATTTCCTTGCTGAGGCTGTACTTGCTGCATGTGGAAAGTTTGGCCACCAGGCGACGCTTGGCCTTCTGTATTCACTGGGAGTTGGTTCTGCTGTGGAACGAAAAGCTGACCTGGTGCAACTTCCGCCTCGGCGTTGGGGTGTGCCATGACGCCATCCACTGGATTTACCTGTCCGTTCATAAGTCCGCTGTTGTCACTCATGAGCACTGTGATACACAACACAAATAATTGTCTAACAACCTACTGGCGCAGCACAACGTCTTTGGGTGCTCAGCATTGCACCGGTTGAAAGGCCATTTCACTAGCCGAACTGACTGAAATTCACTCACGTGTCGAAGACAATAGAACACAGAGAAAAATGTACCACGTATTGTTTTTAGGTAAAGAGCCACGCACTATCGTTACTGCGTTGTTAGAACGTCGCTAGCCCGCGTAGGTTAGGAGCGAAAAACGTGGTTGAGACGAAAACGTGGTCTGCCGGGGTTCACACGCCTGACATGACGCCACGGTCCCTTGCCGGCTATTATACTGGCGTCGCGAATTGTTAACGGTTTTACCAGGAAAGATATCACGTCGGGGTCACCACTAAAGGGACTGGGGGTTATTAAATAACTCTTAAGTCCGCTTCTTTTAAATTAAAGTATAATTCTAATGCTATTAACGAGTTTTATATTATTACACATAAGCGGCGTGCGAACTGTTAGCCCGGCAGGCTCTACGCGACTAGGAGGAGGGGAGACTCTCGCTAGGCGGTTGACGGTTCAGAATTCTGAACCGGCGACTGCACGGAAAATATTATGTACGCTACAGATTGAATACTTCAAGGTAAGATAAAAATCTGGATAAAATCAACCACAATCAAGACGATAATAGTATTCAGCCTAATAATAATGCTCAAAAGTTATCAACAAATTGTTTAAACAAAACCGAGAACAAAACATTGCTTAACAAATTTTCAGAGATCGTTAATTTTTTTCATGTGAAATGAATTCGTTGATTTTTCCAAATACACATGAATTTTTCAAGAATTTTCTCATTTTTTTTGAATTCCCGTTTTTGAACATTTTTCCTGTCTTGTAAAGGCTATAACTACGAAACTATTTGTTCCATGCTTCGTAAACATCGGAATTGTAATTTACATCGTTTTCATGAAAACATATCCAAAATTCCAGACTTTTCCTCTATTTTTGAAGATTCAATATTCTCGAAATCGGAAATGAAAAAAAAAATGAGAATATTCTTGAAAAATTCATGTGTATTGAGAAAAATCAACGACTTCATTTCACACGAAAAAAATTAACGATCTCTGAAAATTAATTTGTTGATAACTGATGGGAATTATTATTACATATTGAAAATTAATACTATTGTCGTCTTGATCGTGGTTGATTAATTTCAGATTTTTATCTTATCTGGAGGTATTCAATCATTGTCAACGAAAGTCACTATGGTTTAGACTGTACAGCCAATACATCCGTAAATAAACAAATTAAAATGAAGCAAATAAATGGATCAATAGAAATGAATAAAATAAATATAAACGAATGAATGATCGTTATTGAATATCTAAAAATGAATGAATAAAAAAAATGAGTGAATAAAAATGAATGAACGAATAAATAAATAGTACTTGATTGTATTTGATATGAATTAATATTAATGTTTCAGCGACGATCATGGATCCGTATGAGGAAAATGTTGACAACCCAATAGATTACACAGAACAATTCGCTCCATCACAGGCTGCGGTACCTGAGGTGTTCAAAGACATTGACACGCTTTTGCGTTGTACGTTGTATGACAAACAGGTCAAAGAATATCACGTATCAGAGATTCGACAAAACTGTTGGGGAATGATCGCTGCGGTCACAAATACACCAGGTATAATGAACGGAATAGCAATTGAGATTGTGAGAGACTCAAATCACGACTTGAGGGGAGATTTCGGTTAAATTTTTTGAAAATCGTCATCAGAAGTAAAATAGTATAAAATTCTTACAGCAGTTTTGTAATGTCAGTACAGGATGTGAAAAAAAATGGGAGCCTTTTGCGATCAAAGTGTAAGTGCAAGGATCCTTGCGGCGAAGATTTTGCGTACCGTTGCCCAAAATTCCTTGCGTCTACACTTTCATCGTAGGAGGCTGCAATTTTTTTTCACAGCCCATAATACCATTACTGAAAAACTGGTGAAATGATTTTTTTAAACACCTATTTTTGTTATTCTTACAATTGAAAAATCTGTTTTTGCTCACAATTTCACTGAAGTTTCAGTAATGATTTGAAATTGCAATGAAAACCTCTCTATATACTCTCAATGCTTGAATCCATTCTTACTAGGTCTTGTCCAATGTATCAACACTAAAATAATAACACGTATTGTTGTTCGGAGAGAAAATTAAAAAATTGAAAAGTCAAGTACTTTCACAAACTTGAAATAAATGAGATTTGTTTTTCACTATACGAATAATTTCATTCATACTAATTACTTTTTTCCAGTTGCCCACTGCCAAAAGCGATGGCGTCAGCTGCGAGACAGCTTTACAGCTGAGAACAGGCGCAGGAATAATGAGCAGCGAAGTGGCAGCGGTGCTACAAAGCGCAAGGGGTTTGCCCTGTACAATGAGATGGAGTTCCTACAGAAACACGTACAACAAAAGAAGTATGCATTTACAGTATTAAGAGTTCTGCCTCGACGGCTGGAACGTTCCTACAAGAAATGAGCATCGGTTGCAAACTGGCAATATATCAATAATTAACCGATGAATTCCATTTACCTTAGGACGTTTACCAATATTCCACCGTCGTCAGTTAAAACGTCGTCCGCAACTGGCCTGCAACAGTCGAACGTGCACCCAAGCCCTCAGCTAGGTCCTGTGCGTCGCTTTCCAGGGTCCACATCTACAATCACATGCCCAGATGACATACTCCAGCCAGATATACTGCCTGAGCCCATATTTGATACTGAACTGGAATTGTTATCGTCGTTTCCACCGACTCCCGAATCAAATTGTTCCACACCACCGCACACATCAAGTATGCTGACACCACCATTAGAACGAAGTACAACAACATCCACGCTGCTGCTAAGTACTTACCCTCTGTTCCCCCGTGTTAGCATATCCAATTCAGAGGCACTCGCTACAGGTCCAGAAGTAGCATCATCAAACATTTCAGAGCGTTCGTCTACTTTTAGTAAAGTAACATGCACTGAAACATCTGTAAAAAGTGGATCGAACTTACCTGCACTGAGCTCGCCGTCACCGCCACCAAGAACCCCAACGCCTCGCAGTACACTCCTATCACCCATATCTCCATACTCAACCTACTCAGACTTCTCATATTCATTTAGTCCGGACGAGGTCAGTGATACCGCAACAAGTAGATCAAGTGCAGCACCGACAAGTTGTTACACGAAAGATCTTCGGAAAGGAAAAAAGGTAGATCCGGTGGAGAAATCGTTTTTGAGCCTGTCGTCAGTGATTCAAGACCATTTTGTACAAAAACCTGTTGCCAAGCGACCACAAACAAGTACAGAAACAGGTAATGCCACAGATTCCAACAGTGAAGATGCTTTTGGATCATTGATCGCGATGGAGCTAAAAAAAATGGACGAGGAAACGAAGAAACAAAAAAAGGCAAAAATCATTCAAATTCTGTACGAATAGCTGAACTTCAGCTAGGTTGAAATATCATTGAAGCTGCTCGTCGTTTTTATCATTGTACCTTAATCCCAGCAGTTAGCGATAGGACTAAGAAAAGACCTCTGCTTTATCAAGCTAACAGGCTATCCTGGATAAACATTAATTTGTAGTAGGGAAGGCCAGGGTAATGTGGCCGTACGATGTAAAGTGGATCACCTCACATATTTGATGTATTTAGATTATATTTTTCACTTTGAGATTATTATCACTTCACGACTTTAGGAAGACCATGTTCGTTAATCGATACTCGCAAACTAGAGAACAACTTTTTATCTAGAAAATATTTCAGATAATCACTTTACCTCACATAGCCGCGCTGCCCTGGTGTCCCCTAGATGGTGCAATGAACTAAAAACATGAGGCCTACTGTCTACAATGGTTGGACCACAAACAAAATCACCAACATACTACTCGGTTATCATTTTCTTTATTTTGCTCCTTTCAAAAGTTTTTAATACTCTGTTTTGCTATACTTAAGAAATTCTGTGATATCTTGTTTTGCTACTAATGAAAATTTTCTCACAACTACAGATTTTTATCTTTAAATGCGACATAATATTAGGTAATAATTTATAATAATAACAATCGTTATTACCTATCATCCACGATTATGCTGTATCTTATTTTTCTCTGTATTGTAAGTTCGTAGCCCTCCCTCTAGTATAACATAGGTATAAGCATGTACTTAGTAAAGTCATCAGTTATTATAAATAATTGTGAGACTGAAGAAGCAGATGTGATGCAAACTTGTTTATTAAAAGTTTATAATAAATGATAATATTTTCTTTAAAAAACGAAGCAATAATGTTGAAACACCTCGAAAGTAGAAACAATAATTATAATTTTAAGTCACAGCCGACGTGCTCAGAGTTGTCTACTTTGACATTACGTATTATTGCTGGTGTCATTCCTGATCCTCGAACGTTGTCCTTTGCCAGTTTAAATGAATCCTCTCATCGTCATGCCGTAATTCATTGGCCCGAGTGATGAATAAACTGAGTATTACCAATGGCGATTTCAGCGATCTCTTCTAAGAGCCTCATCTAGTGAATCCGGTGAGGCTCCGTCATCGAGAAACCTGGAATTCGATTGTGAAGATCTGAAATTCCAAGGTATTAGTATATTGTGCATCAAGTGCAGGAAGTTGGCGATTCCGGACGAGTGTGAGGTATGCCGGACGAGACGAATTCCTGCACTTGATGCACATCCTGTTTTTTGTATAAAACCCGATATGGAAAGTTTGACTGTAAAGAATGTGCGAGATAGCTGATCCTCCCTTACCGGCCGAGGACAGTGCTGGAATGTAGATTCCCGCACTTCTCTCGGCCTGTGAGGGAATCAGCTATCTCCCGCACTATCCACAGTACGCGAAGTCGAACTTCCCATGCAGGTGTTACGAAAAAGCTTTTTCTGCACGCCGTGCGTAAAGTTCGAGTTTACGCACGCAAGCGTGCGTGTAATCGGACTTTACGTGGGTTTGTGATGAAAAATTTTGTTCGATACATGTGCGAAAGTTGTTGTTGGTGCACTTGTATCGAAATATACTATTTTCTCTAAATTATGTGAAAATAATACGAACATAAGAAAAGAATAGACCAGGAGCGTCATTCCTGCGGTGCAATTCGTATCCGGCGTACGTGATCATACTGCCACGGTACTTCTCCTGGTGGGGTTTCAAAGTATGCTGCAAGAGTGTCTCTCATAGTGACGGCATTTGGCAGCTCAAACTGTGGTGGAAGGGGATCAATGTTTCCGAAGCCTCCTTCTTCTCTCCACTGACCAAAATGGACGACTCCATTCTCATCCTCCCAATCGACGTAGTTTGGTGGAATATATAACCTTCCTGGTGGCTCTGGAGCTTCGTCGCGAGTTCGCAAGAAGTTATGTAAACATACTGCTGCCAAAATTATGTTATCTACTGATTCGGGGTGCAAAGTTATTGGTTTGCGGAAAATACGCCATCGGGATGCGAGGATTCCAAACGCGTTTTCTATTACTCGACGTGCCCTTGACAATCTGTAGTTAAATATTTTCTTTCTCTCGCCAAGTCCACGCCCGGATAAGGTTTCATCATGTGTGTTGATAACGGAAATGCCGCATCACCGACAAAGAAATAAGGTGTTGCTATGTCACTTCCAGGAAGTTCTGCCATACCTTCAGGTATTCTCAGCTGTCCCTCCCTCAACAACTGTCCAATTGGACAGTCTGCGAAAATCCCTGCATCGCTGTTACTTCCCGTTTCCCCTGAATGAACTAACGTGAATTTATAGCTTGCATCACAAACCGCCATTAGGACCATACTGAACGTTTTCTTGTAATTGAAATACAAGCTTCCAGAGTCTGGTGGTGCCTAAACATGCACGTGTTTCCCGTCTATCGCACCAAGACAGTTGGGGAAATTCCACTGATCAAGGAACGAAGCTGAAATATTCTTCCATTCATTTTCAGTCGGCGGTCTTAAATGTATGGGTGCAAGAACACGTGAAAGAACCTCTGTAACCTCTCAGATAATGATTCTGCAAGTCGACTCTCCGATTCTATATGCCAGTGCGAGCGATAGAACTTGATCCCCTGTCGCAAGATATCTGCAGAAATGATAAAATTAAGTAAAATCACGAATCTTCGATTATTGGAAAGCAAAGGCTATCATTAGTAACTAATTTCATACCATATTTATTACTTGTATTGTACGCACCGTAGAGTGAGTGATAGTCTTTGTTCAGGTGGCAACGCTCTTGGATGATACATCTTTAAGTGTGGTCCAACCAGACGTAGCAGATCGGAAAACGTTTCGACATCCATCCTTGTGTAGCGGTGAAACATGGTCTCGTCATCCTTTAGCTCTTGAAAGAGATTCCTAAAATCTCCTTGGGCATTGCTGTTTTGATTTACTGGACGGACCCACCATCGCCGGTTTCTCCACCTGATGTTTTGTCGCCTTCGACGTACAACGACGTACATCATCACCCATACCAACACTAGCAGAATGTCCTCGTCATCCATTACTAATATTTCGTGATTATCTGAGAAATATAACGATTCAAACGAAATAATGGTCAAAAAATCATGAAGTTGGATTAACATGGTGGAATCCATCAGTGGACAAGTTGAATATAGTAATGGAGTCGATCCAGTCAAGTCAAAGGATAGAAGAACAAAATCAATCAATCACAGATAAATTGTGTTGAACGTTTCCACGACGATTCGTCGTCTTCATTAGCAGAGTTGGGCGAATTTGTAATTAATTAAATACAAATTACAAATTACAATTGTAATTTGTAATTGGATAAAAAATCAAATATCAATTACATTTTTAATTCGTAATTGAACCTAAATCCATTACCAATTACAATTGTAATTGAACCTAAATCCATTACCAATTACAATTGTAATTTGTAATTGACAGAAAATCAATTTCCAATTACAATTGTAATTTGTAATTGACAGAAAATTCATTACCAATTACAATTGTAATTTGTAATTGGGAGAAACTCAATTGCCAATTACATTTTTAATTTGTAATTGAAAAAAATTCAATAATCAATTACTTTTGTAATTCGTAATTGGAAGAAATTCAATTACCAATTACAATTGTAATTTGTAATTGGGAGAAATTCAATTGCCAATTACTTTTTTAATTTGTAATTGACAAAAATTTAATCATCAATTACTTTTGTAATTTGTAATTGGAAGAAATTTAATAAACAATTATATTTTTAATTTGTAATTGAAAAAAAAATCAATCACCAATTACATTTTAATTTGTATAGTGAGCACTTTACGCCCGCTTTTGAAAACTGTATATACGACTGTGTCCAGGTCGACCGGACCATAGGTCTCGGTGTTCATGGGCGACCTGGACACCGAGACCTACGGTCCGGGTGACCTGGACACCCAGATCTACGGTCTGGGCGACCTGGACAGAGTCGTATCTAACACAAAAACATCGTAGATGTAAAAAAAGCCGCCAAGTACCCACGCAAAAATGAGCAAAACTTATCGCCAGTCTCTGTCGTGAAATCAAGAAAGAAACCAAGCACCGAGCGTACCCCTTCGATTTCTCAGCAAGTCTACGTCGTCAAGTCGGAGTTTCGTGTGAGGATATCGAAACATCATTCCAAGAGCTACGTACTTGGCGGGCACATTCGGTTGTTTTTTTTTCCTGTGTATTTGTTGTTCCATTTTCAAATTGACAATATTCTAACGTATTTTGAGAACCATTTGTCCATTTCAACTGTTGTGCTCCATATTGTTTTTATTCGTCAAATTACCATCAAAAATTGATTGATCGATCGATAGTACACAACTACTCGCATTTTTATGCTGTGGATTGGTTGTTTGTCTGATAATAGTTCTTTGAAGCTGTGAATAGTAGTTTTTAGTATCGGTACCTTGTGGCTGATGGATGTATCGAAGTACTACGCTTCTGGTCGGTGGACATACATGTCATGAATCTTACGTTGACTGGCTTATGTCCGATTGAGATATAACATTGCTTATATTCATACTGAATAATAATTTATCTTTCGGTCTTGAAGGATGAATTTGTCGCATTACTTGAAAGATTAGCGCGTGCGAGTTTACGTTCGTGCTTGCGACCGGGCGCCTGAAGGCGCCCGCTCTACAGCACTTCCGTCAACTCGCACGCGCTAATCTTGTCGTACTAATATATGATTACGAATGTTTATGCTTCAAAAGCTAATGAATAACGCAATATTTTCGGTAGAATACGAGAATGGCGTGATACGCGGTTAATTGGTTTTTGAGAACTGTAATCGATCCTTCTTCTGCGTGTACATAATGTACAGATTTCATATTCATCTTTATATGGAACAGTCATATTCTATACTAGTTACAGCATTCACGTGTATCCGTTGCTGTGAGTTTTAGGTTCATATTGAAGTAACAAGGTGAGGTTTTCTTGATTCGACCGTATTGGAAGCGGATGCGTTTATTTCCCCACTATGGACTACATACTCAAGTTTCACGGTAAGTTACAAATCATAGGAGAACTTACTCTAGACAGGTTATTGGCTTCATAAGTACGGCGAGTATAACCCTGTATGCTGGCCACTAAGTGCGCCTGAAGCGGGCAACCGTATGTACGGCACGTGCTAATTCTTATGGTACGTACGTTTGGTTGGCACCTAGTGGCCAGCATACAGGGTTACTCGCGGTATGTATGGTGATTCAAGAGTTTTTGGTCTGATCTGATAATGCATTGACAGTGGAACGTCAACGATTATTGAAGAAGATATTTACTCCTATAAAGTGATGTACATGATTAGGTACACGTACAATACTTATTATACCATGCGATGATTGTGGGGAATTACTAGTTTCATTTTTTTTTATTTTAATAGTATTCCTATCGCATTCGAAATTCGATTATCACACAAAAAGAAGCGGGTTGTCCGTATAGCTCTAAGAAACCGAATGTGCCCGCCAAGTACGTAGCTCTTGGAATGATGTTTCGATATCCTCACACGAAACTCCGACTTGACGACGTAGACTTGCTGAGAAATCGAAGGGGTACGCTCGGTGCTTGGTTTCTTTCTTGATTTCACGACAGAGACTGGCGATAAGTTTTGCTCATTTTTGCGTGGGTACTTGGCGGCTTTTTTTACATCTACGATGTTTTTGTGTTAGATTTCACTACTTTTTGCAAGTACACAACATTGTAATTGCTTTTTCATTGAACCAACAATCCTAACAAACCTCCGATCATTCACAGGACATGTTACATGCAGTACTACATACAGGAGTTATAATATTTGCTACCAGGGTTAATCTGCCGCGCCTAGGATGCACGAAATAGGCGACCGACGATGCATCTCGTGCTATTTATTACAGGTGTTTCGTCGATGGCCTATTCCGCGCATTCTAGGCGTGGCACAATCGTTGTCCCTGAGTCATTGCGATTCGGCCCACAGGAATCATTTCGCCCGGATTTACGTACTAACCCAATTTTTGAAGAATTCTCCGAACGTGAAACTGGCCGCTTTTCCAGTCAACGAGCTCCGCTTACAAGTTTTTAGTGACCTTTTCACTCCAAATCAATTCTCCGAACGCGAAATTGGCTGCTTTTCCAGTCAAGAGCTCCGCTTACAAGTTTCTAGTGACCTTTTCACTCCAAATCAATCCTCCGAACGCAAAACTGGCTGCTTTTCCAGTCAAGAGCTCCGCTTACAAGTTTCTAGTGACCTTTTCACTCCAAATCAATCCTCCGAACGCGAAACTGGCTGCTTTGCAGTCAAGAGCTCCGCTTACAAGTTTCTAGTGACCTTTTCACTGCAAATCAATCCTCTGACCGTGAAACTGGCTGCTTTTCCAGTCAACGAGCCCCGCTAACAAGTTTCTAGTCATAGTCTACAACTGAAAGCGCCGTGGCGATAGTCTGGAAATTATTTTTCAGCTAATACCTCGGCGTCCGGCCTGATATCGCAGCAAATTCGACATCGGACTGACTTTTTTACTCCAAATCGATCCTCTGACTGTGAAACTGGCTGCTTTTCCAGTCAAGAGCTCCGCTTACAAGCTTCTAGTGACCTTTTCACTCCAAATCAATCCTCCGAACGCGAAACTGGCTGCTTTTCCAGTCAAGAGCTCCGCTTACAAGTTTCTAGTGACCTTTTCACTCCAAATCAATCCTCCGAACGTGAAACTGGCTGCTTTAGTCAACGAGCCCCGCTTCAAGTTTCTAGTCATAGTCTACAACTGAAAGCGCCGTGGCGATAGTCTGGAATTTATTTTTCAGCTAATACCTCGGCGTCCGGCCTGATATCGCAGCAAATTCGACATCGGGTTGACTTTTTTACTCCAAATCCATCCTCTGACCGCGAAACTGGCTGCTTTTCCAGTCAAGAGCTCCGCTTACAAGTTTCGAGTGACCTTTTCACTCCAAATCAATCCTCCGAACGCGAAACTGGCTGCTTTTCCAGTCAAGAGCTCCGCTTACAAGTTTCTAGTGACCTTTTCACTGCAAATCAATCCTCCGAACGTGAAACTGGCTGCTTTTCCAGTCAACGAGCCCCGTTTCAAGTTTCTAGTCATAGTCTACAACTGAAAGCGCCGTGGCGATAGTCTGGAAATTATTTTTCAGCTAATACCTCGGCGTCCGGCCTGATATCGCAGCAAATTCGACATCGGGCTGACCTTTTCACTCCAAATCAATCCTCCGAACGTGAAACTGGCTGCTTTTCCAGTCAACGAGCCCCGCTTCAAGTTTCTAGTCATAGCCTACAACCGAAAGCGCCGTGGCGATAGTCTGGAAATTATTTTTCAGCTAATACCTCGGCGTCCGGCCTGATATCGCAGCAAATTCGACATCGGGCTGCCTTTTTTACTCCAAATCGATCCTCTGACCGTGAAACTGGCTGCTGTTCCAGTCAACGAGCCCTGCTTACAAGTTTCTAGTGACCTTTTCACTCCAAATCAATCCTTCGAACGCGAAACTGGCTGCTTTTCCAGTCAAGAGCTCCGCTTACAAGTTTCTAGTGACCTTTTCACTCCAAATCAATCCTCCGAACGCGAAACTGGCTGCTTTTCCAGTCAAGAGCTCCGCTTACAAGTTTCTAGTGACCTTTTCACTCCAAATCAATCCTCCGAACGCGAAACTGGCTGCTTTTCCAGTCAAGAGCTCCGCTTACAAGTTTCTAGTGACCTTTTCACTCCAAATCAATCCTCCGAACGTGAAACTGGCTGCTTTTCCAGTCAACGAGCCCCGCTTCAAGTTTCTAGTCATAGTCTACAACTGAAAGCGCCGTGGCGATAGTCTGGAAGTTATTTTTGAGCTAATACCTCGGCGTCCGGCCTGATATCGCAGTGTAGTATGTGACATGTCGATGGATCATCAACAGCATTCTCTTTACGCCTACCTTGAAGAATCTTTGGCGTTTAATTGGAACGTTTTTCCGTATCGGCAAAGTAGAACTGTTGATGAATGCATATCTTGGAGACGGTGATGGTCGGTCTCGTATCTCAAGACTGTGTTTTAGGTTATGATGTTATTATGCGATTTTTTTTCTGTGAATCACGGATAGATTTAGTTCTGATTTATTTATCGTGGATTGATCGATATCCGATAAGCAGAAGCACTAGCACTGCTCACAGCACCTCGTGGTCACTGTCTAAATTTTATTGATACCGACATCGAGGTTATGGTATAACCATGCCAATTTCTTCGATTTTTCTATCGACCGTGAGTCAAGAACTAGATCATAGATCGCTGCAACTTTTTCATTACGGCGACCCGCGCGCAGCGCCGATGCCGCGATGTGCGGCCATATTGTGGAAACTCACTTCGTAAACTCTTTTATTTATACCGACCGAGTGAGAGATCGGATTTGGCTCAAAATCAATAGGGGGCGAGATTTCCACGGAACCTAACCAGGATTTAAATCCCAAGTCGATCCGTGCAGCCGTTCGTTCGGAATCGATGTCGATAGCCAATGTCTAGCGAAAAAATTGGGCGGAGAAGACGGAGAAGACGATGCTTTTTCATCAACTTTCGTGACTGATATCTCCGAAACCAGTTGATCGATTTCGATCAAATTTATACAGCAAGGTCATATGGTGGGGGACTTTCGATCCTGTAAATTTTATCAAACAATATTGACGCGTTCCGGAGATATGACACCGTGCTTACAGGTATAACTAGTTCGGCCGAGAAAATAACTTCGGGCTAGCTCTCGCGCCTTCGGGTACTTGGCGGCGATTCGCTGCCGCGAATCTTGATACAGGATGAGTTTTCTCCGACTCTGAACGAGGGAGGGGCTTATTACTGCCGATTGCTCCGCCCCTTGGCCAATCACAAGCTGTTATCAAAATCTAAGCTTACATCAAGCCGTCCATACCTGGTAAGGTCGAGTAAGGTATTGATGATCGTCGAATGAAAACAATGAGCGGATTAGGACCTTCAACCCCTGCTTATTGATTACCAAGTATTTACTCTTGTAGCCTCATCTGAATCATTCGGACTCTGCTCTCCGAAACGTCAACATATCCGTTGTTCAATTGTGAGGCTGCTATAATATTTATAATGGTTGAATACTCTGTAGATGAGTATGTTGTGTAACGTGGCAGCTTTGGCTCGCCTCGTTACTAAAGGCTCCCTGAACCCTAGACGGTAAGTAAATTCATTTTCCTAGGAGTGACTGTGTAAGAGGATGAGTTTGAGTGAATCTCCACCTAGGGAACTGTAGGGACCGAGAAAGGCTCCGAGCGGCGACAGAGACAAACATGCGTTAATGAATTTGTTAGTAATTCCTTTGTTATTCTTGAAATTCTCTTGAGGTAACCCGTTCCCCGTGGGGAACTATGAACGACTATTGAAAGGCATGGGAAAGACTTCGAGGCGAGAGACAGACCCAGGGCGGCACGCAGGCAAAGAACGATTCCGGGGGAACATGATCACGAGAGGGTATCTGACCGCTCACCACCGAGGGACAAGGTAGCGAAGGTCCTTTTGCTACCGAGAAGCACCGTGAATCTCCCCAGGACAAGGACCCGCCTGCAGAAAGACAGCCCGCATCACACTCCAGTGACTCAACACCGCATAACTCCCAGGAGTCAAAGGGTTTCCCAAAATTCGCCAAGAGGACGACACTAACCGATGATAGCATTAAGTTGAGAGTAAGGAGGGGGTAATAGACACCCCGCTCGTCATCGTCACTCTGGCGTTAGTGTCCGTAGCGTGCGGAGGCATTTTAGTAGAGAGAGTGTATTGAGTTTTGAGTAGAGAGAGTTTTGTGGAGATTTTGTGTGAGAGTCTGGAGAGCGAGGGGTCGTGACTGGAGACACTTTTGGAACCTCAGGAGGTTTTGCTGTTTCGCTGGTCGTCTTGAAAGTAAGTGACCTTGTTTCACCTGCTATAGACTTGAACGGATCCCCTGAGTCCTGTAAGATATATCTGCGGTCTGAGAATAGACATTTTGAGTTCCTTGGATCTTAAGTTCAGGCTGATACTGAGTTTCGAATTGCCGACCGAAGCCAGAGTTTGTAAAATGGGTTACTAGAGAATTTTCATTGTTATTTTTGAGTATTGAATTGAGTCTTTTTCCTCGCGGAGGGTTTCGCCTCGTGGCGTGGTTCGCCATCTTGTCTCTGTCGTTGCCTCGTGGCCTTCAGCGGAAAGTCAGACGCGCCATGACCCTTAAGATTTCTGCATCTGCATTTTTGAACTTTGGCAAGCCGTAACATCTGAACAGTCGGTCCTAGAGGAAACTTACACTTACATTTTTTGTTCCTCAACTAATTATCTAGATACGGATTTTTTTTGTTTATTTTTATCGATCCATTTAGAGCTACTTTTCGCTGAATTTGGGCTTTAGCACACCGTAGCTTCCGAACGGTGGATCCTAGAGTAAACTCCAAATAACATTTTTTGTTCCTTATCTCATTATCTAGATACGGATTTTTTTTGTTTATTTTTATCAATCCATTCAAAGCCATTTTCAACTGAATTTGGCTGTTTGGTCTCAGAGTGAGCTCCAATTCATTATTCTGCTCCCCAGATCAATTATCTAGATACGGAATTTGTTTGTTTATTTTTATCAAACCATTCAGAGCTACTTTTCGCCGAATTAAGCCTTTAGCACACCGTAGCTTCTGAACGGTGGATCCTGGAGTAAACTTCAAATAACATTTTCTGTTCCTTATCTCATTACCTAGATACGGATTTTTTTTGTTTATTTTTATCAATCCATTCAAAGCCATTTTCAACTGAATTTGGCTGTTTGGTCTCAGAGTGAGCTCCAATTCATTATTCTGCTCCCCAGATCAATTATCTAGATACGGAATTTGTTTGTTTATTTTTATCAAACCATTCAGAGCTACTTTTCGCCGAATTAAGCCTTTAGCACACCGTAGATTCTGAACGGTGGATCCTGGAGTAAACTTCAAATAACATTTGTCTTACACTGCGGTTAATCATTACCGCGGATTTTCCTTCTCTTCTTCTTTTTGAAGAGAGATTTCTTCAGAGGCGAAAACGTAAATGTGGAGTATGTTCTTTCTGACCTTGGATACCTGATATTTGTTCTATATACTGAGTTCTATATACCTATGATGAGGTTATTAAAGATCGTTTAATTTTATTACATTATTTGTTATCAGGGGAAAATCTAATGAAATATATCTAATGAATATGTACAAAAGCTAAAACAACGCCGTGAACACTTTTCTTGGTTCGGTTAGATAATGAGAGAGTTTATAATATTTTATATAATGATCAGCTATGTCATATAATTTATAAATGTTAGGTTCGTAGTCTTCTATTGTCAGGGAGATGCCTCAATCCCTTTAAATGCCCGTTCAATTAATATAAATGTAATATACAAAGGTGAACAAAGGAAAACAACGCAGTGACTTTTTTTTGATTCGGTTAATAATACGATAGTTGATAATATTTGATTAATTTATTTTTGATTCGGTTAATAATACGGTAGTTGATAATATTCCATTAATTGATTAATTATGTAGCAATTAAATATCCGGTTGTATATGTTCATCATCAGGGAGAAGCCTCAATCCCTTCAAATGTCCTTTCCATCGGGGTGTGCTAAAGCAAAAACAACGCGGAGACAACTTTTTTCTGATTCGATACCATACATTCATATTTAGAAAGTTGACATTTATTTTTAATGCTATTCTTATATTAATTCGCCCAATACATTTTTTTTTCGATCAAATCGTTGGAAATATTTGTATTTACTTTTTTCTACGTTACATAGGAAGTAATGTTAGACTCACCCGCAGTTCACAACGAATTCATCCACTTTGTGCACAAATCACATATATATGTATATGTGCTGCTCTCAATCTCATCTAGAGATTTGTTGAGATGACGGAGACAGCTGAGGTGTGTCCACTTTTTACAACACGCACAGTAAACCCACGTCTCACGTCTTCGTGTCTCACCGCATCCACAGCGTAGACAAAGTTCGCGTACATTTGCAGATTTTACTATGCAATCGTGCCGTAGTAAAACACGGAGATGATCCGGATTTACTGGCCCAATCGTGAGATAACCGTTAGTTAGTATTTGCTGAATGTAATGTATTACAAAAATTCCGCAATTGTACCCGTCTGCTCTGTACGGATACTTGCAGGAGCCTTTTGTAAAATTACATTCTGTTTGAAACACAAGCTTCCACATTTTAACAAAGTTGTCATGGCACTTGGCATGATATCGTTTTCCATTTTTCATTGCGGGATCAAGAAGGTACGTCACTTTCGATTGCAGATCTACGTACATCAGTATGAAATGTTGGTTGTATACGTTTATCGGAAATAAAATTCCGTCTGTTCCTGCCCAGTCGCTAATACATTTCACCTTAAATTCATCGCACATGTCTGCCATTTCGCCCGCGCCAACGTACTTGCTAGCCACTTCACCGACGACGTATGCAAATCGATCACTGTTGACGGTTTCAAATGTTCCATAACTGAAACAATAATCTATCATCATATTGGTAATCCACCGTTTGCCGTACAAAGTGTTGTAATCCTCACCCCTAAGATATCTGTAATAATCTCGTTCGGTTGGACTCCTAGGAACAACTGCGACGAAGTAGTCTCGCTCAAGATTAGGCGCAAAGTAGTAATCTTTGTTAGCAACAGTCCCATTCGGATGATAATGGATCGACTTATCTTCACCCAAAGTTTCATCGTAGGGTTGTGATGCGTCCAGGCCAGGTGTTCCATTTGCTATTTTCTTCAGAGATGAACCTTCTTCGTACGTGCTTTTTACTTTATGCGTTGGATGTGTTCTACTCCAATATTCGGTCGAAGCCATATTTCCAGGTTCATCGATTCTTTGTCCTGCACGTTGTCGCTTCTCCTTTACAACCAATTTTCCCGAAGAATGATCTTTCATGTCCGAATAATTCGCACAATCCTTATCATCCGAATGTGTAACTCGCGTGTCACGTTCTAATATTGGAGGGTCATCGCTAGTAGATAATAGGTCTGACTGCCCTATTCCAGAGTGGTTGATATTTTCTATGCGTCTTCTTTTCTTTACGTGTTGCGAAGACGGTTCAAGCTGCAATTGCCACGCTATTAACACAGCGTGGTCGTGCAATTTGTCAATAACGCGTCCTGCTTTTAAATGATTTTGATTTTCGCACAGCGATTCTTTGACGATTTTGAAAGAGTTTTCGACGATGGCATTCGTATAATGACGGCGGGTCTTGTTTTTTATCAGCATACCAGTCCACAAGGGCGCGTATGGTAATAATCTCTTGGTTAGATATGGGATAAAAACCTCACAACGATATTCGTTGTCTTCTGAAGCATCGTCGAGGTCGTTGTCGATTGATACTGCTAAATCACGCAGTAAACCATCGAATTCGGTGAAAAATGGACTCGTAGAGTATGCTGGACCTTGTATTGGTAGTTCAGCCTTTGATTGACTTTCTCCAACTATGTTTCCGCTGTCATTTTGTTCTTCGGAAGTCTCTGCGGCAGTGATGATTGAGTGACCGATCAAACTTCTGACGGAGTCAAGCATCGTTTTTGTTTTCTTTCTCGATAAAAGTATTGTTGCAAGATCGGTCACTTGTTGTTTGAGGTCGGGAAGGGATGTGCAGTGGCATAGTACTGCCATTCCTTCCATCACGACTTTTTTTCTGCCACCGTCAACCTGGTTTCTACGGAGGAATGAGGAGATCATTTTCATAAAATGTGCGTAGCACAAATGGATTGTCAGAAAATTGACGTCGGTTCTATTTGTCAATGCCTCGTGTGCCACTACTAAATATTGCGACACATCCGTGTCATTCCATCCTGACATCATTGCGTTGATGCTAGCCCACGACCAGTCGACCACTACTGCTTCAAAAGGGGGCCACGCGATTCCCGCTTTTATCCAGATCTCGCGGAAGTAAATTAGCATATCCCTAATAATGGTAGCTTGTTGATCATTTGATACTAGATGCAACAATGATAAAATCTTATGATATTTTTCTACAACGCCGGAGTATAAGTAAATCCGTTTCGACTGATCATATGGCTTTTTGATTATCGAGCTTGTTGCATCAAAGTAAAACACTAAGCCAGGGTTTTGTTTTAGAAATTCGATTTGTTCCACGCACACGAGGTATATTGTAAACGGGCTAATGAACCTTCTTATGAATGGATGCTCGTGAGAATCATTGGTAAGCATTCTGTTTATAATATCTAAAGTGTCATCGGAATTCTTATCGTCACACCTTAGTTCCTCACATCTAGCAGTTTGAAAGACTGCCAAGGAGTGCGTGAACTCATAATTTTTTTCAGTCCTAGCCAAATTTTGATCCATTTTTGCGTACTGTTTGGCATGCACTTGGGACGGCCTTTGACGTCGCAGACGCTTTTTAGCTTTTACACGCCTTCTACCACGCAATTGGTAGTTCAGAGCCAAAGTGTGCTGCTTCACACTGTTGCCAATTACGTAAATCTTAATTTTCGTAAATCTGCCTCCTCTTTGGCCAACAAACTTATACGTACATTGGCATTTCGGTTGTCGACAATAAGCGTAGTCCCAGAATTTTAATGGAGTTTTGGGATTTTTGCTGGTCTTGAAGCCATCAAATGTAAGACAGCAGGACACTTTACTTGTAGAGGACGGCAATTTATTTCTAAGTTTGTAATGCAATTTATCCGGTGATACCTGCCCATTTTTGCCAGTAATTTGAGAGGTCTTAAATTTTATCGATCCAATCAAACGTACGAACTTCTTTTTAGATTTCTCTGACAAATCATGCTGATCTACTTTCGTTGAGATCAGATCCTCATTTGGATTATAATCCGAATCTCGCGAACTACGGTTACCAGGCGACAATGTCAAACTACCGCTGAAGCTCTTGCATAAGACTCTCTGTGTCACGATATCCGAAAAATTGTGCTCATTTTTTTTCCACAAGAAATCTAAATTTGTGCGCAGCGATTTTGTTTTATTTTTTCGGACATTCAAGTACTGAAAATCTTGGGAAATATATCCGACGCTGTAGGGCCAGCACTCAAATCTTCAATCGTATTTGCGGAATGCACGACGGCAGCGGTCAATTTATTAAAATCGAATGGCATTGTCAATAAAGATTTAATAAATGAATTCGGCTTGAAGAAATGAAGTTTACAATTCGATGCGATAAGTCTATACTACCATCGCAAAAGCCAATTGCGAGAAGATACGATAGAAAAGAAGAGCGTTAGGTAAAATACTGCGAATCAGTTAATTAATTGTAAAATTCGACGGCATATAGTGCGAGATTATACATGTGTCGAAGGCTGGAAGCATTCGTCATTCTACGGAGTGTGCGGACGCCACGGAGAGTTATGAAAGGGCAGTGGGTTGTCGCGAGAGTCGTGAGTTTTTGAGGTGGGTAAACATCGGTACGTAGTAGTAAGTCTGGCATATCTGATACGCACAATTTCGACAGCCTGCTATACGGAGGTCCTCGCTGCTCGCATGGAGAGTGAAGGCAGCTTCGCAGCTTTGGAGTTTGGGCTCGGCTTTGGGTCTAGCAATTGGGTCAGGTGTAATAGAGGGAGGACGGAGAAAGCGTAGTACGGTCGTTCGGGAGTCGGCCAGGAGTACGAATTATTTCAATACCCTATTTTTCTGTGCTCGATTACTCGGCTTCAACCCAATATTGGCTCAATTCTACAAGAATCGGTATGATACTTTTATTATGGCCTCGCTTCATTATTACAAAGATCATCGCGCTAGACAAGGTTGAAAGAGAATGAGATCCGAAAGCTTCTTGCCTCCGCAGCACTCGGTATGGTTCGGTGTTACTCGGCGTGGTTCGGTGTTACTCGGCATGTCTCAGTACTAGGCCCGGGCCGTCTCGGTCAGGCAGTAAGAGGGAAGGAGACCAATTTCTATGCTACAGAACCTGCGGTTTTACGTAGGGATGGGCGATGTTTGCCGATTTAAATCGAAACAATCGATTTTTTTTTTCAAATAATCGATTATTTGCATCGATGTTTTTTCGGGCCGATTCATCGATGTTCGATGTTTTTTATCGAACATCGGCGAAAAACATCGGTTGAAGAAAAATGCGAGGAAAAATGACAAAAAATCCCAAAAATACTTCACTTTTGAACACTCTTTATACATCACACATATAAAAATCACCACTTTTCATCAATCAGTTGATATTAATATTTTGATAGTTGAATTTTAATGTGAACTTTGTTTATCTTATTCAATTCTCCTTTATCGACTGTAATTCATATTTTTCGGTTCATATTATATTACTTTACTTTCAGTAAATCTGATTTCGATATTCTCATAATCATAAAGATTGAATGAAGTAGCATTTAAGATATTGTTTTCGAAATCAAGAAAGCAAAAAACAAAAATCAATCATAGAAAAATAATCGACGTATCGATTGTTTTTTCAAACATTGATGTTAAACATCGATGCTTTTTAAGCATCGATTATTTAATAATCGATCTTTTTTTTCAACATCGCCCATCCCTAGTTTTCGTGGTTTTGGAAGTGGCTTTGAATGGATTGATAAAAATAAACAAAAAAAATTCCGTATCTAGGTAATGAGATAAGGAACAGAAAATGTTATTTGAAGTTTACTCCAGGATCCACCGTTCAGAATCTACGGTGTGCTAAAGGCTTAATTCGGCGAAAAGTAGCTCTGAATGGTTTGATAAAAATAAACAAAAAAAATCCGTATCTAGGTAATGAGATAAGGAACAGAAAATGTTATTTGAAGTTTACTCCAGGATCCACCGTTCAGAAGCTACGGTGTGCTAAAGGCTTAATTCGGCGAAAAGTAGCTCTGAATGGTTTGATAAAAATAAACAAACAAATTCCGTATCTAGATAATTGATCTGGGGAGCAGAATAATGAATTGGAGCTCACTCTGAGACCAAACAGCCAAATTCAGTTGAAAATGGCTTTGAATGGATTGATAAAAATAAACAAAAAAAATCCGTATCTAGATAATGAGATAAGGAACAAAAAATGTTATTTGGAGTTTACTCTAGGATCCACCGTTCGGAAGCTACGGTGTGCTAAAGCCCAAATTCAGCGAAAAGTAGCTCTAAATGGATCGATAAAAATAAACAAAAAAAATCCGTATCTAGATAATTAGTTGAGGAACAAAAAATGTAAGTGTAAGTTTCCTCTAGGACCGACTGTTCAGATGTTACGGCTTGCCAAAGTTCAAAAATGCAGATGCAGAAATCTTAAGGGTCATAGACGCGCCAGAGTCTTGTAGGGAGGATTTATTAATGTATGAGAGTTTATTTTGGAAAATTATTATTTTATAGAGTTTATTATAATGAATTGTTAACTTCTCGGTGGAATTATTTTCTGGGAAAGAAGTTATAAATTGAATATAGAGTTTAGCGGTTCGCCTCACGGGCCGTTAGGATTTGAATCTGTGTCGCTTGTTGTTTACCTTCTTCCCGGAGCTCGGTCTCGCCTCACGAGAGCCGCGCTAGCCCTGTAGCGGGCGTTGCTTATTATTAGTTTTTGTAGAATAGTTTATTAGAATAATTGTTCGCTTCACGAACCTTGAGAGGGGATTATCCCCTTGAAGAATTTATTATTATTGTTCTTGATTATTTGAGATTATTGTTTTCTTTTGAATATTATTTTTCTTGATTATTTTCTTGTTAATTTAATTTTAAGAATGATTCCTGAGGCTCGTTAATTTCATTTTGCTGGTTAACCCGGGCCTGTCGGGGAATTAATTTCTTTTTTATTGTTCCGAGTCCTCAGCCTTGGGCTGAATTGATTATTTTCTTTGAATTTTTATTTTGTTATTAATTGAATCCCCGGAGATTCGCATAGTTTCTTTTTGAATAAATTGCCCGTTATTGTTTGAAGTGAAACCTGAGTTTGCTGCTGCTAACCCCTGCTTCTCCCCTCCACCTCGGCTTGCCGTAGCGTTCCCCGCCCCTCTACCAAATACTTTGCTGCCGGTCGTCTTTGTTTGTTTCGGAATAAGAATTTCAGATCCTGGAGAGAATTGATGCGAAAGGCATCTGGCGCCCAAACAACCCCTGCTTTACCCGTTGAGTCGATACGGCAGATCCGTATCGACCAGATTGGTTGATTAGTGATTACCTTGGGGGTCGATGAGATCGACCCAGGATAATTGTAGATTACCGTGACCCCGTGAGTCAATGAGCGGAGATTTATTTCCAGATTTCTTCCCAGTGCAGGACTTGTACTCTGACGCGGCCAGAGCACGGTTATAAAAAGTCCTCGTCACAAATTGGCGCCCAACGTGGTTTTCCGCGGAAAATTTTGAAATTTCCCCCGTCAGGTGGAATTATTGTTGTTATATTTTGAAATAATTTGCGTAACAAACTGACCCTTGTTATTTTTCAAATTTTCAACGGCAAGGGGTAGGGTGTGGCAGCTCAAACTCAGCGATCCTTACCGTGGTTCCTTGGTGACTTAGTATTTTTTTTGTTGTTGGCAATTTATTCTGGGGATAAATTTTTGTTTGAGAATTGGTATTCCTGTGGGAATCAGTGCAAACTCTGGCTACGATCATTACCCGAGTGTCGCGTAGTGATTAAGTTAGTGTTTAAGATATTGTGATTTTTTTTATATTTCGTGATATAGCTTGTTATTTTTGTATTTTTTTTCTTGTGACCCTGATCATCGTATACTCGGTGCATGATACTTGGTGGCGGGATAAACTAAAATTTGTCGAGAGTTATTATGAATTGAATTGATATTGTGAATTGTGTAATTATTTTTTTTGAGATTGAGAGATGTTTTGAAATTATCCTGGATAATTTAGAAGTTTTTTTTCTCTTGAGGGGAAATAATTATTGAAAGTTATTTTTGAGATTTTATTGGAAAGAATTTATCTGAGATAATTATTTTTTTTTCTTTTTTTTTTCTCCTGATGGAAGAATTTTTTTTCTCTGGGTGAGATATGTAAAGTTTTTTTTGAGAGATAATTGAGATATAGAGTTTTTTTTTAAGAGTCTCCTACGGGGAAATTAGATTTTGCTGGGTGGTTACCTGTAATTCTTGAGAATTATTAGAGAATTAATTTTTTTTTTAGAGAATTATTCTGAGAAAGATTGTTGTTTATTAGAGATTTCTTTTTTCGTTGAGTGCTGCTTGCCCAGCGCGCGGAACCGATTGATTGAAATAATGATTATTATTATTTTTTTGGTTTTTGTGTTTTTGGGTGGGTAATGATTGATTTTGCGGCTATCGTATAAAATAAGCGGACTCGTAGGAGTCATCACAAATTGGCGCTGTCACAAATTGGTGAATAGGAAAGTAGAAACCGAATCTCCAGCTTCGACTTGTTTCGCGTAATAGCAGCTTCGAAGAAGCTGCGTTGTTTTGGAATATTTCGAGTGGACTTGCGTTTCGGGTATTTACAGCTTCAAAGAAGCTGAGATAGCACCGCGGGTTGCTCTTTCGCTCAAACTTCGTCGCGCTGGTGAATCTCTGACAGTATAGGGATCAGCCCACTGGACAGGTTACTGCCGAAGAGAAGGGGCATACGTCGCGCAATATCTCAGTAAAATTTTGTTTTTGCGGTTAAGATAGAGCTTTCGAAAATCTGGGGGAAATAAAGTACAGTTCGATTGCATAATATAGAAACGGGGTACTAAAATGGCCGGCTCGACCGCGGGGTCGGTGGAAGGAGATGACAGATCATTCACGGGTCACGAAGAAGGGTTGGAATTACTATTCGGGAACGAACAACGACAGAGAATGGAAGCAGAAAATCACCCGTCGAATGTAATCAGAGAAGCACACGCATCGTACGGGGAAGCCTCGGCTTCACCGCCCGTTACCACCACGACCACCAGTATAGCCGCGACGATGTCGAGTACAGTAGTCTCCGCGGTATATTCTACGCGACCGACAGCTTACCCAGTACCTTCCATGGAACCTAGGCAGTACCTGGAATCAATGCAGGAGCTCTGGAACCCCTGGAATGACCCTAGAGAGATGCTCGATCCCATGAGGGGACTACCTGATTTCAGAAGAGATCCAAGAGACTGGTCACTAAGCCACGGGGCAGACGTGTCGACTGCAATGCCTAGAAGATCAACCGGGAGCCCAGCGGACATGGAGGACTTCATGTTCGGATTCAACCGCCTACGGACTACGGAACACGTGGCATCGAGAATTCAGGAGGCGAGACTGCTAATGCGGAGCCACGAGGACCGTCCGTGGCCAGCTAGCGAGCGTTTGCGCTTGACGGCCGCACCCCTACCAAGGGAAATTATGCAGTCGGAAACGAACCACCACAGGGAGTCAACGAGCACGAGAGACGAACGATGCCTGGAACAACCACGAGTCCACCAGCTGCCGAAAAGGTCGCAAAGACCCCGGGAAGGACGCCCGAGCGAGCCTCCAACACAAGAAGACCGACCACGGCCTTCAATGGTACCAAGGGCACCGGACACCCCGCGACCAGAGAGAGACATCGAGGATCGTGAGGAAATGATGGAGAATGGAGCACGACCGCGACGATCCTGGGCAGACCAAGGGCGCGGAATTCCGCCACTGGAACCGGAATCGCGACTTGAAAGACCCCCAGGAGGGTTTAGAGATGGATCCGGAGTCGACATCGGTATTACACGAGCATCGGCGGCCAGAGAATCTCGCGAACCGCGTCGAGATATAGAGTTGAGAGAATCGCGAGAACCGCGATTTACAGAAGAAGATTATAGGGAATCTCGCGAACCGCGCCGTGCAGATTTTGAGTATAGGGAATCTCGCGAACCGCGTCGATACGTCGAATTTAGAGAAGCGCGCGAACCGCGTTTCAGGGAAGAACAATACCCGGAACCTCGCGAACCACGCCTCAGAGAAGAAGAATACCAAGGGCGTGAAACCGGGTATGAAAGAACGCGAAAGGACCCCAGGGAGGAGCCTAGGATGTCCTATAGAACGCCAAACGCATCCCCCCCAAGGAGAGCTCGCGAATACACGGCATGGTACCCCGAGGACGACGACGATTACTACTACGAACCACGTCGGGAGTCGAGAGTGGAGAGATCGCGAGAACCGGAAAGAAACAATCATAACGCGCAACCAACAATAAATATCGCGCAGTTCAGAGATCGAGCACGAGAGGTGAACGATGCCTTGCGTCGTTGGAATCTAAAGTTCGCGGGACCTGCGACCCAGAGCGCAGAGGAGTTTTTAAGCAGACTCGAAGACTGCCGAAAATATACCCCACTCAAGGGTAGGGAGATTTTGAGTGCATTACCAATTATTTTCACGGGCGTGGCCTCGGAGTGGCTACGCGTGGAAAGGGATAACTGGGAGATATACGAAGATTTCCTAGAGGCTTTTAGAGAATGGTTTGGGGATTCCACCGTGAACAAGCGTTTCCGTCAGCAAGCAGCAGCGCGTACACAAGGTCCCCAGGAAACCGTTACGGAATATTTGACGTGTATCCGCGGGCTATTGCATAGAATGACGCGACCATACCCTTTGGAGGACCAGCTAGATCTAGCATTTGAGAATTTACGTCCAGATATCCGGGAAGTGCTGGACAGGGACAATATTAAGAGTTTCAGGGAGCTGGCAAGAGCGGCGTCCACCCGGGAACGCAACCTGGCGTTGTCGCGCGCGTACAGACCTCCGCCGTCCCCTGAGGACTCGTTCATGGCGGAATTAGCCTACCAGCCGCAAGGTAAAGCGACGGGAGGAAATTCGCGCAAACAGACCCCTCTAGCAGCGGTCTCAGACTCGGAACCGACTCCACCTGAGACCAAAACGAAGAAGGAAGCCAAGGTTTCGGAGGAAAACGCATTAGAGAAAGCCATGGCGGCTCAGTTCGAGAAAATGCACGCGATGCTAAGGAAGGAATTACTGGAGGAAAACAAGAAGATAACCGATGCGTTGAGACAAGGGGCCACGGGGTCTAATGCAACTCCGCGAGCTACACCTGCACCAGCGGTCGGGTGGAATAGGAATCCTGGGGAAAATAACGCGAACGGTACTGCCCCGAGGCAACAAGCTCTCGATGGGGGACCGAATATTGTGTGTTGGAATTGCCGAAGGCGCGGGCACCCACACAGGCAATGCCCGGCACCCAAGACACTATATTGTTACAATTGCGGACTAGCGGACGTATATTCCACGGATTGCCCGCGTTGTAAGGTAGGAGAACCGGGAAACGGCCAGGGGGCGACGCAATCGGGGTCGACGCCGACTCCCAACCAGTAGACCCACTATGCGAAACCACGGAAGAGTCGTCTCCTCAAGAACTCTTCCAGGGGTCGCCTGGGACCTCAAGTAACCCCCTGATACGTCAACAAAGATTATTTATTCATGTCCAAGTGGGAAATACAACTGTCAAAGCTTTAATTGACACAGGTTCCACACGTTCGTTTATAAATCAAATGGGTTTCGAATTGGCGAACAGTTATAAACTCAGATTAACTATGTCCGGGATAGGGAATGTAATACTGGCGAACGCGGCACCGGTAAAAATCGCGGCCGCGGTGGACATGCCAATAAGAGTGATGGGAATAACGCGCACCCTGACGGTGCATATTATGCCTACGTTAGCAGGCGAATGTATCCTCGGGATGGATTTTATTAGAATGTTTGGTATAATTATTAATGGAGCTAAGAACACGTGGTGCTTTGATGAAGGACCGGAAATGAGCTTCGCGATGGAAGGACCTCGGGATGGGACCTTAAACCCTCCCCCGGAGTGTTGTGGCATCGCGGAACTAGAGACTGTTGAATTAGAGCAATTAGAGTCATTTTTAACTGCACATTTACCGAAAGTAACGGGCAACCTGGGGTTGACAAAATTAGCTATCCACAAGATTGACGTGCAAGGGCACCCGCCAATTAAACAACGGTACCACATGGTATCGCCGGTGGTTCAGCAGGCGATTAACGAGGAGGTAGATCGGATGTTAGCGGAAGGAATAATCGAACCCTCACGAAGCTCATGGTCGACCCCTATCGTTATGGTAAAGAAACGTAACCCTAAGGACCCAAAGAAAATAAAATACCGATTTTGTTTGGATTTTAGAGAGGTCAATAACGTAACGAAAAAAGATGCATATCCAATTCCTTACATGACCGCGATTTTAGAGAAATTGAGAGCCGCGAGATATATTTCGACGATAGATTTGAGTCAGGCATACCACCAGATCCCCTTAGAGGAGAAAAGCCGAGAAATTACAGCGTTCACAGCCCCCGGAAGAGGCTTGTTTCAATTCACAAGAATGCCATATGGACTCACGGGAGCCCCGGCAACCTTCCAGCGTTTGATTGATCAGCTGATCACCCCGGAGATGGAGCCCCACGTGTTCGCGTACTTAGATGACATTATTGTCGTGGCGAACACCTTCGAGGAGCATTTACATTGGCTCAATAAAGTCTTCGACGCGATCTCGGAAGCCAATTTAACGTTGAACCCCGAGAAATGCGAATTTTGTCGCGATCAAGTGCGTTATCTGGGATTCCTGGTGAATCACGAAGGATTACAGCCAGACCCAGAGCGCATAGAACCGATTTTGAATTACCCGAGGCCGAATAACTTGAAGCAACTGCGTCGTTTTTTAGGTATGGCTTCGTGGTATCGTCGCTTCATACCCGCGTTCGCCAGTATGTCGGAACCCCTAGTCCATTTGACGCGAAAGCATGTGCGGTGGAGTTGGGCTAAGAAACAGGCGGATGCATTCCAAGCCTTAAAAGACGCGTTGAGTAGTTCACCGGTATTAGCGTACCCAGACTTCAATCGACCGTTCGTAGTACAAACAGACGCGAGCGATTTTGGGGTGGGAACGGTGTTAACGCAGACGATCGAGGGGGTAGAGCACGTTATCGCCTACGCCAGTCGAACGCTGTCGGAAGCGGAACGAAAATACTCAGTAACGGAAAAGGAATGCCTCGCGGTAATCTGGGCAATTAAGAAATTTCGACCTTACTTGGAAGGTTATCGATTTTCGGTGATTACAGATCACAATAGCCTGAGGTGGCTTCACAAACTAAAAAACCCCACGGGTAGATTAGCACGGTGGGCTCTCGAGCTATTAGAGTATGATTACGAGGTGTTATATCGCAAGGGTGCGATGCACCATGTGCCTGACGCGTTATCAAGGATGTATGAGTATGAGATGGAAGACACGGAGTGTGTGAATGCAATTGAAGACGTGGCTGACGAATGGTATTTGCGACGTATGAATGAGGTAGTCAACACTCCGAAGAAATTTCGTGATTGGTCGGTGAGCGAGGGAGATTGTATTTTTACCGACCTCACCCTGTCACAGAACCGATATTAGACGATTTATCCCCGTGGAAACTGGTGCTCCCGGAAGAGCAACGCGGTCGCGTTTTTGCGGAAATTCACGAAGATCCGCAAGCCGGTCACCTGGGGATCGAAAAAACGTACGCGCGGGTTAGAGCTTATTATTATTGGCCAGGAATGTATCGTGACATCGTCCTGGCAGTTCGAAGTTGCTACCGCTGCCAGAGCTGCAAAGTAGAGCAATTGTTGCCTTCGGGGAAAATGGGACACCGCGTGGTAGACGAACCATGGACAGTGGTAGCTGTCGACGTAATGGGTCCATTTCCGAAAAGTAAAGCAGGTTTCGAACACCTGCTGGTTTTTGAAGATTTATTTACGAGATGGATAGAGGTAGCGCCAATGAAAAAAGCGAATGCACCAACGATTTTGGCCGCATTCGAGGACTTGATATTGTCGCGTTGGGGAACCCCGGAGGTTCTGCTAACCGACAACGGGACGGAATTTATCAATAAAGCGACTAACGAAGTTTGCGAGAAATATAAAATCGTGCGTTCAAGATTGCCTCCGTATCATGCGCAAGCAAACCCTGTGGAAAGGGTAAATCGCGTGTTAAAAACAATGATACAGACGTTTATAGAAAACGATCACCGGGAGTGGGACGCGCATATCCACGAATTTCGATTCGCGTATAATACCGCTACTCACAGCTCGCTGAAAGTAAGTCCGGCATTTCTGAACTTGGGTCGCGAACCGCGTCCTAGGATGCAGTTGCGGAAGGAACTGGAGGGAGAGGCAGAAATTCCAGCCCCTCAGCCCCTACGGTGGGCTGAGCGGATGAAAAGACTGCAGGAACTCCAAGACTTAGCGACAAAATTCCTCGAGGACGCCCACGTGCGTCAAGCGCGATACTATAATAAGAAACATAGAGATGTGACTTTTGAAGTTGGAGATTTGGTTTGGGAACGTAATCGGGTGTTATCTAACGCGGCACAAGCGATAGCCGCGAAACTAGCTCCGAAATTCACTGGACCCTGTAAGGTCACTAAAGTTATTTCAAGAATGGTCTATGAACTAGAGAATTCCGCGGGGAAACAGCTGGGTAGGCATCACGTAAAAGATCTTAAACCCTATGTCACCCCCCAGGTGGATAATGTAGAAATAATAGAGACATTGGAAATCACAGAGAACCTCGAAGTCGTCGCAGACCCAGTGGTCTGGATAGACTGGAAGTACCTGTGGGAATAAAAGTATGAATAAATTTGTAAAGAAGTAGGAGAACTCTCTCGACAAATTTGAATAATGTGTTGTGTGAAGCCTGTAGTCCCTTTTGTTGTCTTTTTTTATTGTGCAAATATCGAAGGCAGACCACGACGGGGACCTTGATAAGATGGGTAGGAATGGGTGCTAATTAGTATTCGTTCGCACCCACAGCCACCCAAAGACAATGAACCCGGAGGAAATGGAGAACGGGCTGCGGAAAATAGCCCGAGAAATAGAAAGAGAGAGGACTAGACAAAAACAACAGACACCCGGGGGTGTACACAGACCAACGGAAACCTTCCCACCGATAGTCGGCAGGGGTAGACTGGCAGGAACAACGCGCTCTCAGGAAAACCAAGCAGCCCCCGGAGGGTTATGGCAGAGATGGAAGCAGACAATAGCCCTACCGCCAGCAAGAGGTAAAGGCAGACCGGGGGGAGGTAGTCCACCAAAAACCATCCCAGGAGATAGCGAAGGGTACTACCACCACCTACTAGGTAGGTGCGATCCAAGCCCAACCGACCCGAGACCAACACCCCGAGGAGGGGGATCCACGGAAGAACCACAACCGGGGCCGTCCGGAGAAGGACGCCGCATAAGGACACCTACGCCGCGGACCGAGCTATCCAACAGCGACAGCGACGAGGAAGCAGAGAGCAAGGCACCGACACCACCATCAGGGCAAATATACAAGGTCTGCGAAGCCAAACCAGAGGTCGAGATAATGCGGGACATGCCTACGAACGAAGGACTTACAAAGCGCGAGTTGGGACACCTGAACGTAATATGTGCCAACTGCATGGGAAGAGGGCACTTAGAGAGAAACTGCCTAGAGGAAAAAGTAGAATTCTGCAGGACGTGCCAAGAACCGAAAGACTTTACCTTCATGTATGGCTACAGGTGTAGGTTTTGGGATAAGCCATGGCACACAGCCCGGGTGGAAAAAAACAGGAAGAAAAAGGACGGCAGGAGGAACGGATTTAACTAGAAGGAGAAACTTTGGGATAAGTAAGACGCCACCGGGAGGGCACGGAACGATGGTTCATCAGTTTCCCCCCCACTCGGAGGAGGTGGCTAGGAGGATGACAAGAGTACCCCAAGGAGGGGTTATAGAGAAAGGGAAAATTTTGTTTAGTTTTGATTTTGGGTTATAATGGGAGAAAAGATTATTTTTTGTTGTTCGTTATTTTGTTATTGGGGGGAGAAACTAGATGTTCAGCTGGTGTTATTTGTCCTGGGTGAATTAGTAATAAATGTTGTAAAATAATTAATAAGGTGGTGCATTATATGTCTTGATAGGCCACCAAACTAGTGAGTAAGGCAAAAAAAAAAAACGTAGGTTAAGTAAACTATATCTGTGATTCAATAGTTGATTTTAGGGATTGGTTTGAAAAACCACCCTGGTGATTGAATAGATTTATTGTTATTATTTTTTTGAGAGATTTATGAATTATTGAAGCCCGGTGCTTTTTATTGAAGCAACCAGGGAGTTGAATTTTGTGATAAGGAGAATATATTTGTTGATTATAGAGTTAAAAGTCTGAGAAATTTCCTTGAGAGGAAGGATAAAGTTTAAAGTTCCTAGAGGAAATAATAAGGAAATAGTAATAATTTTTTTGTTGTTGTTGTGGAGTAAAAGAGTCTAGATACTGGTTAGTCTGATTTTCTGGGAAAGGGTAAAATAGAAAATTTTTTTTATTATTATAATATTATGTTATATTGGCTTAGTGCTCGGTCGCCTTTCGAAGCTCGGTCCGCAGGTGGGATGAATCGTCACCCCCAGCGTCCCGTCTAGGGGGGGGGAGTTGTAACGTGGCAGCTTTGGCTCGCCTCGTTACTAAAGGCTCCCTGAACCCTAGACGGTAAGTAAATTCATTTTCCTAGGAGTGACTGTGTAAGAGGATGAGTTTGAGTGAATCTCCACCTAGGGAACTGTAGGGACCGAGAAAGGCTCCGAGCGGCGACAGAGACAAACATGCGTTAATGAATTTGTTAGTAATTCCTTTGTTATTCTTGAAATTCTCTTGAGGTAACCCGTTCCCCGTGGGGAACTACGAACGACTATTGAAAGGCATGGGAAAGACTTCGAGGCGAGAGACAGACCCAGGGCGGCACGCAGGCAAAGAACGATTCCGGGGGAACATGATCACGAGAGGGTATCTGACCGCTCACCACCGAGGGACAAGGTAGCGAAGGTCCTTTTGCTACCGAGAAGCACCGTGAATCTCCCCAGGACAAGGACCCGCCTGCAGAAAGACAGCCCGCATCACACTCCAGTGACTCAACACCGCATAACTCCCAGGAGTCAAAGGGTTTCCCAAAATTCGCCAAGAGGACGACACTAACCGATGATAGCATTAAGTTGAGAGTAAGGAGGGGGTAATAGACACCCCGCTCGTCATCGTCACTCTGGCGTTAGTGTCCGTAGCGTGCGGAGGCATTTTAGTAGAGAGAGTGTATTGAGTTTTGAGTAGAGAGAGTTTTGTGGAGATTTTGTGTGAGAGTCTGGAGAGCGAGGGGTCGTGACTGGAGACACTTTTGGAACCTCAGGAGGTTTTGCTGTTTCGCTGGTCGTCTTGAAAGTAAGTGACCTTGTTTCACCTGCGATAGACTTGAACGGATCCCCTGAGTCCTGTAAGATATATCTGCGGTCTGAGAATAGACATTTTGAGTTCCTTGGATCTTAAGTTCAGGCTGATACTGAGTTTCGAATTGCCGACCGAAGCCAGAGTTTGTAAAATGGGTTACTAGAGAATTTTCATTTTTATTTTTGAGTATTGAATTGAGTCTTTTTCCTCGCGGAGGGTTTCGCCTCGTGGCGTGGTTCGCCATCTTGTCTCTGTCGTTGCCTCGTGGCCTTCAGCGGAAAGTCAGACGCGCCAGAGTCTTGTAGGGAGGATTTATTAATGTATGAGAGTTTATTTTGGAAAATTATTATTTTATAGAGTTTATTATAATGAATTGTTAACTTCTCGGTGGAATTATTTTCTGGGAAAGAAGTTATAAATTGAATATAGAGTTTAGCGGTTCGCCTCACGGGCCGTTAGGATTTGAATCTGTGTCGCTTGTTGTTTACCTTCTTCCCGGAGCTCGGTCTCGCCTCACGAGAGCCGCGCTAGCCCTGTAGCGGGCGTTGCTTATTATTAGTTTTTGTAGAATAGTTTATTAGAATAATTGTTCGCTTCACGAACCTTGAGAGGGGATTATCCCCTTGAAGAATTTATTATTACTAGAAGGCGTTGTTCCTCATTCGCTCGCTTCGCTCACTCACTCGGTCGGAAGAGAGCGTTGTTCCTCACTCGCTTCGCTCGCTCGGTTGTCAGTGGTATTTCAAATATTTTGGGAGTGTATACTATCACGCTGTGCAATTGAAATCGGTAGAGGATTGAATAACGATACTGCCCACTTTTAGCGTTAGGTTATTAGGTGGAAGACCATTGGGTGTCAATGAATTCATGAATGCTATCGGGAGAATATTACTCATATCAGTATTATCTTCGTCTTCGCCTGTATCGACACTCATTTATTCTACTCCAACACTTTTAATTTTCTGACAATATTTCGTTGTTGATTCAATGACAAGTATAATACAAATTGATTCCATACGCTGCTTCTTGTCACACAGGCCTCTAAAATTTGTGTTCTACTCCCACGTCTCACAACTGGTAACGTTTGCCGAAAATCCCCAGAAATTAGGACTATTTTACCACCGAATGGTTCATTAAATTCGCATACATCTCTTAACATACGGTCAACAGCCTCCAGTGCGTACTTCCTAGATTCTAACTTTCACATCTCGAATGTGCGACCCTTGTGCAGAATTCGATTTAAAATTACACGTTAAGCATTTATTTGATTGTAACGGTAGTTTTAAAGTGGAGTGTGCTGTTCTTCCTCCTTTTGATAGATTCGCTGCGATTCCAGTCCATGCTACAGGCAGCACTATCAATCCCATACTTCTCAATAAAAAACGTCAATAACTTTTTTTGCTGCCACCTGGACCATCCAAATGAATACACTTATGCCTACGCGACGTACAGCACGCATAGCAGTGATTCGATTCGATAGCAGTGATGTCTTCGACATTGTCTGTGACACACGTAAATACGTCACCTTCTTTTAAGTCCGGTAAATTGAAATTTTGCCACGTGAATCCATGAAATATGAGTATTTCATCGATCACCTGCAAGGCCTTTCGTTCGATTGTTTCATTCTATTCGTTTCGATCGACCAACTCGTATTTCGATTTTACGCAAACAGCCTACACATCTCCGTCGGAAATTTAATACACGATCCAGCTTCAGCCAAACATTCGTCTGATTGCTCGTCATCAGTAACTACCTTTCGCGCTACAGCTGCCCCAAAAACGGATGAGTATGTCGTACCTTCGTCAGTTCGCAAATCATCGTATGATTGTGCTCCCCGAAGACGTAATGACAACGATCTCAAATAATAACGCACTGTTTTCCTGGGACTCATGGAATACATTCTGCTCAATACGGCTTTCACAAATTCCTTTCATTTCGTGCACTCTGTATTCTTCTTATAGAACATACGATGATTCGGAATTTCGCAGTACAAATACTGACGTGCTTCCACATTGGTCTTGTGGAGATTTTGCCACGCAAGCAACGTTCGTTGTTTATAATAATATCGAAAACTATCAGTGAAGTGACGAAACATCAGGATTCAAAGCCGGTATGACGAATTGTTCATTATAATATCGAGAAATATCAGTAAAGTCACGAAACATCGGAATATATAGCAGACATGACAAATTGTTGATAATGATATTGATAATAACCGGGAAGGCAACGAAGACGAGAAATGTATAATAGACATGACAAGTTGTTACTAATAATATCGAAAAATCCCAGTAAAGAAATAAAACATCGGGATTCGTAGCCGGCATGACGAATTGTTTATAATAATAATAATAATTGTCAGTAAAGTAACGAAACATCAGAATTCGTAGTAGGCACGACGAATTGTTTATAATAATATCGAAAAATATCAGTCAAGTAACGAAACATCAGGATTCAAAGCCGGTATGACGAATTGTCTATAATAATATGAAAAAATATCAGTCAAGTAACGAAACTTCGGGATTTATAGCCGGCATGTCGAATTGTTTATAATAATATCGAAAAATATCAGTCGAGTAACGATACATCGAGATTTATAGCCGGCATGTCGAATTGTTTATAATAATATCGAAAAATATCAGTCGCGTAACTATACATCGGGATTTATTGCCGGCATGTCGAATTGTTTATAATAATATCGAAAAATATCAGTCAAGTGACGAATCTTGGGATTTATAGCCGGCATGTCGAATTGTTTATAATAATATCGAAAAATATCAGTCGAGTAACGATACATCGAGATTTATAGCCGGCATGTCGAATTGTTTATAATAATATCGAAAAATATCAGACGAGTAACGATACATCGGGATTTATTGCCGGCATGTCGAATTGTTTATAATGATATCGAAAAATATCAGTCAAGTAACGAAACACCGAGATTCATAGCCGGCATGTCGAATTATTTATAATAATATTAAAAATTGTCGGTCAAGTAACGAAACATCGGGATTTATAGCCGGTATGTGAAATTGTTTATAATAATATCGAAAAATATCAGTCAAGTAACGAAACATCGGGATCTACAGCCGGCATGTCGAATTGTTCATAATAATATCGAAAAATATCAGTCAAGTAACGAAACATCGGGATTTATCGCCGGCATGACGGATTGTTTATGATAATATCGGAAAATATCAGTGAAGTGACGAAACATCGGGATTTATAATTAGGATAATCATATCAAGAAATATCAGTCCAGTAACGAAACATCGGGATTGATAGTAGATAGTAGTAGCATAACAAATTGTTCATAATGTTATCTATTGGTGAAACTCGTCGGAGAAGGTCATTTTTTGTATGAATTTTTGTTTATTGAAAAAACAAAGGGCGACGTTTCGGCCGGGCCCGGCCGGCCATCTTCAGGCTATAATAACATTTTTATACATTAGAATCTTATTGTTGTACAAAGTACTTATAAACTAATTATCTGCAGAATTTTACTCTAGGATTAAGTTGTAACTTACATTTGACTCCTTACGTCGATGCGTGTGCTTTGACGATCGCGGAGGAAGTAATTTGAAATTTTCTTAAACGTATATTTCGATTGTCCGATCTGGATCGATTTTTGAGAGATGGTTCACATATCGATCTATTGAGGCGGTTAATTCAAATTTAGGATTCCTGAATAGAGGTGACTGAGGTTTTGAATATCAGTACGTTTGTTAACGGAATTGTTTTTGGATATGTGAAGCATCTGTTTAATCAATCTTATTCGTAAATTGTTCTCTGTGTCCACGACCTGGGTATTATCGAAATCAAAAACTAATGGGTATTATCGAAATAAAAAAAATAATGTTATCGGAAAATATCAGCAAAGTAACGAAACATGGAGATTTATAGCCGGCATGACGAATTGTGTAGAATAATATCGGAAAATATCAGTAAAGTAACAAAACATCAGGATTTATGGTCTGTATGACGAATTGTTTATAATAATGTCGGCAAATATCAGTAAAGTAACGAAACATCGGGATTTATAGCCGGCATGTCGAATTGTTTATAATAATTTCGGAAAATATCAGTCAAGTAACGACACATAGGGATTTATAGCCGGCAATACGAATTGTTTATAATAATATCGAAAAATATCAGTCAAGTAACGACACATAGGGATTTATAGCCGGCAATACGAATTGTTTATAATAATATCGAAAAATATCAGTCAAGTAACGACACATAGGGATTTATAGCCAGCATGTCGAATTGTTTATAATAATATCGAAAAATATCAGTCAAGTAACGAAACATAGGTATTTATAGCGGGCATGTCGAACTGTTTATAACAATATTGAAAAATATCAGTCAAGTAACGACACATTGGGATTTATAGCCGGCATGTCGAATTGTTTATAATAATATCGAAAAATATCAGTCAAGTAACGAAACATATGTATTTATAGCCGGCATGACGAATTGTTCATAATATTATCGGAAAATATCAGCAAAGTAACGAAACATAGGGATTTATAGCCGGCGTGACGAATTGTTTATAATAATATCGAAAAATATCAGTCAAGTGACGAAACATCGGGATTTATAGCCGGCATGTCGAATTGTTTATAATAATATCGGAAAATATCAGTCAAGTGACGAAACACCGAGATTTATAGCCGGCGTGACGAATTGTTTATAATAATATCGAAAAATATCAGTCAAGTGACGAAACATCGGGATTTATAGCCGGCATCTCGAATTGTTTATAATAATATCGGAAAATATCAGTCCAGTAACGAAACATCGCGATTCATAGCCGACATGACGATTGTTTATAATAATATCGAAAAATATCAGTCAAGTAACGAAACATCGGGATTCATAGCCGGCGTGACGAATTGTTTATAATAATAATATCGGAAAGTATCAGTCCAGTAACGAAACATCGGGATTCATAGCCGGCGTGACGAATTGTTTATAATAATATCGGAAAATTTTGGTAAAGTAACGAAACATCGGAATTTGTAGTGGACATGACTAATTGTTTATTATATTATCGGAAAATGTCGGTAAAGTAACAGCTCCGTCCCGATCCGATCCCTAGGCCCAACTGCCTGGTCTCCCCTCTACCCGGGCCAGTACCCCGTCCGACCCGCTCGGTTCACCCGGCGCTGAGTTTCCCCCTCCCTCTCCTCGGCTGCCGGCCTGGCCGTTCCTTACCTTACTACGTCACACGGCTTGGTCTAAATTTTCTGGACATCCGGACATCCGGACATTCCTCACGTACTTTAATATAATAGGGGATTGTTCTTGATTATTTGAGATTATTGTTTTCTTTTGAATATTATTTTTCTTGATTATTTTCTTGTTAATTTAATTTTAAGAATGATTCCTGAGGCTCGTTAATTTCATTTTGCTGGTTAACCCGGGCCTGTCGGGGAATTAATTTCTTTTTTATTGTTCCGAGTCCTCAGCCTTGGGCTGAATTGATTATTTTCTTTGAATTTTTATTTTGTTACTAGAGTCCAACAGCGCGCGCTTCGCGCGCGCTCTAAATTTTAAGTTTGTAATATTAATCTTTTTTTTCTAATTTGTATTATTTTTATTGCTCATGAATTTTATTCTCTTTCCATCCTTCGCTCAAATAATTGAGGTAGCTGGACAGGGTGTCCAGTTATCATGGAATTTCTGAAATCAGGAAATATCATGGAATTTGACATACCCTGGAAAAAACCTGGAAATATCATGGAATTTCGTATCGGTTTTGAAATTTTCCAAATAATCTTAAGAGTGAGTTTGAGTCATTCAAGTCAAGCGGGACAGCTTTCTGACTTCCAGTTTTCTGATTTCCGAATAATTTTTTTTCATAAATTCTTTGGAACAAATTAATAATGCACCAATCCATTCTTATATTATTTTCCTCGCTTCTAGTTTAGAAGTTATGCAGGGTTGAAATTTCTGAAAAACGACAAAAATAGAAAACACGCTTTTTTTCAACTACTTATATCTCCGCTTCTATTTGCACTACAGCCTTTGTCAAAATAGTTATTTTGAAGTTCTTGAATATCACTTTCATAACATTCTCATTTCATTCCACAATAACGGAAGATTCAATTTGCTATAAACAATTATATCATTCAAACGTGGTTTTCGAGGCGAGAACACGCTTTGAAAAAATAGCAAAAAAATGTACGTATTCCTTGGTTAATTCTCTACAAAAATATAAAATTATAGAATAGAGTTCCAGTATACTATTTCGAGTTCCCACTTGCATTTATCGGGTAAAATTCTTCTTCTGACGTGTGTTTTAGTCAAAAGTGAACTTTCTTGTTGATATTTCTGTTATGACCCTGAAGACTTCTGCATCTGGAAAAATGAGCTTAAGCAAGCCGTAGCTTTCGAAGGTTTACTTTGAGAGCACAGTTGCATGAGAATATTATCTCCCATTTTAAATTATCTAATAGTGATATATATATGGGGCATTCCACGTCAAACCGACCCCTCACGAGCGTGACCCTCTGGGATTTCGATGCCCAATGGATTTTTAGGTTCGTTTTGGTCAAAAATGATGCCTCCAATTTAAAAAAAAAAATGTCCGCCTTTTTTGAAGGTCGTATGGTGACCTCAAATATCATCATCAAGATGGACATTTTTAAAATCGCTGATTTTTTTGTGTAAAATCAGGGACTCGAAAACACATCGTTTGGTCATAGTCCGATCATGGGATGAAAATGCTAACATTTTTTTTTCATTTTTTGATTTTGGAAAAAATTATTTGAAAAATTCTAATCATGGTTTTTTGTAGTAAAAAATAAAACAAAAAGAAACTTGGTCTTGGTGAAATTTGATTTTCTTATTGATTCAGTTCAAGCGACGCGCATACTTATGTCAGTAACGTAGTAAAAATAAAAATAACACGTTACTGACATGAGTATGCGCGTTGCTTATTACGATTAATATCCAAGTTTACGCACCTCAACTGCGAAAATATACCAAAACATCGTGCTTTACGGCAAAAACAAAAAAAAAAAACTTCGTAAAAAATACGAAATTTGTCAATTCAGCGATAATCAACTCTCTACTTTTCACTCGTTTTCTTTGAACGGAACAATTCTATGGAAATAATATTGAAATTTCATGACAATTAAGTAATTTCCCTGAATAAATTGTATATTTTTTATTGAAGATGACCGTTGATTGGTTTTTTTCGAATCGAGCATCGTTTTCGGCGTTTTACTTTTGAACCAACAGGGAAATCAAATTTCACCAAGACAAAGTTTCTTTTTCGTTCACATATTTGAATTTATCGGACGAGGCGAAGCAAATTAATTAATTATTGGTCCGCACCAAGGAGAGATTCTTCCTCTATTCGAGCGTGCAAACCTTGGTGGGACCGAAAAAAACCTATAGAAAAATCCAATTTTTATTTTTATAATTCTTCGAGTAAAAATTCCCTCGGCCCGGGTTTGAACCGGGACCTTCGCATTTGTACTGCGACGCCTTGTCCAATTAGAAGATTAGATTATAAGATATAGATTTAAGTTTGTTTTTGTTTTATTTTTTACTGCAAAAAACCATGATTAGAATTTTTTTTTGATATTTTTTTTCAAAATCAAAAATTGAAAAAAAAATGTTAGCATTTTCATCCCATGATCGGACTATGACCAAACGATGTGTTTTCGAGTCCCTGATTTTACAGAAAAAAATCAGCGATTTAAAAAATGTCCATCTTGATGATGATGTTTGAGGTCACCATACGACCTTCAAAAAGGTCGGAAAAATTAAAAAAAAAAAATTAGATCCATTATTCTTTACCAAAACGAACCAAAAATCCATTGGGCATCGAAATCCCAGAGGGTCACGCGCATGAGGGGTCGGTTTGACGTGGAATGCCCCATATATATTTTTACCACAAATACGGCCATGGGATATAATTTGAAGAGGATTTTTCTAGTTTTCATACGATATATTTTTTATTTTATTATTTTTTATTTATATACAGTAAAACCTCAGTCCCTGTCCCCTCGGTCCCTGTCCAACTTCAGTCCCTGTCCGGTCCCTAGTTTCAGTCCCTGTCCGCCGTTCGGTGCCGGATTGGTGCTGCTCACAGCTGTCACGCCCCGTCTAACTGTATCTGTATCGTGATTGGTCGAGCGCTCCCCTCCACAGTCAGCTGTTCCGTGGACAGGGACTGAAGCGTTCAGTCCCGAGAGCGGACAGGGACTGAGGTTTTACTGTATTTTGAAACTGACTAATGTCGCTGTTAGATGATTGAAAGAGAAAGAGAAAAGCCGGATAGAATTTTGCTTTAAAAATGATCGTTTCGAAGTTACGTCGTGCTGAAGTACTAATAAACGGAGAAATGGGGCCAACATCAGTTCAAAAAAAATTCTCATGTGCCTTTGCTCTGACAGTGAACCTTCCAAAGCTACAGCTTGCTGATGTTGATTTTTTGCAGATGCAGAAATCTTGAGGGTTATATTTCTGTTGTATTTTCATTCATCGTCTACCATGATGGACCTGTGAAAATCATCAATCATCTTGGCTGGAAAACCTGGAATTATCATGGAATTCCATTCTGGCAGATAACTGGACACCCTGCAGTGGATTAACAGATTCTTAACTCATTTTTCAAATGACTCTTATTGAAATGGATGAGATGAGGTATTCCATGTCAACTTGACAAATGATTTTCGATCACCATATTTGATCTGAATCGTGATTTTAAAAGGAATAATTGTTTCAGCTCTCATTTTTCGAAACCACAAACATGGCTTTTTGTTACATGTTATACATTTTTTTCAGAGTATTCCTTGCTCGCGGATGGCTATTCGAGGCCATATCCAAACATGGAAATTAATAATCTTATTTTGGGCGACGGCTAGTGCAAAAAAATTTATTTATTTTTTATTATTTGAATACGGCTTACGTATATATAAACCAAACGGCTGCAACGGCTGGAATGAGAACGAATGATATCATGTATTTTGAGAGACTTCAGTTCGGTGTAAAACTCGTCTGAAAATTCCTTCAATGCTCATCAACTAACCTTTCACATCAATTCTCGTGCAAATTGGGGCACTTTCTTGGTTAAAACTTCAATTCCTTCTCTTTGCTGTCAAAAGGTCAACCTTCTTGGCTGTCCCCATCTCTCAAACGTGCCGGTTTTTTCGTCAACCTTTTTCTTGTAAAATGCAATGCGATTTCATCTTGATGCAGCGATTTCTGTACTCCAAAAATCTTTACTTTTCTTGTTACCCGACCTAAGCCCAGTTGTCTAACCTACACGTCACTCAAACGCACCGCCCTGAAGTTCCTGAAGAGCGAACAACCGACAACCGCAGCGCAAACCAATCAAGATAGGTTTTAAAAAGCTTCAATAATGAAACTCGAAGTTCGAATACTCGCGCGAATTCACGCACGTCAACCGATCCTTTATGAGGGGATTAATTGAATCCCCGGAGATTCGCATAGTTTCTTTTTGAATAAATTGCCCGTTATTGTTTGAAGTGAAACCTGAGTTTGCTGCTGCTAACCCCTGCTTCTCCCCTCCACCTCGGCTTGCCGTAGCGTTCCCCGCCCCTCTACCAAATACTTTGCTGCCGGTCGTCTTTGTTTGTTTCGGAATAAGAATTTCAGATCCTGGAGAGAATTGATGCGAAAGGCATCTGGCGCCCAAACAACCCCTGCTTTACCCGTTGAGTCGATACGGCAGATCCGTATCGACCAGATTGGTTGATTAGTGATTACCTTGGGGGTCGATGAGATCGACCCAGGATAATTGTAGATTACCGTGACCCCGTGAGTCAATGAGCGGAGATTTATTTCCAGATTTCTTCCCAGTGCAGGACTTGTACTCTGACGCGGCCAGAGCACGGTTATAAAAAGTCCTCGTCACAGTTGATATGCTGCTGATTCACGGCGAATGTCGCTTGAATTGAGGGCAGCTATGCAGCATTATGCAATAAGATATCCCGATAGGTGGGTCTTGTGCAAATCGACCGACATTATTGGTGTGAAAAAAAACGTATTACTTCCAAAGATCCATTATTACAATAAATTACAATGGAATGCATTATGCTTCCAATGCAATGATTGTCATCAATAATTAACTAAAATTATTCCACTTCAACTGATTCGTCGTTATTCGGTGTTTAATTATGAATCAAGCTTTGTTTCAGAGTAACTCCAACTGATACAGTATTCACAAATTGCGAGCAACGCTTGCGTGCCTCAGGTTCCGTGAAACGACGACAGAATCGTAGGGAATGCCCTGTTACGCGTGGCATTACCGAGGAAGTTGTCTTGGCTGCGGTGGCCGCTGATCCTCATATTAGTATGAGGGATATCAGCAAATAGTATATTTCGATACTAGAGCGAAAAATTTTTTTTGACACGAGTGAGAGGTCTGTCGCCCGAGCGAAGCGAGGGTGACAATCTCACGAGTGTGAAAACAAATTTTTCACGTGTATCGAACACAATTTTTCATCACAAACGTGCGTAAAGTGCGATTATCTGCACGCTTGCGTGCAGATAAAGGCACTTTTCTGCACGGCGTGATGAAAAATATTGTTCCAATCAGCCAAACCTCGGTTGTCCGAATATTAAAAAACTACAAATTTCACCCTTATCACATGCAACTAGTGCAAGCATTACATGACAACGATGCTGTAAACAGATTGGTCTTTTGTCATTGGATGTGGGAAAATATTCAGATAGATAATAACTTTTTATCTTACATCATGTTTTCTGACGAATCACGCTTCAATAATACGGGCGTAGTTAATCGCCACAATATGCATTATTGGAGCGACGTTAACCCTCAGTGGATGCGGGAAGCAGGTTGTCAAGTCCAGTGGGGAGTCAACGTTTGGTGTGGCATCATCGGAGATGTGATCGTAGAGCCATATTTTTTTCAAGAGCATCTCAATGGTGCTCGGTATTTAAATTTTTTACAACAAGTGCTACCCGGCCTGTTGGAAAATGTACGTCTTGCTATACGAATGCAAATGTGGTTCCAGCACGATGGAGCCCCTGCTCATTTTTCCAGAATTGTGCGTCAGTTTTTGAATGGTAAGAACCTGCATGATTACATCAGATTGAGTATCATAAAAAGCTGTATTGACCGAATCCATCTCAAATCGGGCAGGCAAGGCTAAAATGGAAATCGTGATTTCACGGAATTATTTCAAATTGAAATATGTTGTTGTTCGACTAAAAAACAGTGACCCGTATTTTTTTGTTTTGGAAAAAAAAATCTTGCTACGAAGTTACGGCTATTTGAACATTTAATCGTGCGCTACCAAAGTTCTTGGAAAGGGAACACTTTTTTTCTTAATAACGCTATATCTGCGGAACGGATCATCGCAAATACTTCATCTTGGTCTCATTTTGTGGGGTTTTTCGCACTCTCTTGGAATTCGAAGAAAAATTTGAGGATTTTTGAAAATTGACGGAATTGTCACGTCTGGTCCCACGGTCCATACGACGCCTACCCTCACACACTCTCACACACACACACACACACACGCACTTAGACTTAGACTTAGACTTAGACTTAGACTTAGTTAACTAGATCTTAGAATATCTGCACCCCGCTATCTTACTCTTTTCGCATAAGCCTGACGGCGCATCACCCGATACTTCGCGTACCGTGGGATAGCTTGGTCAGTCTTATGCACTCCCCTCACCCTTCCCGCTGGCTTCTTCAGTCTTGACTGAATTAGCTGGACTCACTTCTATAATAACTCTCTTGAGGATAACATCCCCCTTCGCTAGTAGTAGTTAATATTGTACACTCTGACTCTTACTTGAATACTTGAATAAACGCTGATATATAATTACTTTGTTCTACGCAGAAACTCTCACTTACTTTATTTATATCTTAGACCTTCGGTATACTTCTGTATCTTTATTCGGGGTGAACCCTTATAAATATACTTGACTGGCTTAGGCTTGTTACACTGGTGGCAGCGGTCTTGTTACACTGGTGGCAGCGGTAGTCCCCGAAACGAAGGTTAAAGTGATAAAGTGAAAATTTAAAAAGAGATTAGCATCAAATATTCGCAGATCTGGAAACGGCCAATCCAGAATCGTAGAATAGGTGCGACGCGTATGTGAAAAGCTCTAAGCTAAAAGTGATTAGTGCAGCAACTACATTCAAGAAATCAAGTGCTACGAAGAAATAGTGAAACAATTAAATTGCTACATAAGAAAGTCAAAATATACATCGACGCGAATAAGTGCAAAGAAGAAGTCAAACAACACCAAGCACTGTCGATGATAAATAGTTTTAATAGTAATTAATCATTAATTATAATAAATACCTCGCATTCTCAATAAGACGACGGAAGATAAAATTATAATAAATACCTCGCATTCTCAATAAGACGACGGAAGATAAAATTATAATAAATACCTCGCATTCATAAGACGACGGAAAATAAAATAATAAATACCTCGCAACCATAAGACGACGGAAGTTAAAATAATAAATACCTCGCATTCTCAATAAGACGACGGAATATTAATCATTAAGAAATTCAAGTGAACAGTGATTCATAAAAAATTTGTGCTCTCGCAAACGTAAGACGACGAGACTAACCTGCCAATCAGACGCAGCGATAACCATTGAAAATTAAATCTCTCGCAAACATAAGACGACGAGAATTTAATAACTAATCGAAGACTGAAAATTAATCGAGTCATTCGAAACCAAAAAACTCCACACCGAACGAGCCCCGGTATCCTGAGCGAACGAGAGAAGCAGACAAGGAGGACTTCAGTTCAACGCAGAGCCCAGCTGTACCCAGCAGCTAGCCGTCGCTAGCCGTCGCTAGCCGTTGCAGCCGCCAGCCGTCATCGACGATCACCGATCGTCACCCCACCACCCAAACCCCTTGTCAGAAGAAGCTTACATCAATCGCAACCATGCGATACCTCTTCGCAGCCCTCGCCATACTCAGCTCATTGTAAGTCTCCGAGATTCAATAGAAATTAATATTATTTTGTTTAGTTTGTAATTAGTAAATAATTCAAGATGCCGGACTCAGCAGCATCTACTCCTTCATACTTGACAATCCAAGCAGTTGCCGCGTTGATTCCTAATTACAATGGTTCAAACATGACAGTAAAATCTTTTATAACAAAAGTCGAAAACGCGAAACGTTTAATCGCTCCACAGGATTTAGCCGTATTTACTGCGCTAGTCCGCTCCAAAGTTGACGGTGATGCAGAATTAGCACTGTCGGACAACCGTATTGACCATGTAAGCAACCTTCTGGCCGATTTGAAAAGAGCCTTTGGTCCGAAGCAACGTTTATCTGACGTAGAAATATCAATTGCAAGAGCTTGTCAAGCACGAAACGAGTCAGTATTAGAATATGGAAATAGAATAGAAAAACTCGTGCGCTCAGCCCACGAAATAATCGAGTCTCACGAATCAGCCGATGAAGCGGCAGTTTTAGTTAAGCATTTAAAACAGAACTCGATTAACTCGTTCATAAAAGGCTTAGCGGGCGAATTAGAGCTTAGGGTGTCTTGCGAAAACCCAAGAACTCTAAGAGAAGCGATTGATCTAGCAATAGGCGCAGAAAAGATCATTCAAGAAAGATTACAATTAGAAAGTCAAGCCAACTTAGAAATTAAGCAATCGAGCGAGAGTCGCTCAAATAACCATTCAAAGCCATCACCGCAACGCGGTTCAGAAAATTTTTGCACATTTTGTAATAGAAACAGCCATTCTACAGAAGAATGCAGATCAAGACCGCGCGATTCAAAAAATTTTTGCACATTTTGTAACAGAAACAGCCATTCCACAGAAGAATGCAGATCGAGACAGCGCGCCAATCAATACTGTACATTTTGCAACAGAAACGGTCACTCATACGAATTTTGTAACAGAAGAAACCTCCAGGATCAATACAATTCCCAAAATCCAGGATCCTACCAATCCAACAACAATAACCAAGGTTCTTATAACCACCAGCAAAGTCATAATTCCTTCAACAATGGTTACAACCAGAATCAGCGCTCTAACAATTCACCAAATTATCAAAAATTTCAATCTCACAACCAGCCACATTATAAAAATTACGGGCAACAACCACAGTTCGATAATCAGGGACAGCACAATAATTATCAACATCAATCAGATCAATACGACGATAGAAACGATCCTCAAAATCCTAATAATCCGTATCAGCAGCAACAAAATAACACGCAGGTCAATTACACGCGTTTTCCTCAGCCGGATCGGCATCAGCAGCAACAACAACAGCAACAATTCTCAAACAACGCGCTAAATTTAAACGAGTATCGGGACCGCCGCGTGGACGCGCCGACAGTCCGTACTTGAGTAGAGCGTCCGAAAAATTCGAGAAACCATTGAATGACCCGATAATAATCGACGACGACGACGACGACGATTTACCGAATGTTTTTCCAGATGCGACTAGTCTAATAGTCGGATTAATCAATAACACTATAGCAGAAAGTTTGAAAGCAAAAACCTCGGTGACATCTCAAATACCACTGACCGATTCAAAACGTCACCTGAACACCCGCGACTTGTATGAAAACCCCAGTCTAGTGACGCAATCTCGAGATCGACAAGAATCTGTCCAAACGTTCAGAGTTGGATATTTCACTTCGCAAAAAATTACGGAAAATCCTGATGAGAGAATGATATTGCCAAACCCAAAATCAGTTAAACGCAAAGTAAATACCGAATCTTATAACAGCGCGGAACCGCAAAAGAAAACAATAGCACGCAAGGTCGACTACTCAGATTACACGTATGACGCTGATAACGAAGACGCTTCAAGTCCAACCGTAGACAACATACGCGACCAACACACCAACTCCCCTGTCACGAATACACCAGAGTACGCTCAGGTGAATGATCCTGTAGACGCAAATACTACCAAACTCACATACATTAGAGATTTAACAGCTGAACTCGCGGAAAAGCAACAGAGACAGAAAAATAGCGAAACTCAAATCTCCACAGTAAATAAACATTTTCAAAAGAAATCTGCAATTAATATAGCACCGCCACGCAGACGAGATAACGACATTCGTTTCAAATCTTTCACCATCTCCAACCATCAATCAGGCACACTTAAAAGTCCTTCAGATTTGGATAACAGAAAAATTGTCAAGAAAACTCATAAGCGAATTTCAAAACCTGTTTATTCGAAGTTCTCATTCCCACAACGTGACCCGGAAACGAAAACTGTCGAACGCGAATATTTACCGCAAAATAGCCAATCCAAACCCATGGCCGGTACCTCTCGAGATCTTGATCCAAAGATTATACTACCATTAAGCAATTTCGTCACACATTCAGACGACCTGCCTCGAACAACTGATTCGATTGCCAAAGAATCAAACGCGGATTTGATCAAACAAATAGATAACTCAGCTCATTGCATCTCAGCTGACTGCACAGCCTCGCTTGGCGTAGCAGAGCGCAAGGTAACACGAGAACAGATACGCGATAAGAGATTCAAAGCAATCAAACCCAAGCTCACAGATGATTCTGACCGTTCAGCATCAAAAGCAAAAAGACCGTCACCCGAAATTCTACCTCCTCCTCGACCGCCAGAGTCAAATATAAAAAGACCGTCACTTCAAATTTTACCTCCTTCTCGACCTCCAGAGTCAAATACAAAAAGACCATCACCCGAAATTCTACCTCCTCCTCGACCGCCAGAGTCAAATATAAAAAGACCGTCACTTCAAATTTTACCTCCTCCTCGACCCCCTGACCCTATTGCAGAAATTCCACCTTCCAACGCCCCACCACCTCTTCATACGACCAAAAACGCAGATCTCCTCCACATCGTTCCTCTCCTTCATCAGCTGTAGACTCAGACCAAACACCTGACACTCCTGTTCGCTTATCAACGACTCACACACATTCAAACCAACACAGCAAACATGCGATTGACGAACGCGACCTTAACAGCGATACTTTTGATTAACCGATGGTAATATCCGTCCTTCCTCCCGCAGAAATCTCTGACCCCTTAATGATAGTTTCAACCTACAAGGACACTCTTGACAACAATTTTGCAAAAAAAAAAAACAAAAAAAAACTTACATCAACCGACAGACTCGCTTCCGACTTATCAAACCAGACAAATTAATTTTCAAGCAATTTCCAGAATCCGACCCTATTTTCCCTTTTATGTTACAAAAATCGTTCGCATAAAATTATATCAGTTTAAATCGAACTTAAAGATTTGCTTTTTTTTTTCCAAAGTAACCGATTGCAAGATAAAACAGATTCTTGCGACGCATTCTTGATCATCCTTCGAAATTTAGTTTAACAACACATTTTTTTAAATATAAGCTTCGTATTACAATATTTACAATTAACAACTATTATACGTTTTTCATGCATTAAAACAAACCCCTCGAAGAAATATATTGTTATTATCCATTAGCCACAAAACCAAGAACATTTGTATCAAAATTATTCGAAAGTTTAGAAACAACCCCCACCACTTCGAAATATTAATTACCCACCATTTCATTTCAATTAAAAATTAAGTATAATAATAAGACACATTTGTATTCACCAACATCCAATAAATAATTTGTTTTCCTTTCAACATCTACCACATAAGACCGATAAAAACAATTAAATTAAAATTACAACAACCTTATTGCATTCATTTTAGAATTAAGAATAGCCAATAGATGACATTTGTATTTGACCAACAATATCCAATAAACCAATTTTCAAAAACAAAGTTCACTAACCCGCTTAAACGCGCACTAACCCTAAGCGCATTTACCCTTAAGATCAATGCACCAAATTGTATCAATTCATATCCATAAGTAAATTTCAATCAATAGTTAACTTCATAAGTCACACAAAAATTAAACACATTCATATTGTAAACCAAATTCACAACAACACAAACACCATTGATAATTAAATTACCATTTTAGAATAATTTCCAAAATTTAAGTAATCATAAGAAAACATTGTAAACTAACCTTAAGGTGGCTCAAGCGCGAACACGTTCACGAACAGAAAAAAATAATTTTTCAGTATATTGTACATACAGTACTCATCTTCACGTACGCAAAATCTCAGACCAGGTCATCGACTAGATAAGAGAGATAAATATTGTTGAAATTCGATTTTTTAACACGGGGCTTATGGGAGAATGAGGCTGAATTATTTGGGCCGAGTAATATCTCTGCATCTACCGAACAGATGTTGACGAGAAACTAGAGTAACGCTGATTAGACCACGAGGATTGCAAATACAACGATAAAGTGGGGGGTCATCGACTTCTGTTATGAGATATTCAATGTCAAAGTTTCGAAAACTTTGAAATTCAGAGAGGTTATGGGACCGCGTAGAAATTCGGCAGCTGGACAGAATTATGATAGCTGAGCGCATGCGCGAGAATCGAAGCTCCGGCCGTTTATCACTAGAGAGAGTGAGACAGATAGTCGCGATGTTGCCATACTTCTGTATGCAGTATCGTAACATGAAATTATTCTTATTTCACGGTCTTTATTTACTGGCATACAACTAATGACTTATGCATGAAATTGTCAATAATTTGATCGCGAGTAACTGTATTATGACAATCTTGCGTTTTCGAGGAAAAATAGAGGGCCTTGCTTTAGCCCCCGCGAAATTCGGACCTTCGTGCTTGAGCCACCTTAAGCACATTTAAATTTAAGTACATCATAATTGTAATCGAACCTTATTTTTTTAGTTTATACCTTCTTTACTTGAAACACATGCTTAACACCCTATGTTTCATCTAACGGGGGGGGTGTCACGTCTGGTCCCACGGTCCATACGACGCCTACCCTCACACACTCTCACACACTCTCTCACACACACACACACACACACGCACTTAGACTTAGACTTAGACTTAGTTAACTAGATCTTAGAATATCTGCACCCCGCTATCTTACTCTTTTCGCATAAGCCTGACGGCGCATCACCCGATACTTCGCGTACCGTGGGATAGCTTGGTCAGTCTTATGCACTCCCCTCACCCTTCCCGCTGGCTTCTTCAGTCTTGACTGAATTAGCTGGACTCACTTCTATAATAACTCTCTTGAGGATAACATCCCCCTTCGCTAGTAGTAGTTAATATTGTACACTCTGACTCTTACTTGAATACTTGAATAAACGCTGATATATAATTACTTTGTTCTACGCAGAAACTCTCACTTACTTTATTTATATCTTAGACCTTCGGTATACTTCTGTATCTTTATTCGGGGTGAACCCTTATAAATATACTTGACTGGCTTAGGCTTGTTACACTGGTGGCAGCGGTCTTGTTACAGAATGACGTTCATTTTTCGAAAATTAGGGAAACCCGATTTTCTCGAAAAGTGATTTTTTTATTTTCTCAAAAATTTCACACAATATGTGGGGTGATACGACGGATATATCCTATGAGTTTCATCGCTGCTAAAACACTGCTTCATAACGAGAAAAAAAAATTTCGTGCGTCACTGAAATTCGTCAATTTCTGTGCTGGTGTCTACTTTGTGAGCATCGTTGAGATGTGTACAGATTTTTCGATCCAAATAATATTACCTAAACTTGATACATACGTAACTGAGGGAGTACATGGCCAAATACCGTATGATGTATAAGACTACCACGAAAAAAATACAAAATTTACAATCAGGGATTTATTGTAGTAATAACAATATCGTACAATAATAATATGATCATAACTACATAATATTAAATAATGAATCTATGAAAAATATAATATAATAGTATAAAATCTACAGATCTTGCATGTAACGCAAGCAGCTGATGCATTGAAAATGTCCTATCTTAGTTTTCATGCATTTTTTCATCTGAATCTCTGAATTTACATGCTGCGCTATTATTATTGCCATCTATGATTACACTAAGAATCATTATGTGCACAGTGAAATCTACATCACCTAAATGTCCCTCGTTCTATTAATTTTGTTCTTTTATTATTTATTTCTTCAACTTTTCATTACGCACTTCCGTTGCATTGCTTCCGTTGCATCGCTTCCGTTGCATCGCTTCCGTTGCATCATTTCAAGATTTGACCCCACAGACCTCACTAAAAACGGAAGCATTTTCAATGCTAATAATAATATAATGATAAAATCTACCGACCTTGTGTGTAATGCAAGCCTCTGAAGGCATTGAAAATGTCACCTGTTCTCTCGTTCTTAGTGCATTTTGTTTTCATATATTTGTATCTGTCGCATTTTGATTTGAATTCTCTTAAAATGAAGTTTAAACAAAATGTAATCTTGACAGATCGATGATCGGTAACAATCTGATAGATTAACCATTACATTTGGATCGGTCACAATCTGACACATCGATCATCCATAATCTTTTCCCATTTTTCTTCCTATTTTCATCTTTTGTCTTTTGCAAACTTTTTTCATCCGCATTGTTGTTACTTTCGTTTTGCACGCATTTCTGTCCCGTTCACATTTTTGTTGCAGTTTAACATTTGATCCCCTATACCTCACTGTATACTATATACCACGAAAATAGAAGCATACTCAACAATATTATTATACGATATTGTTATTACTACAATAAATCCCTGATTTTTAATTTTGTATTTTTTTCGTGATAGTCTTTATTAGCAGATCAATATTTGGTCTACGATGTTATACATCATACGGCATTTGGTCATTTACTCCCTCAGGTACGTATGTATCAAGTTTTAGTAATATTATTTGGATCGAAAAATCTGTACACATCTCAAAGAAACCCACAAAGTCGACACCAGCACAGGAATTGACGAATTTCAGTGACGCACGAAATATTTTTTCTCGATATGAAGCAGTGTTTTAGCATCGATGAAACTTCGAGGATATATCCGTCGTATCACCCCACATATTGTGTGAAATTTTTTGGAAAATAAAAAAATCACTTTTCGAGAAAATTGGGTTTTCCTAATTTTCGAAAAATGAACGTCATTCCGTCAATTTTCAAAAATCCTCAAATTTTTCTTCGAATTCCAAAACAGTGCGAAAAACTCTACAAAATGAGACCAAGATGACGTATTTGCGATGATCCGTTCCGCAGATATAGCGTTATTAAGAAAAAAAGTGTTCCTCTTTCAAGAACTTTGGTAGCGCACGATTAAATGTTCAAATAGCCGTAACTTCGTAGCAAAATTTTTTTTTCCAAAACAAAAAAATACGGGTCGCTTTTTCTTCATCAAACAACAACATATTTCAATTTGAAAAAATTCCGTGACATCACGATTTCCAGCCTGCCCGATTTGAAATGGATTCGCTCTATTTCTTGTGAGTATTGAATTGCAGCATTGACTTCAAATAGCTAACATAAGGTTTGGGAAAAGTAAGTCATTATCATTGAAAGGTTGATAAGTTGATAATCTTGCTATGCCAATAAAGAAACATGCTCGTAGTTGTCTTCCACAAAAAGGTATGGAGAAAAGTGCATCGGTAGAGGGTGTGCTGTACCCTGGCCGCCTCGTTCGCCCGATTTAACTTCTCCTGATTTTTTTTTTGTGGGGTTACCTAAAAGCGGAGGTGTATAAAACGCAGCCTGCAAATCTTGAAGATCTCAAAAACAGGATTACAACAGCATGTGCAGCTATAATTCCAGAAACTTTGCGTGCAGTGAGGGAAAATATGGAATTAAGAGTTATGAAATGTATGGAACAAGATGGAAATCAGTTTGAACATGTAATGTAACTTGATACTCAATAAACAGGAGTTGAAGGTCCTAATCCGCTCATTGTTTTCATTCGACGATCATCAATACCTTACTCGACCTTACCAGGTATGGTCGGTTTGATGTAAGCTTAGATTTTGATAACAGCTTGTGATTGGCCAAGGGGCGGAGCAATTGGCAGTAATAAGCCCCTCCCTCGTTCAGAGTCGGAGAAAACTCATCCTGTATACAGTTTCCAAAAGCGGGCGTAAAGTGCTTACTTTACAAATTAAAATGTAATTGATAATTAAATTTTTGTCAATTACAAATTAAAAATGTAATTGGCAATTGAATTTCTCCCAATTACATTCTTCTCCCAATTAATTTCTTCCAATTACAAATTACAATTGTAATTGGTAATTGAATTTCTTCCAATTACAAATTACAAAAGTAATTGATAATTGAATTCTTTTCAATTATAAATTACAATTGTAATTGGTAATTGAATTTCTTCCAATTACAAATTACAAAAGTAATTGATAATTGAATTTTTTTCTAACAAATTAAAAATGTTTTTGCTAATTGAATTTCTCCCAATTACAAATTCCAAAAGTGATTGATAATTGAATTTTTTTCAATTACAAATTAAAAATGTAATTGGTAATTGAATTTCTTCCGAGTAAAAATTACTACTGTAATTGGTAATTGAAATGTAATTAATTACACAATGTAATTGGATGCTGCCCAACACTGTTCACTAGAAACTGAAATAATTTTTATTTAAAAATATAATGAGTAAGCGGCAAAAATAAAACAGAAAGGAGCAAGGAAATTACCTAGAGCAGTAAGTACTAATTATTTTTACTAATATTACTTTACGTAATTTTGCCTACTTATTGTATCTATAAATAAAAATTATTTCAGTTTATAATGAAGACGACGAACCGTCGTGGAAACGATCAACACAATTTAACTGTAATTAATTGATTTTGATCGCTCCTTCGACTCGACTGCATTGACTTGCTCACTACATAAAATCAGATAATGTGCTCAGTTTTTTGGAGTTGAAAATAAGTCATGCCTAACCTTGATACTGACAAAAGTTCTGTAGGTGGACTATATTTTCGTTCGAATTTCTTACGTGCATGAGAAACAAGCAAATAATAATAATAATGATGATGATAATAGTAATAATAATACATATATTTTTTTTTAAGGCAGGGTGAGAATGCGTTACGCACCATAGGGAAGCTGTTGCTGCAATAATATTAATAATAGTGATAATAATAATAATGATAATGATAATAATAATGAGGATAATACCTAACTAATAATTATACTAATTAATTTGGATCGTCAAAGTTTGATACATTCTAATACAATAATACTATCGTTATGAGCATATTTTAAACAACTTTATAATGCAGTGATAAGCAATAAATGTGACAGGCCTGATTATTCAATCTATTTATTCATAATACCTACACTTTCTCAGAGTCTAGAATACTTCGAGGGAAGAATGTAGATGAGGAAATTTGAGGTTATACCTGTTAAGGAATACGCCATTAACCTACTCAAAGTTTTACCGGTGAGGTCAGATCTGGTAATTCAGGATTCAGTGCGGGAGGATGGGTCAATTAAACACACTTTCGGATGAACTGCACACAATTTATAATGTTTATTGTATTATTTTCCGTATAGTTGGTTTACAATGTACTTGAGGTTGACGAATGTATTTACGAGTACGATCGCCGTGCGAGGTTTCTTATAGCGAGACCAGGCTCACACTGGCTTATCTGCGTACAGAAAATATAGTACGCGCAAGTTCGTACAGTGTCAACACCGACCGACGGTTGTCGAATTTGAACTTAAATCTAGCTTAATCTATGAGTTGCCCAAACAATACCCATGCACCTAATGTCCCCGTATTAGGTATTCTTTAAGCTGGTAATAATTAATAATAATTGAATTTTCTTGTCTACTTACTTGCTCCTCAATATATCTTTTATTTTTCCTGTCGTCGTTTTCTTCTTTTCGATCGGATGTTTATGTGATTCACTATGAAGTAACTTCAAAAGGCGGGAAACGAGAGTCGCACGTGTGACAAGGGACGACGGCAACATCGCAGAATTCAAGTCGGAAAGGCGCGCGCAGTCCGGCTCACGAATTGTTCGGACGCATTCACATGACAGTTGCAACTGACGTGTGATTGGTCTGCACGGTGTGTGAGTGCCCACGAACCCCGTACGTGTTCCGACAGCCGAACACTGGACACTGAAAAGTCTGTGCTCCCGGCTTAATCAACGTCCTCTTAAATGTAACAAAGAAGTGGTCCGTAAGAGTGGTGGTTGGTAAACAAACAACTAAACCAATATATGTCAAGCGTGGGGTGTAACCTAGAGAGCCATGGATTGAACAGGGAGCCGGAGGTTGACGGCACCACAGTAGTGAGCAGGTACGGAGACTCGTAGGAATGGTGCGCACAAAACAACAGGACCGATGGGCAGAAACGTGGGGAAAACACCTGGCCTACGGGCGCATCGTGTCAGCTGAGAGGAACTGTATCGCCTTCCATGCGTACACGTCGAAGTTTATGGATAACTGGCGTGTATCCATGCTGCACGCAGCGGCCGAAGATCAGGACCAAGGACTGGGAGCCAACCCGGACACCAGGGTGATGTGCCCCAGGGGCAGCAACGCGCAGGTAACAGCGTACCACGTGTCGTCGGCGTGCCTAACCCCTGAGTATAACACACGGCATGACATAATCGTGGCCAAGATGCTGCGGACGTTGTACACCTGTCACGGGGCCCCGGCAGAGGCGATGGGAAGGTGCCAGTTCACCAGGGCAATGGCAACTGAAGAGTGTCGAAGGGGTGCGGTCAGAGAGGGGGGTAGAGGGGGTAGAGTGGGGTAGAGAGATTTCTCGCGCGACGTCGGATTGTATCGAGGACACGGTTGCCGCCGAAGGTATAGCACGCGAGGATCGCGTGTCGTGTATGTGGTTAAACGTCTATGCGTTATACGCGCGGAGATACCACGGATTCAACAGCGAAAAGGTTGTTGCCACAGCCAAATCGTTCAAGGGGGACAACCTGCGGGAATACGCCAGAGCGTATCGCGCTCGAACTGGACGTTCGAGCCTTGGCCGTATTCGGGATGACCAATCGGTAACGGTCAACGAACTGACCAAGCTGATCATAAATCCCACGTCGTTGTTCAGTTGCTTGGTACGTTCTACGGTGGGTGACGTCGACGAGGAGAAATTGTTCTCAAGTGTTGCCGAGGATGTCGCGCAATATGTGGAGTTCTTTCCGATACTACTACTAGTCGGCGTACATGCGAGCCACATATATCGATATCACCATTATGACTGGGTGCGCGTCATGGCACCTCGAGACGCCGCAACAAAGGAGCCGGCACCGGGGGACAGCGGTGCGGTGAGGCGGCTGCAGACTTTAAAACGTTTTGTGGCGCTGAAAAAGAGCACGATTGCGGTCCTGCCGACTGGGCTGTGCAAGAAATTGTCAAATTTAAAGCAAATGCGCAATAATCCCAGCCTCCTGATCGACACCGTACGCGGGAAGGATAAGAAGGGCAAGGGTAGGAGGATACGCTTACCAGTAAATCCCCACCGTTCGGACGATCCGGTGCAACAGATTTTGGACAACGTGGCGGCTCTGTGTCCCGGAGTGTCTCCACCGTCCACTCCTCCGCCTTCGCCAAATGTTCCGCGGCTGAGAACGCGTCCGTCGCCGCGATGCACCGTTCTCGGGTCGAAGATTGTGAAGTCTACGAAACGCAAGTCGCCCGCTGGCGGTCAGTCCTCCCCGGCAACGCCGAATAAAAAACGGCGCACGACGAGGGCCGTTGCATCACCCGGATGTTCGTGGGGTGCACCCGGGGTCGATAGACCCGCCACGACTCCGCCTCCGATCTCTCCACCTCTATCGCGACCTCCGACGATGGACAGCTCTGATTCGGATTGAATACTTTTCTTTCATTCGGTTTTTCTAAGTATTATAATTCTTATGTCGTCCGTACATATTCAACCGTATGTAGTCCGTAGGTCTATCTTTTCTTTTGTTATTGGTGTTGTTATTTTCTGACGCCAAACTCATGTAGTCCGTAGGCTATCTCTTCTGTTATTGTTGCGTTATTTTTCATCTGAATATTCGTCGCGTTATCGTTGACGTGTTACGTTTTCTCTAGTTATTTTTTTTTTTGTCCTTATCAATTTGTTATGTTTTCTTATGATTATGCGTTGCCGCTTTGTTGGTTATTTTTAGTAGTGTTTTCAAACGCATAGTGGTTTTCATATGGCGCATTATTGATCTTTCCACTGATTTAAATAAAAGAAACGAGCCGAAGGTAATACCTCACGGGTGGTCGGGAAACTTACCTTTTTTTTTTTAAACCATACATACACCTTTTTTTATACTGTAGGTCTTCCTACTCCTTCGCCGTCGTGCACCGGTGAAGCCACAACAACTCGACAACGCACCGACCGATATCGCTCATTTTTGGTGCGTGAGTGCGCCGTCAGGTCACGCGTGTGTACACGCGTGCCCGACCAATTCTGGTATTCGGCCGTACGGAAGTGTTTATACATAGGGTGTGTTCGTAAAACCGACCGAGTCCGCAGTTCGTGGACTGAAACTATCGGGTGGTGACGTCACCGCGTTCGTAATACCAAGTCATCGACCGAGTGATCCAACCACGCAGACCGTCAATATGGCGGCATGTGGCGGAAGTCGGGCTATTACTGTGCCGGATGTTGTGACCGGCAAGCAGTACCGGCAAGCGACCTGTTTGGCGGCAATTAGCGCATCCAACGCATCAACTCAAAGATGGAAGGCGTCATTGCGGAGTGCGATTTCTACAAGTACAGAGACTTATATCCAAAAGTTTTCATACACGTGCAGTCGGATTGCTGCTTAGTCGCAAGTAAGTAAATAATGCACTTCAAATTTGTCACAGTTAAATTCTTCGTTCGATCATTATACCCTTTTCGTTGTTATTACCAACTTTTCGGAGGTGAATTTCTTCGTTTAATTATAACCCATTGAAGGGGAGACTACGGTGAAATTTTGTAAATCGCTATTAGAGGTCGTACAAAAAAGCTGTGTCTAACTGCACATAACCTGTGACTTCAAAAAGGGAGCCCGTGCCGGCAGCACAGGATGTTTACGGCAAGAAAATCATACCACACACACGAGTAAAAACGCAGACAGTATTCTATAAAAGATGCTGTGTTGGTCCTGTGCTAGAGCCACGGGTTTTTGTGCGATTAGACGCAGCTATAAAAAAATCCTTTCAGCAGTTTTTAAATAAGGCAGTGATAGCCGGGCGGTACCGGCACCCATGTACAATGACGGTAGTGTGCGTTAATTAGTCCACAGCTGGTGGGTGGAGTCTGCCGGCATGGCATGAAGAATATTTCTAGCTCAAGCTCCTTACCGGCATGTAACTCGTCGGACGGTAGCGAACTTAGAATTTTTCTGACCAGAGTTCGCTACTGGCAGGTGTCTCGCCGGACGGTAGAGAATTATTTCAATGAATTTTTGAGGCTACCAGCAGTATGGACTGTGTGAGAAAATTTCAGCCTCCTGCGATGAAAGTTTAAGCGCAAGGAACCTTGCGAAGAAGATTTTACTCACTGCTGCCAAAAATTCATTGCGCTTACACTTTTATCGCAGAAGGCTGAAATTTTTTCTCACAGTCTATACTGCCATTATCCAAAAACTGCCGAAAGAATTTTTTTCATACACCTCTTTTTGATATTGTCAGAATTTAACAACCTATTTTTGCAGAACATTTCACCGAAGTCTCCCCTCAAGTCAATAGTCAACTGAACTTGTAATGTACTTGACTACCTAGTCCAAAAACTCAATTTCGATCCTATAATAATCCTGAGTCATGACTCGGACTCGTTCATTGGGACACATGAGAATTTATATATGTTAAGTATTTTTTTACTGATAATCAAATATTTTTAATAATCAGTTCAATCTTGTAGAAAATGTATAATTATGAATTTATATTCCGGATCGATACTGTGAAGTACGCAATATCAACAATAATTTATGCTGATCATTTTAGACCCACCCAAAATAATGAAATCAGCTGCCGGTATAGAATTGGCGAGCCAACCACCTGAGCCATCAGCAACCAGTATGGCAGAAGCAGATGACCCATCTGAACGATCATCTCCAGCGGGTGAAGGTGCGACCCCATACATATGGCCAAAGACTGCAACGAAGTTGTTAATCGATGAATACATCCCAATAAACACAGGTACGTTGAAAAGACGTGGAAAAAACGTGGCAAAAGTGGAAATATGGTGGACGTGGATGGATTATACGTGGATTCAACTCGTGGATTTTTATGGTACGATGTCCGCTGGAGACACGTGGATCCGATCTTTTTAGAAACGTATAATCCACCATCACCGTGGAATACACGGACAATACACGAGGAATACACGTTCCTAATAAGCGTTCTTAACGATCTTTCCGCGTGATATAGACGTGTATAAAGTTAGGTGATGATCGGATAACATTAACAAACTCCAAACTTCAATTATCAAATGGTCAATCACTGTGCGTAACTTTCAAAGGCTAGCGTACATCGTATGTACCTTGAATCTTGTATCTTTTGTAAGAGCGGCGGCAGCCGCGGGGACAAGACTGTAGTCTCAGATCCAAGGAATCGTAGGTTCAATCCCATTGCCGTGCACTTTTTTTTTTTTTAATATTCATATTTTTATATGCTAATCGTAGACTCATAATGCTAAAACAAATTTTCAACTAACGGGAAATACATTTCAATGTAATTTTGCAATTTTATACCCATCTTTCCGGACCATGGAATACACGAGAAGTATACGAGTGGTTTACCCGTGGTTTACACGTGGTTTACACGTATTCGGTGTAGAGATGGACGCTACCCAATAAACACACAGTGGTTGATGTGTGGTATAATAAACGTATCTCGACACGTTAAGAAAACGTTGGTAATAAACGAGTTACATCGAATCTATGGGAAATACTCGTATATTATACCATAAAGTTTTAGGTACGAAGTCCGCCTGTTATACCAATTTTTCGATACGCATTACTTATACGGGAAATATACGTGTATTATACCATCAATTTTTGATCACTGTCCGCGATAATATTTATTCTTAAGGAGGCTCTAGCACAAAGGGCCGATTTGTGTGGGGGCTTACGCGAGGGCCTCTATTTTTACAGAAGACCGCAAGTTTGTCATAACATAGTTGCTTCCGATCAAATTATTGTTAATTCTATGAATACATTATTAATTTCGCGCCACTGAATAAAAACCGTGAAAGAAGAATAATTTTACGGTACGATACTGCATACATAAGTATGGCAACACCGCGATTCTCTATCTCACTTTCTCCAGTGCTAGACGGATGGAGGTTCAATTCTCGCGCAGGCGCTCTGCCATCATATTTCGGTCTCGCTGCCGAATTTCTACGCGGTTCCATAACCTCTCTAAATTTCAAATTTTTCGAGACTTTGACATCGAATATCTCATAATATGAGTCGGTGACCCCATACTGTATTATTGTATTTGCAATCCTCGCGATCTAATCAACATTACTATAGTTTTTCGTAAACATCTGTGTAGTAAATGTAGAGATATCAATTGGCCCATGTCTTTCGAGAGGGATCCTGCCATAAGGCCCATGTTAAAAATTCCAATTTCAACTATTTTTATCTTGCGTATTTAGTCGGTGACCCGGTCTGAAATCTCGCATACGTGAGAATGGGTGCTTGATTTATAATATACTGAAAATTTATTTTTTTCTGTGCATGACCCGTTTGTGCTAGAGCCTCCTTAAAATGTCAACCAAATGTTGTTTTTAACATAATAATGTATTATTAATAATAAAAAACCGTTATTAATGAAAGACAATTAAAAATTTAAGAATTAAAAAAAAAAAAGTGACTTCACGGGGATTCGATCCGGGAACCTCTCGGGTGTGAAACCAATCTCTTGTCCTTGCGCTGCTGCCAGCTCTTACGATGAACACAGAGTTTGAGGTACATAATATCTGCTGTACTACGGGACATTGGCAACAGCATTTTGTCATAAAAATGTGGATGTTAGGAAATTTTTAAGAGGTGAAAATTAGGTCGGGCACGCGGACATCGAGACCAAAAATATACCATGGATTACACGTGTAAAAAACGCTTTTTATTCGGTGGAAAACATGTGGAATATACCAGCACACAGAAACGTGTTTTCCACGTGTTTTCCACGGGTTTTCCTGGTATACAAGATACGTTGATTGAATGATGTGTGGTCCACGTATAATTTTTCCACTTATGCCGACTTTCCACATTGGACACGTTTAATATACGTATATTCGACGTACCTGTGTTTATTGGGTAAAACCAAAAGTTTGGTATCCACCGGAACCACGTGTCTCAGGCGGACATCGTACCCACAAATTCCTAGTCGAATACACGTTGATAAGACACGTTGATTCCATTACATATCAACCACTGTGTGTTTATTGGGATAGCACATAAAGCGCTGTTCAACAGTCCCTCGCTAACGAAAAGAACGGTGAGTTGTAAAATCATATGCATCCAGAGAATACTATTATGAAATTGTTTGAGAATTGGTTTTACTAGTGCACGTAGGATTCATTACTTTTAGAGGGCTTGTGGATTAAACTTTCGATCATTTCAATCGACTTGGAACGTCTGTAAAATTTGAACGTGTATCTTTAATTTTTTTTCAAACTACATGGAGATTGAATGAAACAAATTATTACACCAAACTGTCAATACTTGAAATGTAAACGTTGTATGTTATGCAATACATCACTTTTGTTCACATTCCTAGGTCTGGATAAGAATTGCAAGTGCACTACACAAAAAAAAAAAATTATGGTGACCTCTATACAAGCGGAAAACAAATGGAAACACCTAACAAGCCGCTACAAAATTGTCAGGGACAAGAATCACAACAGTGGTGCAGGGACTACCACCTGCCCTTCCTACAAAGAGATCGACGATATTCTAAAAAAATCGCCAAACATTGCTCCAATAAGTACTGCCTCGAATTTGGAAGGGATGCAAAATAACTCTGGCAATGTGAAAGCGGGATCATCTTCAACAAGTGCTGTTGGCAGACAGCGATCCCAAGCTGAACCAGAGTGGATGAAGGCTTGGCAAGATGGTGTGGCTGCTCGTCACACTGAAAAGCTTGCTGTTCTGGAGAAAATCGCTTCTGAAGAAAAAAAGTTCAACGCAGAACTATTGGATATAATCCGAAAAGGAGCAGCGACTGATACAGGGGGTTCGGCGGGTTCGGCATAATTTAATTCCAACTTAAGGTGGAACGCAAGCTGATTCACACTTCTAATTTTCAAAACCTATTTGAGCAGCAAAACACATCGATTGATGCGAAATTGATATCAGTGACGTAGAAAAAGTTAATGAAGGGTGTAAGGCTCTTGGATTTGCGAAAATCGAAAGACATAATTAGAATTTTGTGTAACAATATTGTTCTGTAACCCAAGGAAGTGCTGCCCCTCGTGGAGAGAGACAGCACTTCCTTGGGCTACAGAACAATATTGTTAAAAAAACTGTAATTACGTCTCGATTTTCGCAAATCCAAGAGCCTTACGCCCTTCATCAAGTTTTTCTACGTCACTGATATCAATTTCACATCAATCGAATGTGTTTTGGCTGCTCAAATAGGTTTTGAAAATTACAAATGTAAATCAGCTGTCATTTCCTCTTAACAGCCATGGTGTACTTTTGAGATTTTCGATAATAGACCGAATCCATTTCAAATCGGGCAGGCTGGAAATCGTGATGTCATGGAATTTTTTCAAATTGAAATATGTTGTTGTTTGATGAAAAAAAAGCGACCCGTATTTTTTTGTTTTGGAAAAAAAAATCTTGCTACGAAGTTACGGCTATTTGGACATTTAATCGTGCGCTACCAAAGTTCTTGAAAGAGGAACACTTTTTTTCTTAATAACGCTATATCTGCGGAACGGATCATCGCAAATACGTCATCTTGGTCTCATTTTGTAGAGTTTTTCGCACTGTTTTGGAATTCGAAGAAAAATTTGAGGATTTTTGAAAATTGACGGAATGACGTGCATTTTTAGAAAATTAGGGAAACCCGATTTTCTCGAAAAGTGATTTTTTTATTTTCTCAAAAATTTCACACAATATGTGGGGTGATATGACGGATATATCCTCGAAGTTTCATCGATGATAAAACACTGCTTCATATCGAGAAAAAATATTTCGTGCGTCACTGAAATTCGTCAATTCCTGTGCTGGTGTCGACTTTGTGGGCGTCTTTGAGATGTGTACAGATTTTTCGATCCAAATAATATCACTAAAACTTGATACATACGTACCTGAGGGAGTAAATGGCCAAATGCCGTATGATGTATAACATCGTAGACCGAATATTGATCTGCTAATAAAGACTATCACGAAAAAAATACCAAATTAAAAATCAGGGATTTATTGTAGTAATAACAATATCGTATATTAATATTGTTGAGTATGCTTCTATTTTCGTGGTATGGTATAGAGTGAGGTATAGGGGATCAAATGTTAAAATGCAACAAAAATGTGAACGGGACAGAAATGCGTGCAAAACGAAAGTAACAACAATGCGGATGAAAAAAGTTTGCAAAAGACAAAAGATGAAAAAAGAAGGAAAATGGAAAAAGATTATGGATGATCGATGTGTCAGATTGTGACCGATCCAAATGTATGGTTAATCTATCAGATTGTTACCGATCATCGATCTGTCAGGATTAGATTTTGTTTAAACTTTATTTTCAGAGAATTCAAATCAAAATGCGACAGATACAAATATATCAAAACAAAATGCACTAAGAACGAGAGAACAGGTGACATTTTCAATGCCTTCAGAGGCTTGCATTACACACAAGGTCTGTAGATTTTATCATTATATTATTATTAGCATTGAAAATGCTTCCGTTTTCGGGTCAGTAGTGAGTTCTGTGGGATCAAATCTTGAAATGATGCAACGGAAGCGATGCAACGGAAGCGATACAATGGAAGCAATGCAACGGAAGCGCGTAATGAAAAGTTGAAGAAATGAATAATAAAAGAACAAGAACAATAGAACGAGGGACATTTAGGTGATGTAGATTTCACTGTGCATATAATGATTCTTAGTTTAATCATAGATGGCAATCGCAATAGCGCAGCATGTAATTAACCGCTGCGTGAGAAAAAGTTTATAAATAAATAAATGAACAAAAACAATAGAACGAGGGACATTTCGGTAATGTAGATTTCACGGTGCAAATGATGATTGGTACTGTAATCATAGATGGCAATAATAATAGCGCAGCATGTAAATTCAGAGATTCAGATGAAAAAATGTACGAAAACTAAGATAACGAAGGACATTTTCAATGCATCAGCTGCTTGCGTTACATGCAAGATCTGTAGATTTTATACTATTATTATATTATATTATATTTTTTATAGATATAGTATTTAATATTATTTAGTTATGATCATATTATTATTGTACGATATTGTTATTTCTACAATAAATCCCTGATTGTAAATTTTGTATTTTTTTCGTGGTAGTTTTATACATCATACGGTATTTGGCCATGTACTCCCTCAGGTACGTATGTATCAAGTTTCGGTAATATTATTTGGATCGAAAAATCTGTACACATCTCAACGACGCTCACAAAGTAGACACCAGCACAGGAATTGACGAATTTCAGTGACGCACGAAATTTTTTTTCTCGATATGAAGCAGTGTTTTAGCATCGATGAAACTCATAGGATATATCCGTCGTATTACCCCACATATTGTGTAAAATTTTTGAGAAAATAAAAAAATCACTTTTCGAGAAAAACGGGTTTCCATAATTTTCGAAAAATGAACGTCATTCCGTCAATTTTCAAAAATCCTCAAATTTTTCTTCGAATTCCAAAAGAGTGCGAAAAACCCTACAAAATGAGACCACGATGAAGTATTTTCGATGATCCGTTCCGCAGATATAGCGTTATTAAGAAAAAAAGTGTTCCCTTTCCAAGAACTTTGGTAGCGCACGATTAAATGTTCAAATAGCCGTAATTTCGTAGCAAGATTTTTTTTTCCAAAACAAAAAAATACGGGTCACTTTTTTTTCGTCGAACAACAACATATTTCAATTTGAAAAAATTCCGTGAAATCACGATTTCCATTTTAGCCTTGCCTGCCCGATTTGAGATGGATTCGGTCAATACCTGTCTACTTATTTTATTTTTTCAGGATGAGGATAATTCCTGATCAACTGATTCACTAGTCTTAAGAAGTTGTTCCTATTATATTCGATACACTTTTCAACTTTTCGGTACTACCCGTTGTATGTTCAAGTATTGCCAGATAACCAGATGGTACAGTGTGCAGTTAGACAGGTTTCATCGAAAACCTTGAAAGTACAACAGCCATGGTGTACTCTTAAGGTTCTCGATAATACAGCCTTGGTGTGCGTTCAAAGTTTTCAACAGTACAGCCATGGGTAATTTTTATGTTTTCGGGTGATCGGTATACTTTCACTGTTTGATATTACGGTGACGAACAATACGTTGTTTGCTAATTGGTTCCTAATATTGTTCCAAGAGGCATAACCTGATTTATAATTTTGATTTTGTAAAGATGCTACCCTATACCATGTGTTTTCTCTACATAGCTGCTTTCATAGAAAAGATTAATTATAGGGATCTGACGACACGTTACGAAGGAGCATGTCGTACAATTTTATAAAGCCTGATATGCTTATGTCAAGATAGAATAGACATCCAAAACTGTAATTTTAGCTAATTGTAACGTTTCATGAGTGTGCTTTGTTAATTTTGATAATTTTATTAACCTCAGTACCTGATGAAGGTCACCTCGTGCATTATTTTTAATGAATAAATATTATAAATGATTACTATAAAAGTTTGTTTAAACCTAATATATGATTTAGATTGTAACATCCATCCGGCATTTATTGAATTATAATCAATTTAATAAAGGTTCTGAAAAATATTCTGTTTATTTATTTTATTTTATTACAGGACAAATCGATGGACGTGAACCCCTTTAGTGGTGTGATTAGGGATTTTCTTTTACACAACCATGATGGTAAATCAACTCTCATCTATTGCGCATTGCGTGGCACAATTCATCCCTCTTAATTTTAGCATTTCGCATCACAGCAATATCTAGGAAACACGCATCTGCTTCAATTTCAACATCATCGACGTCTGGATCGTTTAGAAGGAAGTCATCTATATCGTCATCGGTCATAAGACATACCGGGTCTTTTCGTCGATGCGCACCATGTAGACGCCTGGGTATATGCAACTGACATGACATTAATTGTTGCTGGATAAACATGATTGGTCACCAACAATCAGTGTCTTCTCAGTTGCATATACCCAGGCGTCTACATGGTGCGCATCGACGAAAAGACCCGGTATATGTATTATGCAGGACGCAAGCCGCGAGAACACATTGTGATATTAGATCGACCCTCTTCATGTCTAGTAATTTTAATCTTCGGAAACGTCCTTTGAGTAATGCAAAACTTCTCTCGATTCTACTCCGGGTGATCCAGAGCAGTCGGTTGTATCTGATCTGATATTCGGTCAGATAGCCATTATCGCGGTATGGCGTAAGTAGCCACTCAGCCAACGGGTATGCCGGATCCCCCAACAAATGTGTATCTTAAGGGCAGTAGATCTCTTTGTTATCTTGAATCCGTTGGTATAACGGTGAGTTTCTAAGAACTCTGGAGTCATGCACCGAGCCTGGATAACCTGGGATAGAGATTTAACACTGGCTAGTACCTATACTATTATTTTTCACGGTATGCAGTTTTACTGTTCTACATTAATACCATTGTAATAACGTTGTAAAATTACCAACGAAGCAGTCAATAAAGAATAGTCTGTGGTTACAGCCTTGTAGCACAACTGAGTGCTGCTGCTTTCGGTTGACATAAACCTCTGGGAACTCTTTTGGCGCAGTAATGTGTATGTGAGTTCCATCAATTGCACCAACGACGCCAGGAAATCTCGCTGAAGTGGCAAATCCGTCCATAACGTTTTGGAGCTCTTGTCCTTTCAGCCATACGATCACAGTTTCAGATAATGACGTCAATGCATCAATGACTTCTTGAAAGCACTTTTCGACAGTAGACTTCGATACATGGAACCTGTCTGCAATTGATCTAAAATAGGTTCATACTATTAGTGCAATGTTTATGGGGTATTCCATGCGAAGTGGGACAGGTACCGGTCAAGGGTCGGCGAATTTCACGCCCCTACAGAATCTCGTTCCTCACTATCTTGCAACGAGTTTTACGAAGTTTTAGACCCTGATTGGTTTTTGATTTTCCGTGAGGCGCGATTAAAGTAATTGTCTTAGGGTCTACTCGGTTCACTTGAAAATTTTGCTGAACACAGTTGACGGTATGACAAAAGTATGGTCTAATTTTCAGCCACCCCGTTATTTTTGTTCGCCGGTGATAAATTATTGAATTTTTTTTTAGAGAGCATAAAATTATTCTATGTCATAATGGCTGTGTCCGAAGTCTTACTTATTAGTATTTGTCGTACATACTTCATTCCACGGTATTCAGCTGGTAGAGTTATTTTCAATTATAAAACCATCATCCCTATAAATCATCGATACAGTTCGGAAACAGCCATTATGACATAGAATAATTTTATACTTTAAAAAAAAAAAAATCCACTAATTTATTACCGGCGAACAAAAAGAAGGGGGTGGCTGAAAATTCACCCTTACTTTTGTGATACCTTCAACTGTGTTCAGTAAAATTTTCAAGTGAATCGAATAGCATTTAGCCTATGAGTAGAAGTAGCATGATATACGTACCTGAAGCATTCCAGATTTCCTAACAACCACAAGACAATCAGTAATTTCTTTTCAGGTACAATTATCGGGCGACCTTTGGTACATCTTTTCTCAAGAACGGGAGCAATTTTTTCGATCACAGCCTGAAATGCTGTTCGTGTCAAGCGAAAATGACGCCGAAAGTCATCGTTAAAATAGGACGGCACAATAAGTTCGAAATATCCCGGAATTTTTATTAATCCCGGACGCGAGGTTTTATTAAACGCATTCATTATTAAAACATCATGTTCCTCGTCGTTTTCGATGTACTCCTCTGTTGTTACATTATGTAAAAAGTTCAACCTTTTTTTGTGTAATGCGATAAGCGTCTTTACGTCGTCCATTGTACACCACTTTCAGGTGTTTGAAATCACCCGCATAGTACTACATGCGCGCCGTACTGGACTGGAGCGTTCGTAAACATCACTAGACCGTACGGACCGTAACGTCATACCAGCAGACTCATCAGTCAGTAGACCGCTGACTCGGTCGGTTTTACGAAGACACCCATAGCCTTAAGGAAATAGAAATCCGAATCGTCGATTTCGACGAAGTCGACGATTCACCCACCCAATACCCACTTTCGACTTTTTTTTTTTTTTTTTTTTACATTCAAACTCACACTTTTTTGTTTTGGTTTTTTTTCTTTTTTTTCGAATTTCAACTTAATTTTTTTTTTTGTACCGCATACATACACACACACACACACATACACACATACATATGTAACTTCACTTCATCGAACCTCACTTGTTGAAAGCTAACACCCGTTAACCTAAATAGGCGTAACCTAACTTAGGTTAGAACACGCGGCCCTAACCGCACTTAGGTCAGAATAGTCATTAACCTAAGTTTAACCTAGAACCTAAGTATAACCTTAACCTAAATACGCGTAACCTAACTTAGGTTAGCTAACCTAAGTATAACCTCAACCTAAATACGCGTAACCTAACTCAGGTTAGCTAACCTAAGTATAGCCGCTAACCTAAGTGTAGCACCCTAAGTGTCGCACGGTCAAAGTAAGAGCTGGCGTCACCGCTAGAACCAGCACCGTACTCAACCATAATAAACCGGATATCCTGGTCATCCTGGACAATCCTCCGGAAGTTTACGTGGTTGAAGTAGCCATCTCCCATCTCCAGAACATCCGGCTGCAAGAGCGAATCAAGCGAAAAAGGTACGAGTGGAACTCGATGGCCAACATATCGAGAGTGAACGTCGACACCGTACCCAGGGACAAAAACCTAATCGCCGAGCTCAGGCACATCCACCAGTGTCCTGTAGAGCTAGGCGTCCTCACAATCGGAGTGTATGGCGAAGCGCTGTACACAGAGGAGATGAAGAGGACGGAGAACATCTTTTCGAAGATCGGCGTGCCTGGGTGGAAATTCCAAAACCTAATAAAAAGCGCCAGCTACAGCGCCGCGGTGTCCACCACGAACATCCTGGTCAACAGGCTGGCAAAAGGCGCAGTCAATTAACCAACGAGTGTTCCCAACCCGACCTGAATTCCCGACCTGGCTCAATTGAGTATCGTAATTTATTCCACCCTCTTCTTTATCAGCATTCCTTTTTATCTATCTTACTTATCTATCTATTTATTTATCTCTTAACAAAGACGATCCGATAGGATAGCGTACATCGATAAGCGACTTGTAACTTGCAATTAGTGCACAACAATCTTGGTACCTGTCTACGTCTGTCACCCACTAGTCATTAGTGTTTCCTTTTTGTAAGATAAGAGTGATAAGTACCTGAACATACACAAACCTACACCTTTGTATCCTCTAGTGAAGATTTCGGGTGCAAGCCGAATAAGTACAAGAAGAAAAAATGCAATAAAAATGATTCATACTACCCCCCCCCCCCTGCCCCGCCCCCGCCCCCGCCCGAACCTAGAGTACCACCTGCCCTAGGCCCAGTGGGAGTCGGGGACGAGGACCGTAGAGCGGTAGGAGGGGAAGAAGTAGAAGGAAGAGAGGGAGCAGAACGTGAAGCAACGCAGAAGAAGGCGGGGAGCAGAGAGCAGAAGCCGACGGAGACGCGGCGAGAGACACCAACGCACCACAGCCAGAACAACAGGAGCTGAACCCACCGGAGCGGCTGAGGAGGAAACTTAGAACAATTCGAACCTCCCTCAAAGCAAAAAAGAACCCTCCCCCAATCAGAAAACCACCATACAGGTTCAATCTAACACTGATAAAATTGATTGACAGACTACTGCAAGAGGACCTGGATAGAATTTCAAACAGCAATCTCCCCCCAGCGAGGAAGCGAGGAGAAGCTAAAGCCACCATAAGGGCATCAGGGATCCTCCTGGTCCAGGAACACCGCGGGAGTGAGCGACAGCGAACCCCCGATACCTCATCACGGAGCGTAAGATCGCGAAGCTCAAGCGTCACATGCACCTTGCGCAAGAGCTTCGAACATGGCATCACAAAGGTCTGAGCAGAGGCCAGGACCATCAAGGAAATGAAAATGTCGATCAAGCAATACCTCGCAGCCTGCGCCGACCGCATTGAGATCCTGGCAAGCAAGCTGGAGCACCAGAAAAGGAAGGGGGAGGCGATGAGAGTGAGGGAGAAGTACAGGGACAAACCAACGATGTCTGCGATCACACCGCGAAAGAAACCCACCACTCCAGAGCTAAGTCTAATAGAAGAGCACTTCAGAAAGCTATACGCTTCATCAGGCACTGACAAGTGCCCGTCGCCTGTATTCAACAACTGGCTGAAGCGTCTAACGAGCTTCAAGGCGGGAAGAACGTTCCCAGAGCAAGTCGAACAACCGAACATCGTGAGAGAAGTCAATCTGGCACTGAAGAGGGCAGCAGCCTGGAAAGCGGCCGGAGAAGACTGAATCCCAGCAGCGCTCTATAAAATCCTACCGGCGCACAGTGGCGCACTTTCACGAATTCGTGGCCATTAATCAGGGGATTATCGGAACTTTGCCAAATTTGGTATACTAACGTTTTTGGGGTCGCTGATTACGAATCCGAAATCAAAATTTCAAAAAACAAAATGGCGGCTCCAATATGGCCGGTTGGATCAAGAATTTTCCAATAAATTCGATCGAAATTCTAGTATTATAAGGAGTAGGCGATCATCGAGTCAAAGAAATCAGTTTAATGTTCGACGTTTCGACGACTATCCGTCGTCCTCATCGGGAACTTTATTGAGAAAATAATGAAAAATATCAGACTACAAAGAGAAAGAAAACAAATTATAAAATAATCAGAAAACATACCTTAAACATTACTAACAAAACATGGTCAATCCCGGATTAGATGAAGGCCGGTGGAATAGAAACATCGGGTTCCAATACAGTGAAAATCACACACCTACATACGGACAATAGATGAGAGTTGATGGCAGGTCAGGTGGAATCATTTAGCTTGAACTTATAAATAGTACTTACGTTAATTAAAATATAGATCCAAGTAAAAAACGGCAATTGTAAAACAATAAAAACTGTCCAATTGATCGAAACAATAAAAGCCAAAGGTGGTCAAGAAAATAAAAATTAAGGCCCATTGCGGAGCCATCAACTGTCGATATTAGGACCACAGTGTGTTTGTCAACAGCGCGAGGCAAATAATAGACACCAAAGGAATCGAGCCTAATCGATAATCAATGATATCAATCGATATGAGAATACAAATATCAATAAGCGGGAAAATATAAACGTAGAATAGCATGCTGGCGATAATCAGTAGTCCAACCACCGACCCACAATCTTTACAAATCAGAACAACTCTTAGAATCTCAGTAACATATTAGAATAAGGTTGGTGTAATTTTTTGGTGTCGTTTTTTATATTAAGAGGATTAGGTTGCAGGTTAATATGAAGCATTTCGGACAAAATGCGCTTGTGCCACACGGGCTCTTTGTCCTAATATCGACAGTTGATGGCTCCGCAATGGGCCTTAATTTTTATTTTCTTGACCACCTTTGGCTTTTATTGTTTCGATCAATTGGACAGTTTTTATTGTTTTACAATTGCCGTTTTTTACTTGGATCTATATTTTAATTAACGTAAGTACTATTTATAAGTTCAAGCTAAATGATTCCACCTGACCTGCTATCAACTCTCATCTATTGTCCGTATGTAGGTGTGTGATTTTCACTGTATTGGAACCCGATGTTTCTATTCCACCGGCCTTCATCTAATCCGGGATTGACCATGTTTTGTTAGTAATGTTTAAGGTATGTTTTCTGATTATTTTATAATTTGTTTTCTTTCTCTTTGTAGTCTGATATTTTTCATTATTTTCTCAATAAAGTTCCCGATGAGGACGACGGATAGTCGTCGAAACGTCGAACATTAAACTGATTTCTTTGACTCGATGATCGCCTACTCCTTATAATGGATATTTCGAGGGATACATTCACCAATGATGAAATGCTACTATCATTATGTTTTTGGGGTCGCTGATTACGAATCCGAAATCAAAATTTCAAAAAATAAAATGGCGGCTCCAATATGGCCGGTTGGATCAAGAATTTTCCAATAAATTAGATCGAAATTCTACTTCCTTCATGTTTTTGGGGTCGCTAATTACGAATCCAATATCCAAACTCAAGAGTATATACACATATATATAATACATAAAGGACTCAACATATGTTTGCGGAGCGGCTGATATAAAACATTAAAAATGTATTGGGAAATTTTTGAACAAGTAATTCCCCCTCGTAATATAGTGAATAAAGTATTTATTTCGAGAAAATACAAAAAATATTTCAATCCGAAGCCGGATAAAGATGTTGTGACTCAGCAGGTGTATTTGTTCCAGCTAATAGCGCATAATTAGCTTCTGGGGACACTGTTTATATTTCTTCGGAGGTAGTTGCCTTAGATTTGTAATGAATGGGTCAGATGACACTAGCAGCCAATTCAAAACATCTTGCATGGTATCTTCACGCGATGACTCACGAAAAAATCCGTCTCGAAATTTCTTACCGTCCTTGTTTCTTGCTTGTTCTCTTCCCTCCGTTTGAACAGGATAAGAGAACCTCCAAAACCTACAAAGACAGAATATTATTTAGTATTGCTTATAATTCAATTGTATAGTAATGTGAATCAGAACTTGGTGCATCTAGTGATATACTTCATTAGAATAGATTCCGTCCGCATAGAGTCAAGTAGCTGCAGCTCAGCCCTCAGGTAGGCGACCTACTCGCCCAGCTCGGCTAACCACGCGCCCGCGCCCGCGCCCGCACCGAACGAGCGCCGGGGGCCTTCTCGGATCACGCGTAAGCTCACAAAAATCGCTCTGGACCACGCCGCGCACGTTTGCGCACTTTCATATACACGCCATTCGAAAGGTGAGATTCTAAGCTACGATTTAAGACAAAAAACAACGTGTGATCGCTTGTGAGTGGATACTTAAAGTCTATGCAAAGTCAATATTTACTTCGGAACAAAGGCACTTTACACGACTATCGTTAAACTACGATAACATGAACAACAAATAATATTTTTTAATTGTTAAGTAGGCAAAATTTTCTACATACCTTGAGGAAGGGCATCCATTTTGCAGAAATTGATTATCACTTTGTATAACAACTCTATAAATTTTCAAACTTGCGGTTAATAACACAGCGCGGCTGACGTGTACGACCGTCACCGCCAAAGGTCGACTTTGAACTGAAATATCTACGGGACTATGAGGAACAAAGGGTCGGGACAGTCAGGTCATGATGCAGAATTTAGTTCTTAACCAATTCCTGTGGTCGTTATACCTGCATGGGAAAATTTTTATTTTCATTTTTGGCCACGAATTCGTGAAAATGCGCCACTGTCCGGCGGCGAAGAAATATCTGATGGAGCATGTCGTCGACATAGTACAAGGAAACCTACAGGTGGGCGTAATCGATGCCCGGGCGAGAACTGTTCTCATCCACAAGGGGGTGAGTCAACAGACCCGAGCAACTACAGGCCCATAGCCATACTTAACACGGATTACAAAGTGCTCACCGCGGTACTTGCATCGATGATCAAACAGAACCTCCTAGACTAGGCGATCCCGAAAGAACAGCTGGCCAGGGAGAAGACTTGGGGCACGGGTCAAGGTATGCTCATGGACAAGGCCATCACACAGGAGGCCAGGATGGCAAAGAAGGAGAACTGGTCAGGGTGGTATGATTTGAAAAAAGCGTACGACGCGGTCCATCACTGGCAGCTCCTACGCCCAATAAAAGCACTTCCGATCCACGAGAACCTGAGCAACACCATAAGGAGAATAGTCCAGTCGTGGTCGATGAGGGTCCACGTGGGAAAACGGCGCAAGAACCCCATCAACGTAAAAAGAGGGGTCTATCAAGGCGACAACATGAGCCCACTACTATTCATGCTCATAACTGCCTGCCTGATAGAGGAGGTGAAAACCAACCGAGGGGTCAACAGGAGGACCACGGGCAAACAGGCCATCTTTGCGTACGTGGATGATATAAAGTGCCATGCACCAACAGAAACAGCGCTCCAAACCATCACGGAGACCCTGCGGACCTCGGCGACGGAACTCGGGCTGCAACTCAACCTCAAGAAGTGCGGCGTGTACAGCAGAGCTCAACCCCAAGAAGAAGAACCGGGAGAGGATGTGTCGGATGACGAGAACAACAACAACGCCAACGCGAATGACGAGGCGTTGTTCTTGCCGATAGTCCGCGACGGCCACAGGTACCTGGGACTCCACCAGGTGGAAAGGGACACCCAACTCAACTACGTGACGGTGAGAAACAAAACCCTGGAAGCGGTGAGCGAGATACTGAACACCCAACTCGCCCCGGCCCAAAAGGCACACCTATTTAATTCCACAGTAATCCCAGCATCGAGTTATGTCCTAGGTAACCTGTACGCCGACGAGTCAAGGGCGACCGCGCTGAAGAAGTGTAGGAACCTCGACAACGATATAAGGAAACTCTTCGTCGAGAGGGGCCTTTGGGGCAGGACAACATCCAAAGCAGGACTGTACCTACCTGCAGCAAGAGGGGGATATGGCATCAGAGCCCTGGAAACCGAAGCGGAGATACAACTAGTCAGACGAGGCGAATACCTCAGAGTCCACCCTGAAATGACGGAGACGCGACGCAAGTACGAAAGACTTGCTAGAATTCCTAGTGGAGGAATCCTCTGACGGACGCGGACTTTGTGCTCCAGAAGTACGGCATGCGAACGGAACGGGGAGGCGGAGAGAGCAAGACCCAAGAGGACGAGACCCAAGTGAGCACTGTAGACGAACAACAAGAGAGGTACGGAAGAAACAACTAGGAAGGCTCATGCAGGAATGGGGGAGCATGATGCACTACGCCAGACTGGTTGCAACGGAGGGAAACTCCGTAGCATTCCCGGCAAGCGCATCACTCCACATAGAGGACAGAAAAGCTGCGCTGCTCCATTCCGCGAGAGAAGAGCAGGTCCACGGGCTCGGTGCGATTCCGGACAGGAGAAGAAGATGCAGGAGAGGATGCCAGCATGACGAGACGGCGTACCACGTGACGTCGCAGTGCCTCTCACCAGAATACAACCGTAGACATGACACCATCGTATACTGGGTGTTGAACGCGATCCTAACGGCGACCGGGGCACCCACGGAGGTAATACAAGAACTGCCATTCGGAAAGGCATCGCTATCCGCAGACTACACCTGAGCGGAGAGAAAGGTGAAGGTGAGAGCAGGCATAAAAATAATGACCAAAGGAACGGCTCTACCATGCCAGACCGGACATCTGCATCCACGTTTAACACCCGCCTACCATCTACGTGCTGGAGGTCGCGGTGGCCCATCTTCAGAACATACCGCTCCAAGAACGCATCAAGAGAACCAAGTACGAGAGAAACTCCGTGGACAGGATCTCTGCCGAGAGTGTAGACGCCGCGCCGAGAGGTTTGAACCTCATAGACGCACTAAAGCGTGCACACAGGTGTCCAGTCAAACTGGGAATACTGGTTTTTGGCGCCTACGGAGAGATCCTATACACGCAAGACAGCAACCATCCTCGGGGAGCTGGGTATCCTCCCAGGAAGACACCAGACATTGGTCGACAAATGCTGCTTCAGCGCAGCGATGTCTACGGTCCTAATCATCTACCGGAGACTGGAGGAGAATACAGAGGACAATGGGCGCTAAACGATGACGGACTAACTTCGAGACGAACTAAGGGCGGCGAGTGTAGACGCTGGAGCGAGGCACGCAAGCCTCTGCTACCGTAAGTCGTGCACATGGGTGTCCAGCGTACCTGGCATCCACGACCCTGTGCGGGAAGCTCGGAGGATCCCAATCAAACAACGCACCCACGTATATCGAACGGACGAGATGTGACAACGCCGAACCCATAACCACAAATGTATATATGTACACCCAGGGAAGTTGAATCTGAAGCGCCCGTGATAGCCCACACGGAACACTTAGTTGATTTAACGTATGAAATACGTTTTAACGTCTGTCTACGTATACAGCTAAAATGATACGTATACTATATGTGTACGCGATGTATACAATCAAGACGTATTTTCTGTACGAAGTATATACATATAACACTTGTATTATTCGCGTCAATGCCGAAGTCGTTTTTTACGTACTGCATGTACGTATAAATTACATTCATATTGCGTACAGTATTATGACAATCATAAAACTTTTATTATATGTACCATCAACGTATATAATTGGTGATTATTTGGATGTTTTGAAAAACCCAGCCTATACGCATTATGTACGTATCTTTCACGTCACGCAAAACAACGCTTTTTAAATGTTTACTGTACATACGGAAGATGTATCACTTAGGTTGCCGAATAAGATCTTCAAGACACCTTCGATTTACGTACGATATATGTCGAGTAAAAGTGAGATCTTCGTATTGATAACAACGTAGGCGACACGAAAGGTATGTTTCGCATACGTATCGCATTGTGACATTAACGACGTATAAATTTTCTTGATCCTAACATTTAATATACGTGGATGCGACATATTTTTACAGTTAGCCGAAATGCACCTAGCTACCGCTTTTCTGCCATACGTACGCTATACGTACAGCAGATGTGTGTATCTCGGCGTTGGGCACAACCGAAGTAATACGAAAGACTTACGTACAGCACATGGTTTGTAGACCCACCCGATTTCGACGATTCGTATACGTGAATCAGACGTAATAAGTCAGTAGGCTGAATCTCACTTATAGCTACTCCTTTCCGGCATACGTATATTAGACGTATAGCAGATGTGTTTATCTTGGCGTCGGGCACAACCGAAGGAATATGTGAGCCATACGTAGAACAGGACACAGTTTGCAGACTCGCCTGATTTCGACGATTCGTATACGTAAACCAGACCTATTAGTTTAGTGGGCCAAATGCAAATTTTCACCGTATTTTCGTTCTACGTACGATATACGTACGGCAGATGTGTGTATCTTGACGTTTGCCACAACCAAAGTGATACGATAGACATACGTACAGCACACGTTTTGCAGAATCGCCTGATGTCTACGTTTCATATACGTAAACCAGACCTATTAGTTTAGTGGGCCAAAGGAAATTTTTCGCCAGGCTTCCGGTATACGTACAATATACGTACACCAGACGTTCTCAGCACATTTGACAGCTTCAACGATATTCTTTCAATATTGAGCGATCGAGTGTAGTCAGAAATAGATTCTTACAGAGATTAGTGAACTTACATTACTGAAGAATGTATCATTGTCCCTGATAAAATCATGTATAGAAACGCTGCATGGTTGGACAAGTGGCAGCTTAGCGTAGTGGTTAGGGCGTCCGACCAGTAATACGAAGAGTGGCGAGCGTACTCGGTTCGAATCCCGGCTAGGTCTTAGAAAAGCGAAAAATTCAAGCGATCGCAGAATGCGTTTTAATTGACAAGTGTGCTTAACTATAAATAAAAGTAACCTAAAATATCAAAAATATCCAATAATAATAAGTTAAATATAACTTATTACATAATATATATTTTTTTTCAATTCCTTATACGTATCTCACACGTTCTCTATACGTATAAATATTCTACCCATGTGTGTTCTCTATACAAAAAAAGCGTAATATGTTATGCATATATATACGTTTGATTTACGTATAGTACACGTATTGGAAATCATGAAGAGTACGAAAGACATACGTATCGCATCAGTATATTAGACGTAAATCGACGTACAGCGCAGGGAAAACTACGTAATATATACGTTTCGATATACGTCTTACGATGGTTCCTTGTACCTCTAAAATACATATTCTATACATCTTAGCGGACGTTTCGTATTCGTTCCTTACACGGATCTTAGCCGGTCATTTAGCCTATTTCTATCCCAAACGTAAACCTCCAACTTACGTATATCAGACATATAACGTCTAAATTATTACGTCCCATATACGTATAAAATTGGTAAGTGTTCTGTGTGGGAGGCAACTGGACATACACCTGTAATTTGGTTGGCAATGCCACGTTGTAGCTCGCCTCCGAAAAAATTGCCGAGCTACAACGCATGGCATTGCCAACCAAATTACAGGTGTATGTCCAGTTGCCTATCACGGGCGCTTCAGATTCAACTTCCCTGGGTGTACATACAATGTAAAAATGTAAATAGATCAAACCTTTTCTTCCTCTATGATTTAACAACCAGGCAAATTTCTCACGAAAAATAGAAATTGTAATTTGATTATATGGAGTCCCTAGTGTGATACATGTAAACCAATGGTACAATAAACAAATTATACTAACCTTCATACCTGCAGGAGTGTATAAGATCATACCGAGTGCGCGTAGTTACCTAGCGTGGTACGTGCGAGAGGTACTCCAGGGCACGCGCGAGTGTGACGAGAATACTACCCGTACCACTACATATACTACCCGTTCACCAAACATGGTGTGCGCGGCCCGATCCCGGAGGCTGGAGAGATAATTACTTTTCATACCAACCAACCCGGCTTTTGGACCGAAAAAGGTAGAAAATACGGAAGCGAGTGCCTAAACGTGCAAATACAGCATATAGAACCAAGCGCCCGGGCGTTCTAGAAGACGAGAGGGTCCCAGCAGAGTGGCTCGACGAACACCCACCCCCTCGTGAAGACCCAAACCAAGAAAAGGAACCGAGGCCCCACGAAGCCACACCGCGGCGGGCCTCAATCCCGCTACGTGGCGAAGGACGTGAAGACAACCCCGCAGCTGAGGACTTCCCACGACAAGATGAGGGAAGTGGAGAACCAGGAGCCCAACCCCCACCCCACCAGGTACCGATAATCCCTGATAACCTTGCAGCAAGGGACCCGGGGGAAAACCTCAGACCAGAGAGACCCCGCAGAGGAGCCCAACACTGGACCGACGCAGAGGCTCGCAGCCTGGCTATAAGATATGCGGACACGGGCCACACAACAAAAACTACTAGGTTACATGCCATTGCCCCGGAGTTCCCAGGCAGGATCATCTGAAGCCTGACGAGCAAGCTCAGCCGGACCTACCCAGACATATACAACCTAACAGCGGATATCCCGGACGAATGGCGAAGGGAAGGTCCGGGCACCCCCCTCCCGTGCCCCAAGAACCACCTGACCGAGGCAGGCAGCCAGAACAAGATCTACGGGACGAGGGAGAGAGGCAACCGAGAGACGACCAGGGGCTCGAGGAGCAGGAACCGGAACCTATACAACCAGAACGGGCCGTCGTAAGAAGAGACACCCAGCAAGAACACCTAGTACCCCTCCAGACCTCGGAGGCTACTCTGAAGAAATTCAAGAGACTGTGGGGCGATGCGATGAAACGGACAAACCTGCCAAAAATAAAGAAAATCAACGGCCGGCCAAACCCGCGACTCTTGCAGGAAATTGATGGAGCCCTGCACCATGCGCTACTGGAGATAGAAACCAGCAACACATCCTCCAAGGAGAAGAGGAGGAGGCAGAAGCTCGCCATCTACGCAGCAGGAGCTCTACTAGCAAGAGAAATGAGGCCAGAACCGAGAAACCAACCCCCGAGGTATGTAATCACTGAGAGGAAAATCGCTAAACTAAACCGTCACATTGCACTAGTACATGAGCTGCAAGAGTGGAACCAAGGGGAACTACCTAGGAAGCTAAAAACAGAAGCAAGGGAGATCAGAAAAGCCAGGATGACGCCGCAACAATATATCACGACGAATAAGGACCGGCTTAGAATTCTGGAAGGACGACTGGAATACCAAAGAAAGAAATCGAAAGCCATGAAGACCAGAACCGAATTCAAGGGCAAACCTTCCATGAGCACAATCGAACCGAGGCAGACTACCACCAGGCCAGACCTGAAAGCGACAGAGGCACACTTCAGGGACCTCCTCGGCAACCCGTGGACAACGGACGGTAAGAAACCCTCACGGGTTTTCAACGAGTGGTTATCAAAGCTAAAAGACCACAGGAACAGAAGTGTGCTCGAAGACCAACTCTCAGATGACCGCATCGAAACCCAGGCCAACCAGGCCCTAAGAAAAGCGGCACCATGGAAAGCGGCGGGTGAGGACGCGATACCTACGGCTCTCTACAAGCTTCTGAAGAGTGCGAGACGGGTCCTGATACGGTTCGTACAAGACACTCTGAAGGGAGACAGACAAATAACACCAGCGGATACCAGGGCAAGGGTGGTCCTTATCCACAAAGGGGGGTGAGCAACAAGACCCTGCAAACTATAGACCAATAGCTGTCCTAAACTCCGATTACAAGATCCTCACAGCAGTAATAGCTACGACGGTGAAAGATGCGCTCCCAGACTGGGCTATACCCAAAGAACAACTAGCCAGGGAGAAGGTGTGGGGAACGGTACACGCCACCCTGATGGACAAGGCATGCACCCAGGAGGCGAGAGTCCTCAGAAGGGACAACTGGTCAGCCTTGTATGACTTTACCAAGGCCTACGATTCAGTATACCACCACCAACTTCAGCGACGGGCCTGCGTACTACCGGTACACACCAAAATCATCGACACCATCAGGAGCATCATCAAGGTGTGGTCGATCAAGGTCCAGGTAGGCAAACGACAAACTAAGCCAATACAGGTAAAGCGAGGGGTATACCAGGGCGAAACAATGAGCCCACAACTCATCATACTAATAACAGCTTGCCTAATAAACCAACTTAACACCGACATTTGATGACTTCAAATGCCACGCCCCATCGGAGACGGGTATCAACGAGATGACCCGGGTACTAACGGCCGCGGCAGGGGAACTAGGCCTCACCCGAAACATCAAGAAGTGCGCGCGCTACAACAGAGAGGACCACCAGCATCAACGAGAGGAAGAACACCCGGAGGAAACCCAGGAGGATGCAGCTGTACCAGATGGTGAGGACGCTCTGTTCCTCCCCACAATCCGGGAGGGGTACAAATATCTCGGATATCAATCTACCAATTAGAACGTGATACCCAGATGAACCATCAACTAGTGACCCAGAGAGTACTCGAGGAGACGCGAAAGATCATGGACTCAGACCTGGCCCTGACACAGAAGGTCACCCTGTTTAATACGACACTGGCACCAGCGGCAACACACGTACTGGGAAATTTATACCCCAATGAATCCAGACCCACGACCCTAAGAAAATGTCGCGACCTAGACCGGGAGGTTCGGAAGATCCTCATCGACGAAGGCTGCAAGGGAAAAACAACCGCGAGAGTAGGCACGTACATCCCACAGTCACGGGGAGGCCTAGGCCTGAAGAGCCTCGAATTAGAAACAGAGGTCCAGTACGTGCGCAGGGGACTATACCTACAAACCCACGAAGACCTGAGGAACACCAGAAGAAGGTACGATCGCCTGATCCGCGCAGGTTGGAGAAACCCGGTAACGGATGCCCAAGCGGTACTCCAGAAGTATGGGGTCCAGCCTCACCTGAGGGATGAATTCAAAGATACTGCTAACTATTGCAGGAGAACAGCGGCGAAAGTCCGTGATGTCCAGGTGTCAACTCTTATGGACGAATGGGGAAGAAACATGAGCTACGGGAGAATAGTAAACAACGAGAGCAACAACATCATGTTCCCGGCCCAGACCTCAATCCACATGAAGGACTGCCAGATGGCAATACTGGGGGCAGCAGCCGAAGAACAGCTCCACGGCGCGGGCGGGATACCAGGGAGAAGGAGACCCTGCCGACGCGGATGCCAAGTCGACGAAACGGCGTACCACATAGCCGTCGGATGCGTCACACCAGAGTACAACTCTAGACACGACAGAGCAGTGTGGTGGCTTCTGCGAGCCATCTTGGAAGCGACAACAGCACCACCGGAGGCATCTAGTGAGCTGACCTTTGGCAAGTCAGAGATTGCAGTCGACTACCGCTGGAAGGACAGGGAGGTTGTGATGGTATTCAATAGTGATTCCACACTATTGATTATTTTATTTGTTAATATTTGTTTTGGTGGAAATTGGTTCGTTACGAAGAATGTTTTTTTTATCAATTAATTCAATCACTGATGGGTTTTAACTCTGACTCGTAGATCTCCAGAAGTTTATTCTTATGCGGTTCAATCAATGAGTATTCAGAGTCTCTCAGATTGATTTATTTCAATCTGAGGAGAAAGAGTTTACTTTATCCAAATTAAGTAAATATTAAAACTCTTTCTCAAATAAACAACGGTTCTTTTCAGTGATTAATCTTTTGATTATAAATATTTTTATTATTTATATATCCGTTCGCTTTTACAATCTTTGGCCGAATGCCTCAAAACAACTGCTCGTTGTTTATTTCCTCCGAGCTTTTCAACATTCATTCCTCAATGTATATATGTTAGAATAAACCTTATAAAAAAATAGATGTTCTGAAACCTCCTTCACAAGGTCAGACTAAGGGGAGGTGTAAAGATCTATACCGAAACGAAACTCCACCATAATAGGCCTGACATACACATAATCCTTAGTAACCCGGCAGAAGTATACGTCATTGAAGTAGCAGTGTCCCACATACAAAACCTGAGGACCCAGGAAAAAATAAAGAGGACGAAATACCAGCGCAACTCGACGACCCACGTGAACGCCACGAACCTGGACGACGTGCCCAGGAGCCACAACCTGGTAGCGGAGCTCGAAAGGGCCTACAGATGTCCGGTCGAACTTGGGGTCCTGGTCCTGGGCGCTTACGGAGAGATCATGATGAAGCTGAAGCTAGCAGGCAGGAGCTAGCAGGCAGCACACACACACGGCGCTCTGCCAGTGACTATCAATTCGATACTTTACTCTTAAGCGCGAATCCTCTGCTGGGCCCGAATTCGACTAAAATTTTTTTCACAGGGTGAGCAAACGACCAAACTCGATATTTATCTTTCTTTCATTGATAAAAACTACATTTGACGATGATTAATTGTTTAAACAATCACGATCAGGTACTTTACTCCTGAACGCGATTCTTCTGCTAGACCGTAATTCGCGAATTATTTTTTTCCACAAGGTGAGCAAACGACCAAACTTGATATTTATTACTTCTATATCGATACAAACTAGATTCGAAAATAATTAATTGTTTAAACAATCACGGTCGGGTACTTTACTCTTGAGCGCGATTCTTTTGCTGGACCGTAATTGGCGAATTATTTTTTTCCACAGGGTGAGCAAACGACCAAACTTGATATTTATTACTTCTATATCGATACAAACTAGATTCGACAATAATTAATTGTTTAAACGATCACGGTCAGGTACTTCACTCTTGAGCGCGAATCCTCTGCTGGGCCCGAATTCGACTATATAATTTTTTTTCACAGGGTGAGCAAACGACCAAACTGGATATTTATCTTTCTTTCATTGATAAAAACTACATTTGACGATGATTAATTGTTTAAACAATCACGATCAGGTACTTTACTCTTGAACGCGATTCTTCTGCTAGACCGTAATTCGCGAATTATTTTTTTCCACAGGGTGAGCAAACGACCAAACTTGATATTTATCTTTCTTTCATTGATAAAAACTACATTTGACGATGATTAATTGTTTAAACAATCACGATCAGGTACTTTACTCTTGAACGCGATTCTTCTGCTAGACCGTAATTCGCGAATTATTTTTTTCCACAGGGTGAGCAAACGACCAAACTTGATATTTATTACTTCTATATCGATACAAACTAGATTCGAAAATAATTAATTGTTTAAACAATCACGGTCGGGTACTTTACTCTTGAGCGCGATTCTTTTGCTGGACCGTAATTCGCGAATTATTTTTTTTCACAGGTTGAGCAAACGACCAAACTCGATATTCATCTTTCTTTCATTGATAAAAACTACATTTGACGATGATTAATTGTTTAAACAATCACGATCAGGTACTTTACTCTTGAGCGCGATTCTTCTGCTAGACCGTAATTCGCGAATTATTTTTTTCCACAGGGTGAGCAAACGACCAAACTTGATATTTATCACTCCTATATCGATACAAACTAGATTCGACAATAATTAATTTTTTAAACAACGCCGGTCGGGTACTTTACTCTTGAGCGCGATTCTTTTGCTGGACCGTAATTGGCGAATTATTTTTTTCCACAGGGTGAGCAAACGACCAAACTTGATATTTATCATTATTCATCCTATAAAAACTAAATTCGACAATAATTAATTGTTTAAACAATCACGGTCAGATACTTTACTCTTGAGCGCGAATCTTCTGCTGGACCCTAATTCGCGAATTATTTTCTTCCAAACGATAAAATTCGTCGGAACGGTCCAGTCATCAATTCTTAATACGTTTAGTCACATTTCATCGTTTGCCCTCATGGAATAAGTCTATCATCGGGTTTCATGATCCGAATATCTCGCAATCGAATAAACAATAAGCATTCCAACATCGTTCATCATTCAATGGGCAAGAGGTTCCGTAATTATATTCCAAGAAAAAATCAGACAGGTTAATCCAACTTTATTCGTTTGATAATAAGATGGCAAAATTGGGAGAAAAAAAAATATGTTGACACCATTATTCTATATTTTTTTACGGTACTTGCAAACATTACGTACGGGAACAAATGGCACAGGAAGAAATACATAGAATAATAATTGCTGAGAATAATCAAAAATTATGATGGAAAAATATTCATGATTGCCGAGGTGATAGCATATACCATTACACTTACATACTTACAAATATTGCATTCATTTGAAAAGAAGGTACAAAATCCGAGACAATCGTCCCATCACGAGAGTCGACGTTCATGCTTACATGATTAGGCGCTACGTAGCCGTCTTTCATATATATGTAGGGGAGACCGGGGCTAGTTGATACAAAATTTGGTTTCCAATTTTTAACTCCTACAATTCTTGTGATAAAAATTTGAAAAAAATATGGCAATATACCCGAGTCCTTCCTCTATTAGTGTACCAAAGGAAAATTTTATGATTGAAATTGTGAGCCTGTGACAGTCTGTTGAGTAGACGCGTGCAAAACGTATCAACCTGCCCCACCCCGGGGCAAGTTGATACTGATATGGAAAACTGTTAAAAAATCCGAGAAAATTATGAAAATATTAATTTATTAAATCGACCTCATATTTTGCATTTTCGAGCACGAGATTATCACAAAATATTTTAGTAGGTAAGAAATTAGATAGTAAGCACAATACGAAGCTTATACATAAAGTAACGACAGATGGAAGAGTTGCGAATGACTTCGTTCGAAGTTGAGCTAATAATTATGACAAGACAAATGAGTATACGAATGGCAATTCATGGTATATCTACCGCTAATAATAATATCGCTCAAAATATGCAATGAGAAATTGAAAGTACGTATCAAATAAGACAGAGCTACAAATGATAATGACGAGTAAACAGGTAAGTTCCAAAGGTATCTCGCCCCGTTTTGTTTTCTCAACATATTTTCGGACCATTTTTTCTGTGAACCGATAAAAAAAGGAACTTGAACATAGTTGGGGCAAGTTGATACAACGTGTGTACTGTATCAACCTGCCCCCTTCGAAACGTATCAACTTGCCCCCGGCGACGCTGTTGGCGTCTCTCAGGAGTCCAGAGAACAAGAGTAGAGATATACCTCCGACGACAACGGAATTTCCTCACCTTTTTATTACCAAATAGAGTCAGGATCAGAAGAATCGCTTAAAATTTTGTTTCCAGCTGCTAACTGACTTTGAAGCACATCAATAAAATTTACTTTGCTCTACCGAAAACCATTTTACTGAAATAACTTCAACGCCATTGTTCACACGTGGTCAAACACACGTGTAGACTGAAGTGCGTTGGGAAATAGTCCCTCAACTCAAAGGACGCCATTGTGTACAGTCGCACTTGCGCACAATACAGTTTGTATCAACTTGCCCCCGTATCAACTAGCCCCGGTCTCCCCTATATATTTATATATAGAGTATATTATCACAGTCAGGTAATTATCGGTTACAAACTATAATAATGTAATGTACATATAAAGTCTAATATTACTTTCAGGTAACGCAATGAGGAGTGACAAAATACGAGGGTGTAAACACACATCCTTACGAACTAAAGACCAACCACAAAACCTCTTACAACTAAATATTCGTGCCCCACAACCACAATAGCAAATATTGAAATATTACTTTCAGGTAAAAGACAGGTATGAAATCCGAGACAATCGCAATCACCATAATCACTAATCACGCGAGTAGAATCTCATCGTTACAGTATCCATAGTAGTGCGTTAACATATTAGAATCTTACTAGTGTTTTGTACTTATAAAGTAGTATCACATTCAGATAAGGCGAGTTTTAAAATTATCAGTCACAAAATACGAGACTCCGTACGAATGTAAAGTATAGTATCACATATAGTAAAGTCATCATCACTTACAAAATACGAGGGCAAAAATAACCATGCTCATGAATCAAATAGTAATAAGTTATAATAAGTAATAAAGTATTGATTATTGCTTCTCTTGCTTTCCCAAATAGGTTACGTTATACATAAACTTCGTTCAAGTAAACTTTTTCTATGTTGGAATTTTGGTCCGGGGTATTAGCATCTCCCTACAAACTTTTAGGGGGAAGTACCTGAGTAGAATGCGTGAAAAAGAGGCGAATTTTAGGAACCATCGTTCGAAAAAGTATTTAATGTATTTGATTCAACTTTGCTTCATTTGACAGAACATCTATTGAGGTTTGCTCGCAATTTTTCGGTACGTTTACATATCGACTGGAAGCGCTGCTATCATGGCCGGCCTCAAAAGTGTCCCTCGCTCACACGGTTTTCAGTGCCAAAAATATTACGAAAACGACTGGACCGATTTCTTAAAAAAATTCACACAACATTCTTGGACATGTTTTCTGGTACTTCACTTAGGATTTTTGGACAAAAATTCTTTTGCGTGAAATGGCGGCCGTTTGAATGTTCTTTTTCGGACCTCAATTTCCGACCTTTCTGCCTTAATGAAAAAAAAGTGATTGTTCAAAAACCAGTAATCCTACGTTAAGTACTACAAAGGATGTCCAAGAATATTGTGTAAAATTTTTAAAGCAATCGGTCCAGCCGTTTTCGTAATATTTCTGGCACCGAAAACCGTGCGAGCGAGGGACACTTTTAACGCCGGCCATGATTGCACCGCTCCCAGTCATATGTATACATAAAAAAATTGTGAGAAAACCTCAATAGATGTTCTCTCAAATTAAGCAAAGTTGAATCAAATCGATTGAATACTTCTTCAGAAAATGATTCCTAAAATTCGCTTATTTTTCACACATTCTACTCAGGTACCTTCCCTTAATTCAATTATATTCCGTAACTGTAACGTGCCAAAAGTTGTAGCGAGGCACAATACTCTCTGGTACTGTGCGAACCCTTTGGCGGTCCACGGCACAGTTCCATTCGATCAATTCTTGTGTTTTCAAACACTATGCGGCCAGTCTTACCGAAACCTGCGGAGCGTCCTGTCGGCAGATCTACCTTAGAGGTAACGCATGATTCCTCTACCTTGTTGGCCTGTAATACCCTCGTCATGATCCACTGTCGGATTTGTATCATATCCTTCTCCGAAAAAAATATATATGCACTTTTGCATATGGTGTACGCCCACGCACACAAGTGGGCACCACAGTTCGATCCCACGCCCGTTGCCGTTACCTGTGACGGTACATCCGTCGGACAACATAGTTGCCACTCCGACCAATCGAACTTCGGAATATCCTTTCTCATGTGCAACTTTTCGATAAAAGCGCACAGCCTTTTGAGGATCTCAGTGTCAGGTGTTCCCCGCAATGAATCTAAATATAATATACATTTATGGGGAAAGACAACGACAAATAGCGTCCAATGTTTGGCGTTGCATCGCGGTAGTAGCCAAATCGCGTGCGTGTGGGCTTGAACTCGATTGGCCCAGTTCAAAAATCCGACGCGACCGTCATTGCATCATTGCATGCCATCAAGCTAAAAAAAAAATGAACGTCGAAAATTAGCGGTATATTGTCGCCTTGAGTTTCTGTACTTAGCACTTTAAGGAACGCGTTGATGATGTTGTCATCAATGTATTCATCCGGAAGTAATGTCTTTAGACACACAGTGTCCATCAACATTCCATCCAGGTAGAACTGGACGTCCATCCAATTCCTCGGGTATTCATGGGTGTCATGCCATGGAGGTTCTTCAAACGTCGACAGTGATAAGTTACTTGATGGTTGCCGTACGATATTTCCTAAGGTGACCGTATCGTGACACATCATCTCCGAATCCGAATTTTCCAAATTCTCATCAATTTCCAACTCTTCATCGTAGACTTTGAATTTTATCGCCACTTCGCCGGTGGTCTGCTGCACGTGCGATGAATCATCGACAACGTCAATTGCGGTTGGGGTATCGCTGACATACTTAGAAAAGTTCTTGAAATAACCGCCCTTCGGAAGTGATTCAGATGTTCGCCACCAGAACTCTTCAGCAAGGTCCATATCTTCGTCATCCGATTCTGCTATTTGCCGAATTGCTTGGCGCGTTGTTTGACGGGTTGTTTGGCGGGTTATTTGGCGGGTTGTTTGGCGGGTTGTTTTGCGGGTTGTTTGGCGGGCTGTTTTGTGGGTTGTTTGGCGGATTGTTTGGCGAGTTGTTTGGCGAGTTGTTGTAAGACTGAACTTACGTTCTTTCAATTTTCCAGGCAGCGATGACTCTAGCCCTTGGACAAATCGCGGGATCATCTGTTTCATTTTCCCTTGGAATATGTACTGTTTAACTACTTTATTTCAATTTTCTACAGCTGCGTTTGAATCTCTGCAGATCCCAAACCGCTTTATTGCGATCCCTGACCAGAGAGGATAATAGGGTAGTAGCTCCAACAATAAATATTTTATGAACTCTGGCGCGTAAAGTTCATTGTAAACACAGCCTTCGCCATTTCCTATCTCAGCTACTGTCTGGTCGTGAATTTTCCGGAAATGGGAGAAAAACGGCGACTGTTCACGTAAAGTTTTACCGCCATGTCCTTCGAAACCTGTAATATAAGTCGCCATGAATCCACATAGTGCGAGTAGTGGCGCCTTAATAGAAATGTCACGACACACCGTTCTATTTCGATAATCAATGTTATTAGAACGAAGTGTCATAACATACTTCAAAGTTTGAATTCAAACTATAATAATGTAATACATCACGAACCTTCCGCACTTTCTTCGTCTCCCAAATCCTCGCCTGGAAGGACATCCTCGCTTGCAGATCCCGTTTCGGGTTGTAACTGCATGATTGCTTGAAGGCGGGCCTCGTATTGGTCAGATTTGAATTTGGAACCAAATACTGTAATACAATCACGAAAAATTGTCGCCGCGTCCTTCAGATCTGTGGTATGGATGAGCATGGCTATCGATGTAGCTAGCAGCCTTCGTAGACCTGGATTAGTGGTGAAGATCTTGATGCGTTTTATCGCTGCGTGTATCAAGTGAGAAGAACATACATGCGATATCGTAAGTGGTCTCCATTGTTTTTTGGGAAACTGTATTTCATTCCACAACTGTTGCATGTAACCGATAACGTCCATGTTATTGAAGGCCTTCACTACGGATTGTATCAAAGCTTTACTAAAATCGGTTTCTACTTTTGCAATGACTACTTTTGTTGGGTCTGCACAGTATTGTTTGATCGCATAATTCACGCATGCCAGAAATAGATGTATGTATGGCACGTTTTGCGAACATGAGACGAAATCTGCTAATGTCATGGGTGAAATATGCTTACTTCCCCTAAAGATCAACGAATAATAGTATGCACGTTTAATATTTTCGGGTGGTTGACCGATTACAGACCCAGTCGCATCAAAGTACAGAAAGACATTGGTCTCCTTAGACAAAGCTATTAGATATTCGATTTGTTGCGGGGTGAAGAGAATGAGATAGAAAGGATGAGTAGCATAGCCTTGTATAAATCCGCTGAAATATTTGCCTTTCCACAGGTCCTTCTTTGCAAGCTCTTTCTTCAATTTGCACATGAACTCGTGACAATCTGGATCTAAGTCGTCTGCGCACTGATTTTGGCTGGAAATTTTCTGCAAAAGCATAGCAGATGGTGCGTCATTCCTATTGCCGGCTTCGAGTACCTTATCGTCCACTTTGGCCAATAATTTAGTTTTCAATATACTCGGGGCTGTGGATCTCAAAGCCGTTGCATAAATTTTACGTTTTGCACCCCGAATGAAGCGTCTCCGGATCTCACCCTTTGAATGGTCATACGTTCCAATAGTTGTGACGTGCACAACCGATTCACACTTCTTCTTCAGGGGTTCATTGATTGTAAGCGTGTAAGAACAACAGCCTGACATGGTACATCGAGCAGATGCACGAAACGGAAAATACTTTTCGTTTTTCTTTCCGTAATATAAGTTGTGCCAATTGAATCGGATAACACATTTGTCGTTAATTTCCTTGAAATATTCGCTCATGTCATCTGTCCAGCCCTTTTGGAAACGTTTCCGATATGGAACCCAATGGTCTTCCAGGAATTGTGCCGGTAATATAAAACTGTGTTCAGCGGACTTCGATGGTTCTTTCTGAACAACAGTATCAGTCAAACTGCCTCTTGGTGGAACAGGAAGCGCTTTTGATGGTACATCTACAATGCAGTCACCAGTACTGACGGTTGAATGACTCGAACTCACTGGTAGCGGGCTCCGTTCACTGCCTTCTGGGGATCGGTCACAGGGAGCACAAGTCGCAGAACTTCCTGAAGGCGGTAAATTTGTGCATTCCACAGTACGGACGCTAAAAGCAGGAGACACTGCTAGCGGACTCCATCTCCATTGACTGCCTTCTGGGGATCGATCTCAGGGATCACAAGTCGCAGAACTTTCTGAAGGCCGTGAATTTGTGCATTCCTCAGTACGGTCGCTAAAAGCAGGAAACACTGGTAGCGGGCTCCCTTGACTGCCTTCTGGGGATCGGTCGCAGGGATCACAAGTAGCAGGACTTTCTGAAGGCCGTGAATTTGTGCATTCCTCAGTACGGTCGCTAAAAGTAGGAAACACTGGTAGCGGGCTCCCTTGACTGCCTTCTGGGGATCGGTCGCAGGGATCACAAGTAGCAGGACTTTCTGAAGGCCGTGAATTTGTGCATTCCTCAGTACGGTCGCTAAAAGCAGGAAACACTGGTAGCGGGCTCCCTTGACTGCCTTCTGGGGATCGGTCGCAGGGATCACAAGTAGCAGGACTTTCTGAAGGCCGTGAATTTGTGCATTCCTCAGTACGGACGCTAAAAGCAGGAATCACTGGTAGCGGGCTCCACTTACTGCGTTTCGGAAATCCGATGCATGGATCCAGACTTCCTGGAGGCGGTAAATTTGTACATCCCTCAGGACCGATGGTGATACCAGGACTCAATAGAATCGCAGGTAATTGTCCATCACCATTGTCAGATTGAAGGCATCTTTGTTCGGGTGAGGATGCGCATACTTCGTCACCATTTTCATCGCCTTCCCGACGTTTCTTTCCACGATGGCTCACTTTCGTTGCATCACAAGTGTTTGTGTTGCAGATGCCGCGACGAGCGTTCCAATCAGCTCTGATGTTATGTCGATTTTGTTGTATTCTCATGTAGAGCGATACTGGCTTTACCGCATTTCCCAACCGTTCAGCAAGTTCGCTCCAAACGGGATCAGACCGAGGTTTCAGTGAATCACCGTCAAAGATGTCCAATGATCCTAGTTCGTTCAACAGGTCGCTATCACTTATGACAGTCTTTCGTGGCATTCTGTCGCGTCACATTATTGGGCATTCCACGAAAAAATAAAACGTTTCATTGTCAAAGTTGACACGCTCTGCGATAGGTTTGTATTCGTCTCTCAGTCACTCATACCCGAATCATCAGTAACTAAGCTGCAGCGTATGGATTTCATGATTGAATTATCACTAGTTGATCACTCAATGCCAAGGATGCCAATATTTGCCAGTATTTGTAAAACTACGAAGTTCAGTTATTCGTTTTCAAGAAAATTACCAGATTCGATAGAAGTAATTCAAAACCGAATGAAACAGTATTCCTCGCAATAATTCCTATTACTTAGCCCGCACCAAGCTTTGAATTTTTTACTTCATCTAATGTGACGTGAATTCGTACATTCTTCCGGCACAAGCGAGCTTACCAAGTGATAGATTCAATCATGCAGTTCAGCACTGAGGATGTGCTTCGAAATTTGGTAGTACTGATTAGGTGGACGTGATTGATTACTGTTAAGACAAGTTCCGTTTCTATTGCGAATATGTGTGTCGTGATCTCAACTGACCTTACGGTCAGACCATGCAAATAGTCTTCATTTGAATGTAACGACATGGTACAGATAATAGATAGTCGATAGTATGGTCGCATTAGCATGCATATTTTACAAATAAATTGCACATCCAGGCGAAGCATAATAAAATACTGAATTGCATTCCGGCTGAACTACGGGAGAGAAAATTACTAGTAGTATTATATCAAGAATTTCGAAACACATCCTATACAGATTACTCATTGAAAATAGTTGCAGTGCGAATAGGTTTTTCATCAGCCCTTCGTGAGTCGAACATAATTTTTCATATTGGTTGCATAGTGCATGCTTACAAGACTAAAATATGTGCGTTATTATGAAATTAGGTAATCGAAAAGTACTAATACACAATACATCACATCTTGGAGCTCAATTCGGACACACTGTTACCCAGACCTACATTGATATTGGTTTCGTTTTCATCCGTGACATTGAATTTTTGACGAAAACAGTACAGGCTACTGTACTAGAGGTTTTTATGAGAAAACACCCGGTATACTTGACCTGTAGAACCTTGAACCGAGGGGGAAGTAACAGAAGTTTTCAGTGACTAGAATAGTGAAGAAAAGGAAGGTGAATTTTTAGGGGACTGTACAAATAATCGGAGAGTAGTCAGGGAATGTTAGAATTGTGGCAAGAGGAGAGGAATTCGAAGAAATTATTTTCAGCCATCGAGGTCACGGACTCAAGTATATGCCCCCGTAGCATATGAACAATTTAATCAAATTGACATCAACGACCTAGGCCATTAGAAATGATATATTCCGCTAAAACTTTAACAGTTATTTGATGACCGACAATCACAGGCGACTATGTTGTTTCGGTACCGGTGTATAAATATATTTGTTCAACAAAATGCGAAATAAAATTATACGTCAAAAAGTTTTAATTTCCATAAATATATTTGTTACTTGTGGATATATGACTGTAAGCGTTTGAATGAAGCCTCTACCATTTTCCAATTCCGTAGAAAAAACGATACGAAAAAAATTTGTGCGGGGTTATTGGTTGGTAATCGTCGTAATCACAATCGTTTGAATCAAGATAACGTAGTGTTTCGGAGTTTGTGAACAATATTTCATATTTCACGATGTTGTTAATTGTTGAAAGAATTAGGTGGAAACAACAATTTTCTCACACCCGGTCGCAAAATGCCACTTTTCATACCTCTTGAGCGGGCGCAAAACAGATCTTTTCGGCCCTCGGGCGGAAATGTGCTTTGCGCCCGCCTAAAGCCCGCCTAAAGCCCGCCTTTTCCTGCCCTCGGGCGCAAAGTTCCGTTTTGCGCCCGCTCACTCGGTCTGAAAAGAGGCATTTTTGCAGACCAGGTGTTGAGAAAAAAATCGTGTGCAACACGGACGCAAGGCTATTTTGGCGAGTGTGATTGCAGTACACTCGCCTTCGGCTCGTACTGCAAATTTCACACTCGAAAAATAGTGTTTTGCGCCCTTGATACACAATGTACTATTTCTTCTAGAAAACTGGAAGAAACTATTATGAAATTTGGAAATAACAAAGGGAAATTCATTTCCGGATTACAGTATAACTCCTGGTATGGAGAGGTAAAGTGTGCCAGAATAGAGTATAGATACTACTAGATACACGTAACACGGTACGTAATTTTGACATGTGCTCGTATGTACCACAGCTGGGCAAGTCCACGTCAATTGATGAAGGCTTTTGGGGCCCATTTTTCTGGTTTTGATGTCGATCTCAAAAACAGTAGTTTACGGCGAATAAAAAATATCTGCCACAGCTTTTCTCGATACTCCTAATATTTTCGAAGTTGTTCAAACTCGTCGGTCTGATGCATTTTTTCCGCAAAATTTTAACTCCGGCTACGTTGGTCGTGGGGAGATCTGCTTCGGATCATTTTGTTCGCAAAAGAATATAGATTTTATAAAGAAAAATTAACCATCAGGATTTTTTACCGTTTAACATAAAATTTTCTCGATTTTCCGAAACAATTAGTGATTGAAGAGAATAGTATATTATGTAACTAGGAGGCAAACTCGGTCTTTTGATGCCGAGCGTGTACGCGAGTCGAAGGCGTAGATAAGATATGAGAGTTCTGGATCAACCCCCACCCCTATCCTGACCTAACTCAACCCAACCTATCCTGACCTAAGCCGCCATTTTGAATTTCTGGATCAACCCCCACCCTATCCTAACCTAACCCCCCACCCTATCCTAACCTAACCCCCTACCTTGTATCCTAACCTAACCCCCTACCCTGTACCCTAACCTAACCCCCTACCCTGTATCCTAACCTAACCTCCTACCCTCTATCCTAACCTAACCTCCTACCCTCTATCCTAACCTAAGCCCCACCCCCCTAACGTAACCCAAGTCAGCGTATCCTAACCTAACTTAATTTATATCTAACCTAACTTAACCTAACCTAAACTTTAATTTTTTTTTCAAATGTTTTCAAATTTTTTCAAATTTTTTCCAAAATTAATTTTTTTTCTCTCCAACCTAACCCATCTTAAGTCTGCCTAACCTAACTGTCAGTGATTTTCATTGTGAGGGTCCGAGATGAGAAAGGGTGAGTATCAGGTTTTTCAGGTTATTCGGGAAATTAGTTAAATTATTAATTTTATTTAATTTTACGTGGCGTATGGTTGTGAGACCGCTCCATGCAGTCCAGTTTGATTACCATACGGTGACAACTGATGGGGTTTTCTGAACGGTAAATTTTCTATTTCCATATTCGCGAAAAGTATACATTCACGGTTGTGGAATTTGGCCTCATTTCCACCGGTCATTAGTCTTGGATTTTCTTAGCGATCACCTAATTACACCAAGGCTTGGATCAGTTAACGATCCTCCGCCGAAAATCGGTAGACCGTGTGTCTCGGATCGACTAGCAGCCTGTCTTCGGGAAACCTATTAGGTCGAGCAATTACCGCAAAGGTGATTATTATTAGTGTATTTTGACTTCGAGTGATACTTCTCCAAATAGTCGATGACCCGTGCAAATTTTTCGAACTGTGAATTTCACATTTTTCATACTGGACGAGTGAGTTGCTAATTACACCTGATTAGGAGTGGGGTGTGAGCCTATATAAGGTTGACATAGCTTAGGGGTGTTAGCATTTCCCTGCAAAGTTTATTGTGACAAAGTTAACAGTAATTATGGAGGAGTATATCAGTCTTTTCGAGCGTATGGAAGTTGCCTACAACGCACTTCATACGCAGTCCCGTGGGCAACTTCGTGACAATATTATCAAGTCATGGTGTGAGTTGATAAGTGAGAAGATCGAGGAGAAGATTCAAGATTTCCACGTTACGCTGATGCACCCAGATGTGGGAGTTGGAGAAAAACAACGGATCCAGACTTTACTCGTGCAATTGCAATCGTGGCGGGTGAAATTCCAAGAACTGCAACGGCGATCAACTAACGTAGTCACCGGTGGTGGCCATACCTCTACAGACAACATCGAGCATCGTGTTCAATGGGATGATGTGGCAAGCGCATTCAATAGTCGAATTCGTACCGGTGTCATCACGAATATAGGACACATTGATTTGGGTGCATTCCTGACCGATGCCGAGGTTATGGCCTCCGAACATCTGCAGACGATTCTTCGCACAGAGGGAAACATCAAAGTGAATGTTATACTTTCGTGCAGGTTCCAAAACGTCAAGGATGATGTGACCTACACGGAAGTCAAGTATTTCAACACACGAAATGTGGCGATTTACCCCTCAACGAAACTGAACGAATGGTTCTCGACGAATGTGAGGGATAAACTGTTAGTTGAGGTGGAGGACTTCGAGCATCGAGATTCCGGATGGAGCATGATAGAGGTAATCAACCTGGTGGTTAACATAAATCATCATCAGCCTCTCAGCGGGGGGCGCTCAACGTTTACCGAACTACCCGACGACATTCAGCGGAAGAAGGCGGTGGTCAACGTACAAAACAAGGACGATCGCTGCTTCCTATGGTCGGTTACGGCGGCCCGTCATCCTGCAAGATGCAACGCGACTAGGACATCCAGCTATCGAGCACACATCAACGAGCTAAATTGTACAGGTATTAAGTTTCCTACAACATTGCGCGATGTAGAAAAATTCGAAAAATTAAATAACTTACGGATCAATGTATATGGGATTGAATCGGAGAATTTTTCGAATCATTCAAAGTCCGAAAAGAGTGTAATTGTGCCTCTATACTTGAGCAAAAATTTGACAAATTCTGCGGGTGAAGTAATTCACCTACTCATGATTTCCGCCGATCGCGATACAAATCATGGTGATGATGACTTGGCTAATTTCCAACCGCGATTTCACTTCACGTGGATTAAAAATCTATCGCGGTTGGTTACTAGTCAACTCTCTTACCATAATGGTGCAGCATTATTGTGTGATAGATGCTTGTGCCACTTTGCTGTAGCCTCAAGCTTTGAGAAGCATCAACTTGATTGCACGCAGTTGAACAAGGTGCGAATGATCTTCTCGGAAGAGAACACGAATCTCGAATTCAAAAACTTTCGAAATAAGGGTAGGGTGCCGTTTGTCGTGTACGCAGATCTTGAATGTATATTGAAGCCGGGCGCGAATGAATCTCAGGAGCATATTCCACACAGCGTCGGGTACTACGTTCACTGCTCGTATGACGATAAGTTATCGGGGTATGAGAGTAGACGTGGGCCCGATTGCATCGAGTGGTTCGTCAATCGGCTACGTGGCTTGTCTATTCAGGTAGAATCTCGAATCAAAAATGTAATTCCAATGATACCATTGAATCAGGTGCAACGTGATCGACATGCGCGTGCGAAAGACTGTTATATTTGCTTGAAATCTTTTTCACCTGATGATAAAAAGTGTCATGATCATTGGCATTTCACGGGTATTTATCGCGGCCCCGCACACAATGGGTGTAACTTAAATTTCAAAGAAACTCAAACAATTCCTGTAGTTTTTCACAACTTTTCGGGGTACGATTCCCATTTTATAATCAAATCTCTCGCGACAACTTTCCCCGGGGAAATAACCTTATTACCGATTAATAAGGAAAAGTATATCTCGTTCACGAAGCGGGTTGACGGGACGTTTATGCACCTGAGATTCATAGATTCGCTCCGTTTCATGGCCAGCAGTCTCGACAAGCTGGCATCCTACATTGATGATGCGGGTAAAAAGATAACTCGTACGTTTTACAGCGATCGCGAGGAATTTCAATTCATGAAAAAGAAGGGTATTTTCCCCTACGAGCATATCCAAAGTTGGGAGAATCTTGAGGAATCGAGTCTGCCGACTAAAGAGCAATTCTTTTCGAAGCTGAATGATTCGGGTATCAGTGACGCGGATTATGAGCATGCGAAGAACGTCTGGAGTAAATTCAATTTGAAAACATTAGGCGAATATTCGGACTTATATTTAAAAACAGACGTTTTTCTGCTTGCTGATATATTTGAAAATTTTCGCGAGAGTTGCTTTGAAACGTACGAGTTAGACCCGCTACACTATTATACGGCCCCCGGTTTGGCTTTTGACGCGATGTTGAAACACACCGGTGTTAAGTTGGAACTTTTAGACAATCCCGAGATGGTGTTATTTATCGAGAAGAGCATTCGTGGTGGAGTGGCACAAGTATCGAATCGTTATGCCGAAGCCAACAATAAATTCATGGGCGAAATGTACAACCCGGACAAAGAGTCATCGTACATAATGTATTTCGATGTGAATAATTTGTATGGCGCTGCGATGAGTGAATATCTACCGTGTGGGTCATTCGAGTGGGAGGAGGAACCAATTGATGTGATGACGATTCCCGATGATTCACCAATTGGTTACTTTCTCGAGGTCGATTTGGAGTACCCGGTAGAATTGCACGAGCAGCATAAGGATCTTCCGCTATGCCCCGAACATTTCATTCCGCCAGGCAGTAAAATATCCAAGCTATGCACTACACTTCTGCCCAAAAATAAATACACGCTGCACTACAGAAATTTGAAGCAGTGTTTAGATTTGGGCATGAAGTTAGTGAAGGTGCATAGGATTTTAAAGTTCGCACAATCTCCATGGTTGAAATCCTACATCGACTTGAATACCGACAAGCGAAAGCAATCGAAAAATGATTTCGAAAAGAACTTTTACAAGTTGATGAATAACGCGGTGTTCGGCAAAACCATGGAGAATGTGCGGAACCATAAAAGTGTTAAGCTAGTCACGAAATGGAATGGGCGGGGCGGGGCGAGGGCTCTTATCGCTAAACCAAATTTCCATAGCTGCACCATATTTGATCGCGATATGGTGATAATTGAAATGAGTAGGTTGAATGTACACTTCAACAAACCCATATACATTGGTGCCGCGATCCTAGATCTATCTAAAATAATTTTGTACAGATTTCATTATAACTATATTAAGAGTAACTTTAATAATAAGCAGGCTAAGTTATTGTACACAGATACTGATAGTTTAATTTACGAGTTTAAGGTAGATAATATTTACGAAATCATCAGGCGTGATGTTGAGTCAACCTTTGACACCTCAGACTATCCACCCGACAACGTGTACGGTATGCCCCAACGCAACAAGAAGCGTCTTGGTGTGATGAAGGATGAGAATAATGGGCAGATCGTACATCGTTTTAGGGCTCTACGACCGAAACTGTACTCTGTGCAGGTTTTAGGTCGGCAGTTAATGAAGCGTGCGAAGGGTGTCAAGGGTTCGACTCTGAAACACATCACGGCTGATGATTTCGATCGGTGTCTGTTCGAACATACAAATTTAACGAGGTCGCAATGCATGATTAGAAGTAAGGGACACACCGTAAATACAATAGTACAAAACAGATTAGTTTTAAGTTGGGAGGACAACAAACGGCAATTGCTACCCGGTCAGACTGATACGTTACCGTGGGGCTATGTAGCCAAATAAGCTATTATAGTAAACTAGGGTAATTAGGATTTGTATAATATAGGATATCGTCAATGAAGAAAACAGTGTAAATATTAAAATCATAAATTTTATTCATTTGGATAACCTACCATTAATATTATTCATACATTTTGTAAATGAAAAACAATATTAATATGACGATGATACATTTTGTATTGAAGAAAATACATTTTATTTCACATTCTACAGATCTGTTTCATTTATCCAACTATTGTGTGAACTATCAAACCCCAACCATTTTACATACAGCTCATTACCCCGCTTACGTAATACTTTCTCTATAAGGTAACCATCGGGGTATTTAACTTTAGTGAGTTCCTCCTCATAGAAGCCGCCTTCGATTGGATGATTCTGGTAATCGGTGAGTTTGTAGGTGGGAGGGTTAGTATTTTTCACCTCGCCAACAGTAAATATCTCTGTAGTCCAGTTTGGGGTATAGCCCTTCTCAAAAACATTTTTATACTTGCTGATGCGAACTTTATCGTTGACTTTGAATTTCCGCTTACGATTACTGCGTTTTATTTGTCGTGGTTTATACACACTTCGATACAATAGTTTTTCATTAGCCACAGCGACATCTTTCGGCTTCATTTTGATTGTGCGATGTTTAGTGTCATTGTAAGATTCAATTAAGTCGGGTAAAATATCAATCCACTTGTGAGAACCTCGAATGGTGAATTGTTTCCACATTTTGTTCTTTAGGGTGCGGTTAAATCGTTCGCATATCGATGCCTTCAAGTTACTAAATGTGGAGTACATATTAATATTGTGACGCTTCATGAGGGCTTTAAAATCTTTGTTATAAAACTCTTTACCCTGATCAACGTGTAAATGTTTCGGTACACGTCCCTGTATTAGTACACTGTTCATAGCACTCGTTACATCCGGGGCATTTTTACTTTTGATGGGCACCGCCCAGGAAAATTTTGAAAACACATCGATAACGGTGAGTAGAAACTTGTATCCTTTGTTGACCGTCGAGTAGGCCGACATATCCACAAGATCAGCCTGCCAAGTCTCGTCCAGACCGCGAATATCCACAAAACGTCGCGGGTAATGACGCCGAGCGGGTCTATGTAGTTCGTTTGCGATGGTCAGCTTCATCGTCATCCTTCAGTTTTCACAACGGGTGACGTTGTTTCACGATGTTTCGATGCTTTTTTCACAATAGAGGGGGTCTTTTTGGCCCGACGTACCTTTTTCGCACTCTGTCTTGGATTGGATTTCGTTGTTGTCGCACGAGGCTTTGAATTTCGAATGAGCTTCTCTGCATCAGTAGCGGGGTTATCAAGTTTTTGCCGCTTGGATTCGCTGACTCCGCTCGATTCTGGAGTTTTATTTTCAACTTGCGCACATTTCTTCTTCTCTTCTATCGGGTGGAACACATGCATTTTGAATTTTAAGTCGGCAACGGTCTCATCCAATACGTCGATACAAAACTCAAAGTCTTCATCGTCGATAAAGTTTTGGGGATTATCATGCCACTTCTTCCTCTCCGCCGTTAACTCTTCAATGACACTATTTAAGTTATCCCAAGTATAGAACATGTGTAGACACCGCACCGCAACTCTATCCAAGTAGGTTAACGCATCAGGCGATTCGTCTGAACTTGAGTCCATGATTTATTTTCTCTCACACTGTTACTCAAACACGCTCCGATGTGTTCACTCGGTGGAGTCGGAGCACTGAATGAGCGAATCATTATTTCGATCCTCACATTTCTTGATTGTTACTCAGCATGACGGCTAATTTGTTACTGAGATTAGCCCCTTCCGCCAACATTGCCATTCGAGCCGCTGGTGTAGCTATCTCTGGTATACGATTCATATTCTCATACTCCCACACTGCCACTCTTACATCCAAAGTTTTCAGGAACCTTGTTGTGTGAATCGTAAAATCATGAAATGCATGGTTATATACCCGCTGTCGTTTCATCAATTCTCCAACATTTTTCTCGAGGGTGTTAATTAACTCCCGCAAAGCACTCTGACGATTCTCGATTAGTTTTTGTAGATCGACGACCGTTTTCAGGGTGACTGCATCGCTCGACTGTTGGGGATCGGCAATATTACACAATCGTTTCTCATCCATATCGTATTGACTGTCTGCCGTTATCTTGAATCCAACCCCCTGGGGCCCACGAGCACCACCTTTCACTCCACTGCTCGCGAGCTGTCGACCAAATATGTCTATACTCATGGTTTCACGGTTACTCGATGAATGATGAGTGTTACTGCAGATCTTCAGCTAATAAATGATTTTAGCCTCGCGTAATTCCTCAATGATGGAGAATATTTCATTCGAATGACTGGTATTACCAGCTGCTTGAGATGCAATAAGCAAACGAAGGCGATCAATGATTTCATTGGGGTCATTCCAATAAACGTAATCCATTCTCTGTCCACCTTTTCGTGCAATTTTATGGTCGGTTAAACCTTTCCCGGATTTTTTCTTCTGCGGTGAGCCTACGTGTTGGGCGATGAAGTTTATATATTTGAAACTTTTTCTGTCATCGCGAAGGCTTTTATCAGGTTGGTAATATTTTCGATGTGCGTTTGTCATCAGTACAATTTTTATATAATTCTTCCTATCATTAGCATTCACGATACTGGGGTTAGGAGTCTTTTTGAATAATAATTCAAGTAATCCTGGTGTTTCCTCGTACCTCTTTGCCCCGACATATATGTGATTATCATTAAAATTGATTTGCGAGTCACCAATCATCAATCCCTTGTTCAATTTTCGAACGCCGTATGTCATATCCAAATCCCCTGCTTTCGACGTATCAAACATTCTCAAATAGCGGGTAACTGAATCAACTTTCTTTATTGGTGTACTTGTGGATGTGGGGCCATCAGTGGCGGCTACAATTGTATCATCCCCCTCATCATCCTCATCCTCCTCCTCCTTATCAAGTCCATCGATGTTCATACTATCATCGCGCGTAGATTCGCCCATTTCATTAATATTTCGATCGTCGTCATCGGATTTCTTGATTTTCATCGAAACATCTGATGCTTCCGGTTTGATTTCTTGTTTTATCCGTAGCTGCTGCTGCTTGGACGTATCCACCAATTCGGTTAACGGTGTCACTATAGGTTTGAACATTTCACCCATAGTCTGCTGAATGGCGTCACTGTTTGACTTAATCATCTTGTGCTTACGCCTTATCGCATCGCTAGCCTTCGTTATTTCGAATAGTGTATCGCTATACTTTCTAATTTTGGAGCTATCCATCTTAACACCGTAATAGTTGCAATGTAACTGTACATATTTGATGATTCATTTTCCATTTATATCGATGAAGCAGTCGAAACGGCGTCTATATCTACCGTTATTAATTTCACTGTCTTTGTCGATTACGATGAAACTGTATTTACCGTCATTCCAGCACACCGAGCACAAGTCTTTAAATTGTTGATATGGCATATCGGTATTCACATGATCATCGTAAATGTGTTTTAAATTCATTTCATCCTGACGAAAGAGCACCAATAAGTTTGCATTATCACGCACAAGATGTTTCGGGATTCTAGCATATGTCTGACAAAGATAAAAGCTGTCAACATCTCTGTGTCGTCCCATACAGAAGTATGCTCTGATATTATCCTGCTTTTCACACGCCACATCATCGAAAATCATGAGAGAATTCGGGTGTGCATCCTCGGGTTTCACAACCTCCTCATGTTCACCGAATGGGTAATATCCCACACCCTTCACAGACTCAAGCAACTTGCGCAGAAACTCATACTTTGGTTGAATTAGTGATTTTGAGTAAACATAAACATTTTCAAATCTCAATCCATTGTCGTGCGTGATAAGTGTGAGAAGTGCATTAGTTTTGCCGCAATTTGACGGCCCGCAGAAAACAGCACGGACGCTATTTGGTAATAATTCCCCGTGACGTTTAGCCTTCTTCTCTTTGCCGCTTTGAACTATCTCATCGAAATTCGCCACGGGTAGTTTGGTCGTTTGATTATGAAATTTCATGATGCCGCTCTAACACCCCAGAGGGAACTGATGTCCTAAAGCATAAAATATGTGTCTTTATAGAATTTGAGTTAGTTGTTATCAGACTATGGTGGGGTATACACGTAAAAGGTACGGCCAAGGTTTAATAAACAGCATTATCAATCACCTGCCGGTGGAATTGCACGTCCCAGGGTATCAGTATTGTGGGCCTGGCACGAAATTAGCAAAGAGACTGGCTCGTGGGGATCCGGGCATCAATCCGCTGGACGCCGCGTGTAAAGAGCACGACATTGCATACTCGAAGAATCGTGAGAACATCGCCGCACGCAGCGCAGCCGATGAAGTGCTCGCTGAAAAGGCGTGGAATCGAGTTTTGGCCAAAGACGCTAGTATAGCAGAGAAAGCTGTAGCCTGGGGAGTTACCAACGCCATGAAGGTTAAATCTAAATTCGGTATGGGATTGTGTGAGAACAATAGGAAGACGAAGAGCAGCGCGGATTCGAAGAGAAAGACAAAAAATGGAAAAACAATAACTCTAAAGTCCATCATTCGTGGGGCTAAAAAGGCAATGAAACCCGGTCGGAAATCCATTGAGACAGCGTTGGCTGGTGCTCGTGCCGTGACAAGTTCAGCAATTCATGGAAAAGTACGAGTGCCACGTATTCTACCTATCCCCAAGAAAATTGGCGGCTTCCTGCCATTTTTGATTCCAATCCTATCGGCACTCAGTGCCACCGGTGCCTTGGCTGGTGGTGCGGCGGGTATAGCTAAGGTGGTTAATGAGGCTAATGCTAATAGGCATCAATTACAAGAGGCCAAGCGTCATAATACAACCATGGAGTCAATTGCTTTGGGGAAAGGATTATACCTTAAACCCCATAAGAAGGGTATGGGGTTGTATTTGAAGCCGTCAAAAAACTAATAAAGCTACCACATCGAGCTCTCACCAACGTTGATTTACTCAAGTATGCCAAAGCCTTAAAAATTTCACATTTCCGTGGTGTTTTCATGCGAAACGATCTACCCAGTTCGGGCCCCAGAAAACGTGAATCCGCCATCATTAATCTTGATGATAAAAATGGGATGGGAACACACTGGGTTGCATATACGAAAAATGAGAATGATGTCAATTATTTTGATAGTTTCGGTGATCTGCAGCCCCCTCAAGATCTCATGGAATATCTCGGTGTAGGTAGCGTTAAATATAATCATAAAAGATATCAGGAATATAACACTGTGATTTGCGGACACTTGTGTCTTAAATTTCTGAGCGGGCAGCTATAAAATGGGTGAGGTATGATCATTCATCATTAGTCATGGCTGATTCGTTCACGTTAACACTGTCAGGGGCATCCTCCGTGCTGGAAACTCAATATTTTCCACCAATTGAACTATCACCCGCGAAAAACTATGTACTCGGTCTCGTTGAGCTGCTGACATTCAATTCGATTCCCAATATTGACGCAGGGTGTAACAGACTCTACATATCCAGGCGGGGCATGGATCAGATTTTCACAATACCCACAGGGAGCTATGAGATTGAGGATATTGAAAGTTATTTGCTGAAGGTACTACCCTCGGGCATAACATTAAGTCTAAAAGCCAATAATAATGAGCTGAATAGCGAAATTAAGTGTAATGAAATTGTTAACTTTGAGCCTAGTGATTCCATTGGACGATTGCTTGGTTTCAAACCGAATCGTCTTGCACGTAACGTGACACATAAATCCGAATTACCTGTAGCTATACTTAAAGTGAATGCCCTGCGCGTGGAGTGTAATATAACTACGGGTGCATACATAAATGCACATCGTGTGCACACAATTCATGAATTCTTTCCGATCGTCCCACCGGGTTATAAGATCATTGAAGTGCCGACTAACGTCATTTATCTTCCAATCGCCGTGCCGTCAATACATCATTTACAGTTGCGGATAGTTGACCAAGACGGTGAATTGATTAATTTTCGCGGTGAAACGATAACGATACGTTTACATGTTAAGTCTGTATGATAATGGGAATTGTATTTGACTCCAAACAAAAATCCGGTAGAGACTATAAAAGTGAAACAACATGTCGAAACGTCGTCAGTCTTCAGAAACCTCTGATTCGAGTGACACGTCTGAACGCTCAGTTTCTCCAGAGCCTGGGTCTTCGTCTTCGTGGCGATTTTGGAGAGTAAAAATTCGCTGCGTTCTGTGCATAATACCATGGCGGGGATAATCAAAATTCAAAATCCCGTAACATTCGATGAATCAATCGCCCACTGCGAGATACACGCACATCAACCATTTGCATCATCCTCGTTCAATAATAATGACGAAATTCGGATCTCTGTGCAAAATCAAGACTTGTGTGTATTGCCGAGCAAGAGCTCACTTCACATTTACGGGCGGCTCACGAAAGACGATAACGGTGCAGTAGTGGCCACCACAGACTTGGTTAATATGGCAATATGTCATTTATTCAGAGGACTGCGTTACGAGTTGAATGGTCATGAGATTGATCAGAATACAAATCTCGGTATCACGAGCATTATGAAGGGGTACCTATCACTAACCCCAGGACAAAAGCATCTCATGGAGAACGCCGGTTGGATAACTGACGATGAAAATGATTTGAACAATGCAGGCGGATATTTCGATGTTGTCATACCGTTGAATTTTCTGCTTGGATTTGCCGAGGATTACAATAAAATCATTGTTAATGCTAAACATGAGCTGATTTTGACACGATCTAACAGTGATTCGAATGCTATAATTCAAACAACAGCTGAGAAAGTAAAAATTTCAATCGAAAAAATTGAATGGTTGGTACCGTATGTGAAACTGGCGGATAATGCCAGGGCTAAGCTGCTTACTTACATTGGCGGAGACCCAATTATATCCATGAGTTTTCGAACTTGGGAGATGTACGAGTATCCGATGCTACCACAGACAACTAGACATACATGGGTCATTAAAACCTCATCGCAGTTGGAGAAACCACGACACGTTATATTGGGATTCCAGACGGCACGTAGGAATGATGCAACGAAGAACGCCAGCGAATTTGATCATTGTATGATTCGTGATGTGAAACTGTTTCTTAACTCGCAGTGTTATCCCTATAGTAGCTTGAATCTCAATATTGCCAATAATAAATATGCCGTTCTCTATGATACACTGTTAGAAAAAGTTGCGGTGTCAGACGGTCCGGAGTCGAGGTCAAAAGATTTGGTGTTGATTATGACACTATTTCAGGGGTGAAAAAGACCCCGGCCATGTTGTCAATGGGCAAAACTGGTGTTACTTTGGCTCTTGTGACGCAATCCACCGAGATCAACACCTCTTGGAGTATAAGTTACACTGAAAACTATTTTGTCCAACATCGGTGCTAAAATTCGAAATTGCCCCAGATTTCGGTGTAAACTTAGCCTCAAATGTATCATTATGTACACCGCTGCGGAGTTCACTTGCGTTCGAAAACTGGTGTACAAATTGACACCGAAAATAGGCTATAGAAGTCCACACCAAATCGTGTCGATTTCACACCATTTGGTGACAGAACGGCATCTACCGGTGTCATTCAACTCTCAGACTCGACATTGGCACCGAGATCGGTGTGAATATAGCACCAAACGGTGCAAGTCGCGAATCCCAGCGGACCTATTGCTTATGGTCTCATCATAACTCATCGGCAACATGGCGGAATCTAAGGAGGTGCACCTCACGGCATCCGGTAGTGTTGGCTTGAATAAAGTTTTGTCTACATAATTTTATCAAGAATTAAGACGTTTCTGTTGAGGCATGTATAAAATACTTTGTCAATCATCGTCAATCTCATTAGTAAAGGTGAAAGAAACTATAATTATACCTGTGAATACGGACAGAAAGTAAATGAGTTTACGCGTGGGTTCTTAGTTCTCGTTTACACCGTTCGATGTCCAATAGTTACAGTGACACCGTGCGGTGTATCTCAACAGTTATCGCGCGACACTGATGGGTGTCCGAAAGTTCTACATGCCCAAGTGACACTACCTCGGTGTCATGGTTCATCTATACTCGGTTACATGGTAAAATCATCCGTTCCAAATGCTGTTGTCAAAGTTTATAGGTTATGTTATTGGATTCATTCACGTAGACAGCCAGTGGTTCTCGGGGTTCGGAGTCGCACAGAGAGGGATTTCAAACAGGCCTCGTTCAAGTTAACTTGATTTTATCTGAACGCGCGGAAAAGCGCGATTCAAATTTTGTGGTTAGATCGAGGTTAAGAGAATTGTTGGGCAAATATATAGATATATAAATATATAGTTATGTATTATAATATTATATATCTCACTGCATACTACTGAATCGTATATGTATATACTTTAATAAATCACATTTATTTCATAAATATCTCGACTTGTTCATTTTAACACCGTTTGGTGCACTGCAGGGATCACATAATCCCATAACACCGTTTGGTGCCAAGCTGGTGCACCATTTTGACACCGTATGGTGCACTGCAGGGATCACATGATCCCATAACACCGTTTGGTGCCGAGCAGGCGCACCATTTTGGCTCCATTTTAGCACCGTAGGGATTCAATAGTTTTGTAACACCGTTCGGTGCAGAACACGGTGTATTAATGTAACACCGTTTAGTGCACATTCAACTTAGAGTTCTGACACCGCGATTTTTCAATAATTGAATGTTATCGGTGTCGACCGTGATTAACACCTTTCGGTGTAGCTGCATGCCAACTATGTCGGTGTTGAACCACGGTGTAGCCTGGTAACACCGGGACTTTTACAATGTGCCATTACACCAAAATCGGTGTGGACTTCTATAGACGTCGGTGCGGTGTTAGATCGGTGTTAATTTTAACACCGGTTTTCTAACAGTGTATGTACACAAACTTTCAGTCATCATACTATGATAAAGAACCCGAGCCCCTATTGTCAAAGGAAAGATTTTTGAAGAATGCGCCGCTGTGGATGTCCGTTTGGAATTTGAAACTAGTATCAGATTTCCGGCAAACACATCAGCCTATTGTATGATTATACACGATCGAATCGTGGAGTATAACCCCATTAGTGGTATAGTACAAAAATTAGCATCATATTAAAATGTATGGATAAACTGTATACTGGTGTAGGGATAAATAAATGGATGCATAAATATATACGAATATTTTATGTTTATTGACAATCCACACCCTCCTCCTCGTTTGATTTACAATGAAATTCGCACTTATTATACTGTCCACCGAGGTAGAGGATTTGTAGCAACTGCTCCGGATTGGCCTCCAGGAATTTTACTATTCTTGCAGGCGGGAATATGACGAACTCGTCGTCAATCGTCAACGCAGCCCCTGCACCGAATTTCGTCCTCACCATCTTCAGCCCTGTAACGTTGTAGCTGCTTCCTACGCTGAGCTCCGACATGCTTTTGATTGGAGTCTCATCCACACGGCTCGTGCTATTCAGTCTGGTGAAATCCATCGTTTTCTATGAGAAGGAAAAATAAAGAGATTTTTTTCAATTAATAAATGAAACGCTTGATTGTGAATGTGAAGAATTCAATAAAATATTACATTACCTTCCTCAATAGACGTCGAATAACACTCGGAAATATCAGCGGGTTGATCCTCCTCAATAGTCGTCGAATAAAACTTGGAAATTTCACTTGGCTGACTAGGCGCTTGGTATAAAGTCATGACATGTGTGAATCCTGATGCTCGAATTTGAGGTTTATATACATCCATAACCCCACTCGCTAAACACCAACTCGTTAACCGTTGCACATTCTCGAACGCGCATCGATACTTGGCCACACCCCCATGACAATCACCATGCCACCTAATTACCCTCGACTCTAACCGTAATATTCGAAAGTTTGGGCAGCCTAATCCCGTTAAATCCATTACAGGTTTCGACTCGTCGTTGATAATTTTCTCAAGCCACCGTTTCTTCTCCACGCCCTTTACATAAATGCGAGACGCATCCTCGACAATTTTCTTCACAATTTTTTCCATATCCTTGTACGGGGTTTCACCAGCACTCCACGGTATCCCATGGTAATTTCTAGTTAACCATAGATTTAGATTCCTAAACTCCTTGGGTAAAATTATCGCGGAGCATGGTGGTTTAAACATAATACGCGTTAAACTTTGCTGATATTCCTCCGACGTATGAACACTCATTGCAGCCAGTTCTTTCAGCACGAATCTATCACTGAAGCGGCCAAAACCCTGCATATCCACAATTAATTCTATGGGCGGCATTCTTTCCAATAAGGTTGATCGTACGCGAAACTTTTCCGTGAATTTTAGCACAATGAATTACACAGCGATTTTGTTCCCTTTATATACCCATCATCATCCACATTGGTGTAATTAGCGACTTACCCCATAGCCGAATTTACAGTTTGAATAGTGTCATTAGGTGACCTAATTAGGTCATCACTAAGAAAATCCAAGACTAATGACCGGTGGAAATGAGGCCAAATTCCACAACCGTGAATGTATACTTTTCGCGAATATGGAAATAGAAAATTTACCGTTCAGAAAACCCCATCAGTTGTCACCGTATGGTAATCAAACTGAACTGCATGGCGCGGTCTCACAACCATACGCCACGTAAAATTAAATAAAATTAATAATTTAACTAATTTCCCGAATAACCTGAAAAACCTGATACTCACCCTTCCTCATCTCGGACCCTCACAATGAAAATCCCTGACAGTTAGGTTAGGCAGACTTAAGATGGGTTAGGTTGGAGAGAAAAAAAATTAATTTTGCGAAAAATTTGAAATAATTTGAAAACATTTGAAAAAAAAAAATTAAAGTTTAGGTTAGGTTAAGTTAGGTTAGATATAAATTAAGTTAGGTTAGGATACGCTGACTTGGGTTAGGTTAGGGGATGGGGCTTAGGTTAGGATAGAGGGTAGGGGGTTAGGTTAGGATACAGGGTAGGGGGTTAGGTTAGGATAGAGGGTAGGGGGTTAGGTTAGGATACAGGGTAGGGGGTTAGGTTAGGGTACAGGGTAGGGGGTTAGGTTAGGATAGGGTGGGGGGTTAGGTTAGGATAGGGTGGGGGGTTAGGTTAGGATAGGGTGGGGGTTGATCCAGAAATTCAAAATGGCGGCTTAGGTCAGGATAGGTTGGGTTGAGTTAGGTCAGGATAGGGGTGGGGGTTGATCCAGAACTCTCATATCTTATCTACTAAGGCGAGTGTACATGCGAGGCGAAGACGAATATTGCAAAAGCGCGAGGCGAAACGACCGTTGCCTCCTTGTTGCACGCGATACTTTATACAGACTGAGTTTTCTCCGGGTCCGAATGAGGGAGGGGCTTATCACTGCTAATGTCATAGGAAAAAGGGAGGGGCTTATCAATATCGGCATATGCCGTCCATACTAATGAGCCCCTCCCTCGTTCGGAGCCGGAGATAACTCGTCCTGTATAATAAAACTATGATGCACGCGTTTTGAGTCTCTTCTTACGGGAGAAAAATTCTTCATTCCCTTTTTTTTATGCTTGTGTGACTCCGTCGGTACAGTCACGTCACTTTTGAAATCGGACGGCATAAACACTCAACCAAATCGCTAGCAACTAACAAACGTAATCTAAAATAATCACCGTCCCACCTACAAAATCAACCTTCCGTTCGCGGAATGAAATAAAATATCGCGTACACTAAGGGAGCAAAACTTTCTCGCTTAATCGTGTAGCTGTAGGTCGACGAGTCTTCCCTGCGCTCGGGCAACAAGTTACACGCTCGGGAGCGAAAACATCCTTCGCTCCTTAGGGGCACAATATACTATTTTTCACCGTGTACTCAGCAACAAATTACTCATTTGTGGTCGCGAAGAAGAAAAAACGGCCGGCTATCCCACTCTAAAATTTACACAGCACTGAGAGGATACCCATAGCTACGTCTGAGATTGTATTTCACATTTAAAAAAGGAAACATTCTTCCGCAATCTCCAATTGTCTCGGGAAGTTGAAAAAATGTGATGTTAAGCGGTCGAAAATCCTGATGGAAATTTTTTTTTAATGAGAATTACAGTCCGACCTCTCTATAAGCACCCTACCAATAGAGCCGATTCCCCTATTTCTCGCTCGCAGCCTTCCCCCACTATACCTTGTCACCTGAGCTCGAGAAAGAGACGAAAGACCAGTCGTGCGACTAGCGGAGATGGCAAAGCTGGGGTACCTCAGTTCCTCGAAAAACTCTTCCCCTTGGGGGCCTGAACGGCCCTATAGAAAAGTTGGACTGTATATTCTTTTGCGAACAAAATGAGCACAAGACGATCTTCATACGACCAACGTAGCCGGAGTTATATGTATTTTTTCGATAAAGAAATGCGCCGAAACGACAAGTTCAAATAACTTCGAAAATTTTGGGAATATCGAGAAAAGCTATGGCAGATATCATTTACTCACCGCAAACGACTGTTGTAGATATCAAAGTGAGGAGCAGAAAAATTTGCCCATAAAGCCTTGATCACTTGACATGAAATTGCCCACCTGATGTTTTGATACACAGACATGCGCAAGGCGTATTCCATCTGAATTATCCCGTCTTCGAATGATGGATGAAAAACCTACTCTAAAAAGTTACCACACACTGTCGGAATACAAACTACACACAAATCACTGAAAACGCGCGTGTATAATACAGAATTATTTGCAACGTTTATGATCTTTATACGCAATCTCGGACACGAAATACTGTAAGCAATATAGAGAACGCGGACATGTTATGCTGCCGAAAACTTTTCACGGAATGAATTTTTGAAGCGACTTGATAGGAGACAGTTTCGACTGCAGCTCCATATAACCCCGTCAAAGGCGCCGCGACGCTTATGCCAAACCGTCAAGAGCGCCGCCACCGCCGCCGCCACGTTACAACCAATGTTTGGGCCTCAAATCAAGATTCACCGTGGGTTTTACGAAAATAACCAAATAGAAGGTCATCAGGGGCGATATCTCACTATTATCTATCTATTAAAATTATTTACATCACAATCTCATGCATCAATAAGCATAGAAAATACGAAATTATTTTCGAATTGTGTACGGGAAAAAATGGTTCAAATCTAATTTGCCCCACTAGAGATCGGATTTAAATCCGCATAGATCTAAATTTTCGACGATCGTAGATCCACCTAAATCTCCGAGCATGTTGGTGGATCTACGTAGCTTCGAATTCATGTAACATTATGTTCGAGTGCTCATCCTTGTTACATCCATGGATATTCACCCAGATATCGTTGAATCTACCTTAGATCTACGTACGTAGATTTGAGATAAGTACAGTGAGTACCAACTAAGTGCACGCCTGCTAAGTGCACGCCTTGGAACTTTCCCCTCGATCGAGCGTAGGTAGTGTTCCCCCACTGATACGATGTGTGTGCAATAAAGACAGCGCTTCTCGTGCACTGAAGGCATAGCTCTGTCTTTGTCGCGCTCTCATCGTTCGCTTACTTTCGCTCCCGACTGCCGTCGAGCTGGCGGTTCGCTGTCTCTACCGAGCTTCGCTAGCACGGCGGAGTGGTGGTAACTCACTAAGTGTCCGTTCCCTCTCCTATATCAACCCGATAGGAGCGAACTGACTGAGCGGGTGGCTACTGTAGATGTGATAATCTCAGCAAAACGTTGGTGAAACGTTGCACGCAGGCGTGCATATAATGGCACTTTTTCGCACGGCGTGATGAAAAAATTATTTATATCTTAACCAAAGTTCATTAGACGTGAAAAAATGCACTTTTTCAGAAATCACTTGTCGTAAGGTTTCAGGTACACGCGAATTTCGGTCCAGCAAAAGAATCGCGCTCAAGAGTAAAGTACCCGACCGTGATTGTTTAAACAATTAATTATTGTCGAATCTAGTTTGTATCGATAAAGGAGTGATAAATATCGAGTTTGGTCGTTTGCTCACCCTGTGGAAAAAAATAATTCGCGAATTACGGTCCAGCAAAAGAATCGCGCTCAAGAGTAAAGTACCCGACCGTGATTGTTTAAACAATTAATTATTGTCGAATCTAGTTTGTATCGATAAAGGAGTGATAAATATCGAGTTTGGTCGTTTGCTCACCCTGTGGAAAAAAATAATTCGCGAATTACGGTCCAGCAAAAGAATCGCGCTCAAGAGTAAAGTACCCGACCGTGATTGTTTAAACAATTAATTATTGTCGAATCTAGTTTGTATCGATATAGAAGTAATAAATATCAAGTTTGGTCGTTTGCTCACCCTGTGGAAAAAAATAATTCGCGAATTACGGTCTAGCAGAAGAATCGCGTTCAAGAGTAAAGTACCTGATCGTGATTGTTTAAACAATTAATTATTTTCGAATCTAGTTTGTATCGATATAGAAGTAATAAATATCAAGTTTGGTCGTTTGCTCACCCTGTGGAAAAAAATAATTCGCGAATTACGGTCTAGCAGAAGAATCGCGTTCAAGAGTAAAGTACCTGATCGTGATTGTTTAAACAATTAATTATTTTCGAATCTAGTTTGTATCGATATAGAAGTAATAAATATCAAGTTTGGTCGTTTGCTCAACCTGTGGAAAAAAATAATTCGCGAATTACGGTCTAGCAGAAGAATCGCGTTCAAGAGTAAAGTACCTTATCGTGATTGTTTAAACAATTAATCATCGTCAAATGTAGTTTTTATCAATGAAAGAAAGATGAATATCGAGTTTGGTCGTTTGCTCACCCTGTGAAAAAAATTTTAGTCGAATTCGGGCCCAGCAGAGGATTCGCGCTTAAGAGTAAAGTATCGAATTGATAGTCACTGGCAGAGCGCCGTGTGTGTGTGCTGCCTGCTAGCTCCTGCCTGCTAGCTTCAGCTTCATTTTATCCTAAAATTCTCCATCAGTTTTTCCATGATTCTGGCTATTGGGATCTCATCATTTTCCTCATCGTCTTCAGTGGTGTTTCCGTCCCCTTCGCAAGCTCTTTTCCTCTTGCTTAGCAGCCTGTCCATCGAGCCGTATTGGTTGCCCGCCAGTTTCTTCAATCTCTCCGCCTTGTGCGGCTGCCCCCTCCTCTTGTCCAGACTGGCTGCTAGGGTTTCGTCTATACTTACGCTTCTGTCTATGCCCATCGCCGTAGTCGGTCTCGGCTCCTGCTTCCCTCTAACAACTCCTGCGCTAGGCTCTGCAGTCTCCCCGCCTCCCGCGTCGCCACGGTCGCCCATACCTCCTTATCTCTTCTCCTATTCTCTCGCTGCTTGACTTACGTAGTCCCGTGGGCCCACACCCCGTCCGCTCCTCACCACCAGTCCGCGAAAATATCTGCGCCTGCGTGTTTCCTCTTATTCCCACGTGCTTGTTTTCCTTCACTTTTTCACCTGTATCTTTCTCCACAGATCCCTTTTTCCCGGGTTTCCACGGTCCCACAGCGTCGTTGACGCTTCTACCAGCCCGTACCCGCTTTTTTGGAAAATTTCGAGGTTGGCTACTTTAGATTCGGATGCAAAATTCTATCCCGTTTATCACTGCGCGCACAGTCTTCACGCCATCCAAGCCGGAAGTCAACCTGTCACGTAGTATATGACACAATCGAGGATCGGGGAAAGGTTATAATCGTGGTCAGGATTGTTCTCGATTACTTCGTCGGCCTCCCAATCGTCGTGCTGGAGAATGTGATCTAGTTTATCTTTTATGTCCTTTCGATACTTGACGCTTTTTGCTTCGGAGTTTTGTCCATAGGCATTCTTCAGGTCGTGAAGCGAAACAATCATCTGAGGCGATGGCTGGTCGGAAACGGTACAATTTCCATGTTTCGGAGGCTTAATGACGCTGTATATAGATAATAGCTTATATAACTGCAAGAATGTGGGGCTATTCGGATGGTCATTACACCCTGCTGCTTGGCGAATCGTGCCAATGAATTTCTGTAGTAAAAATCGGAAACATATATAAACATTCTTCAATTCTGAGTTATTATTTATGTGCTAAAACTGAGATATTAATAAAAATTACCTCCAAGTTGTCTTGATTGACTTTGCCCGTCAATAAATATTTAAACTCGAATTTTTCGATGAGATAACGACACATATCCATTGTGGATCGCAAGGATAAGCGTAATGCTTTTGAGGTCTCCGTAGTTAGGAATTCATCAGCCGTTATGTCACTGTTTCGCACTGCCGTCTCCCACTCATTCAACCAGTCAAGCGTGTCTTGCAATACCTTCATTAAATGAAACACGTAACGTTGTACAGTTAAAATATGCAGGAGTGCAAATTAACTGCAAAATCATGCAAAGCAATTTTTCGCGGCTTAAATTATGAACCTTAAAGTCTTTGCATTCCGGTGTCAGCCCTTGGTTTGGAGTTTTGCGGTTCAATGCGTCGAACACATCATTCATTCTCTTGCAGAATTCAATCGTCTCTTCGCACCCTTTTAGAGGTCCTTGTCTATCATGTGAAAGATAAAAACGCAGCCCCTGTGCAACAGAGTTGCTGAAAATCTATAAGAATGTAAAGATATGACTAGTTAACTCAGTAGGCAGATGGAAAGAGGATTATGCTTTTCCGAAATTTCTGGAATCGGAAACGAACATACCTGGGTCGCGAGACGAACCCGCATTTTCGAAGGATTGTCCAAGTGAACGTGTCTTTGCGTTATTTTAGGACAGACTCGAGCGTTTGCTGCATGCCTGTTATCTAGATCAAATAAAGTTTTAAAGTATTCCCAGCGGACGAAGTTGGCCGACGATTTGATCTGTAGGAATCGAGATGACACCTTTTATCTATGATTTTGTGATATGTTTAATTCATACGATTTTAAATGATGCATATAAATTCTCCGAATTATATTTTCCATTTTGCATTATGAGCGTAATTTCCATTAAATCATTGTAAGACCTAACAACTAATGTACATAACTAAAAATTGGACTTTCTCGATATCTATTTGTCTTGTTGAAATCAGTACACCAGGGAATGCTTCATTACGATAAGTATTTTCCAACTGTCTTAAGATTGTACACTTTGGTAAATTTCAAACTTACCCGTAATTCTCGCTTATTGTACAACCGGTTCCGGATGTTCTTAAAAGCGTGAGGTGTATCTGAGAAGACAAAGACTTTTCGCTCGTCATCAAGAGGGTGCGTAAACCACGTTTTGGTATCATCTTTTTAACCTGAGACTCCCAATACAGTGCACATTTTCACGTTCGTCGAGGCACCATCAGCTATGACTCCATGAATCTTTGCTCCAGCCTTTTCCAGGAACGTAACAGCTTTAATTACGAGTTTTGCGAGTTCATCACCCTTGACAGGATTTCTCGAAGCAAAGACTGCAATTGGCTGTGTATACGAATCTGCGATGGCTTGAAACATAAGGACAAGACCGTGTGTGGCCTGATATTCGATGTTCGTGGATTTCGGACCGTCTTCACCAAAGTCAGTCAACCCAACATAAGTCAAATTTTTGGAGCAGACAGCCACAGACTTCCTGAAATTGATTCCATCCAGCAGTATCACTCCATGTCGCTGCAGAGGTTTTTTGTTCTCAAAGTGTTTCTCGAGCAATTTCCCGAATCTTTCGTCGAAGCCACATTTCATATCGACCATTGAAAAATATTTGCGGATGGTTCTTTTACATGGTAGCGGCAATACTTTATTTTTTCGAAGAAATTCGTAGTACGTGGGCGATCTTAGGATCATCAGGAGACATAGCATAATCCAATCATCACTGTATCGTCGCGTCTTTGCGTCTTTTTTGTTCGCAGCTGAAATTATTTCACGGAGCGCATTTTTTTGAGCATTCGAAATATTCATTTCCAAGCATCGTGCATCCAACGTTTCTGCACGTACCGAAGCTATTTCCTCGGCTTTATTTTTCAACGACTGTTCCGGCAATTCCACACGTTGTCGGGCCCTGTTTTTTTGACGCCGTTCACGAAGACTTTTTTTCCGAAGTGCGAGTATTTTTCTCTGATCTGCTGGATTCAAAGCTCGGCTCACCCGATTCGGCGTTGCATGCGTCTTCGATCGTACCTCCTTCCTTCTCACTTCTCTTCTGAGCTCCATACACTTGTCGCATCTTTTTTTCTTCGAGATTAAAGAGCAGTTGTTGGAATGCCATGTATTAACGTTGTCTGTGAAGGCACTATCTGCCGATAGATGATGAACGTTGATAACGCCAAGACCGTTGCACATATCCAAGTTTTGGAACCGTTCCAAAATTACGGGCAGTTCTTTTCCATCTTCTAAGGTTTGCGGAAGGTGACATCCATGTACGTTGACCTCTCGCGAGTACACGAAGTAGCGAAGCATTTGATCGGAGCTAAGCACAACAGTTTTTTGCAACACCGGTATCTGCACGCAATTTACTATTTTTGGTACAACTAATGAGAACACAAGTGTCCCGGCTCCATCTGCTGAGAGCTTGGAGGCAGTCCATGGCTTTGGCATGTCTACAGAATACTTCTCGATCGATGCGTTGTCACCCTTACGATCCGTACCTATGAGAGCAGGAAATACGATGAGTATTTCCACAACACATTATCGCGATCAGCAGTGATTCCTTGCAAGTATCGTAAAAAATACTTACAATCAATGACAGACATTTTTGAAGAAATATCGAAACTGAGGTTCCCCGTTTGTAAAAACGGATGTACAGGTGGACGATCCTGCGTTTGCTGACTTTCATTCATTTCAAAACTTGTCACTTGTGCAGATGCAAGAATTTCATATTGGGGCGACAAGTGTTCTTTGTTAGGGACGTTCATTACCAAAGCCCCATTGGTTTGCCCGTCTGCAACAGAAACCGGCGATTTTTTTAGTTTCAGATTTAGCCTCTCGCAGGTTCACCACGAAAATTATAGATAAGTGAGCATTACATACTGAACTAATTCATGCTACATATTCCACGAATGAAATCCATTCTTTAAACATAAATTACAATACCAAATAATATTTTCGTATGATCTTCTCGACCTCAGTTTTTCTTTTTTATTATCAGATTAATTTTCCACTGCTGTGTCAACGAGGTTAGTAATTTTTCAGTGATTTAAAGATTTCATGGGACAGGTAAAAATTACACAGTTCAAGAATATTCAAACCTATCTTTCCCAATAATTATTTTTCCTCTTTTTCAGGTCGTTTTGTTGGGGAGTGCATTACCGGGCACGTTTCAATCACATTTATAATCACAATTAGGATTTATTATGGTCAGTAAAAGTCAGACACTTAGATAATATCCGTGGATCACTTTTTCCACAGCTAATTTTTAGCTTTTAAAGTTGAGCTTCTTTAGATTTATATTCTCTACATAATAACATACCATCTGTGAAAGAAGTCTCTTCAATTCCGTGGTAAACAGATTCCACCGCAGAACAATCATTGTTTATTTTCAGATTTCCTGTCCCAGCTGAAATAATATCTTTTGGAGTATTCATGGACCCGGCACTGACATTAGGTTCATGTAACGGCGCATCATCTTCTTCCATCAGGGATGGTCTGTTTCCAGAACAGTAATTGTGTTCAATGATTGGATACATCTGGACATCCATCGCATAGGTGTGATCTGAAGATTCACACTCAATCATGCTCGGATTACTATTCTGGTCGTTTCGAAATATTGATGGGATAGCCAAAGAATCCAGTTTAGGAATCACGTATGACGCCTGAAACACGGTTACGACAAATTAAAATAGTTACACATTCCTTCTGCAATTTTTCAACAGTGGTCAGAAATTATGTCGACCGTCATGTAACCTAGGAGTCCACATTTTAATGAACTGAATAAAACTTACCTGACTAATGATCCGACCATTCAAGTCGCGCATGGTTTTCTTTTTCAAGACAAATTTTGTCTCAAAGTGTTTTTCACAAACATAATTGAAAGACTGCAACTTGACGTTGCCCGGCATCGCTGCTTGCCATATTTTTAACTGTTCAATATTCGCCGGCACCTTGAAGAGCGAGCATTTTTCCGCTGATTTTGTCTTCTTTGATTCATAACCTGTTCTGCACTTTGGCACCACACACAATTTTGGCATGGTGAGAATCGTAATGACCGTGATGACGGCAATATAGGTTTAAAGCACGTTTAGAGGTTATGTCTATGGTTTGCCCATTGCTCAACCGATATCGCTGGCGCAGCCCTTTCGGCCGCAACTCGAACTAATTTTTGAGCCATTAAGCGAACCACCCCCACCACCTTCGTTTCAAGACCTGTATATAAGACCGTGCTCAAAGGCCTCCAGAGGAAGTTCTTTGGAGCTTCGACGTCCCTAAGGCGTCAGAAGATAGGGGGCATAGGCCGTTCATGCGACGTTATAGATATACATCCTTTGCTCTTGTGCTGTCTGGGACTATACAGTTGAAAAAAAAAAATCAATTTTCGGTGGTTTCATAACATTATCTCAAAATAGCTTATTTGACCTAATTTGTAAAGAAAACATCAAGTATTTTTCTCATTCATAGAGAGAATTTCATGAAAAGCGCTGTCAATCAGTGTGTCATACTGGTGTAGGCCGATAGCCTTAGGATTCTGGTTAGGATTCTGGTTAGGATTATGGTTCTTTCGCCGTGGCATAGCGTCCGACATCAACCAGTTAGTGACCTACCCTGTGGTCCCTGAATGGCTGCACTACGTCAGTAACTGGTCAACAAAAACACAATTGTAGTAATGAATGTATAAATTATGATAAGTCCTATTCCAGTACGATAGTGGTTCTAATAAAATTATCTCCGAGTGATATTGCACAGAAAACCGCTGAGGGGAAGATTGACCGGCTAGCTCATGCATGACGAATGTTCATGATTAATATTGTAATTGTGAAGAATGAGGCTATTAAAGAGGTACTCCACAGTTTTTTGCTAGAAAGTATTTTTTTTTCTTTTAATGACCCAAAAAAAGGTCAATCAAATAATATTGGCAGCAATTATTATATTTTGGAGTACGTGTATTAAAAGGATAACTATCAAATATTTATGGTCGAAGTGTAGGCGTCGAGAACCTTTTGTAGCACACTGTAAAAAAAAAATTGGGTAAATTTACCCGTCTGGGTAGTGCAACGCCCTATTGCTCAGTCGGGGTAGAGAAATATGCCTACGCATGGGTACAAAATTTTACATTTTTTTGGGTAGATGAATTTACGCGGTACATGGATGGGTAAATACAAATTGATAGGTATGTCAATTTCACAACCCATACGGGTAAAGTATAAAGTATAGGTCAAATGTAAAAAAAAAAAAAAAACTTCACCAGCTCGGGACGCGAACCTAGGGCGCCAGCTTTGCTCGCTGATGTGCTACCGACTGCGCCATTGAATCACTGAACATGGTAGACTGCTAGAAAGTTTATGAGTACACAAAATTTTACCCACCGTGGGTACATGAATTTATTACTCTGGTTGCGTAAAGACAAAAAGTATACCCAATTCAGACAAAATTTACTGTTGAGCACTTACATTTTGGCGAATGCATTTCCCTGCTTGTAAAATTACCCACCTCTTGGGTAGACAATTAGGTGGGAACGTCTCTTGGGTAGAGAAAATTGATTTACCGTGACATGAAGTAAATTTGCCTACCCATGTGATCGTTAAATTTACCCTTATTTTTTACAGTGCATAGAGACTGCAAATCGACTGAGACTCTTTATGGGGGCTGCGAGACGCTTCTCGGGGAGTGCGAGACACTCCGCAGAGACTGTGAGACTCTTCGCAGTCTACGTTGCGAAAGGTTCCCTGTGAATATCCCTGCTAACACAGAACGTTAAAATAACGTTATTAAGACGTTTTAAAAAACACGTAAAAACGCCTTTCCTGTGTGGTTGAAAACACGTTTTAAAAACGTCTTTAAAACGTTATTTTGGCCGCACTTTTTTCCCAGAAAAGTTCACTAGAGCTGACAGAAACGTGGTAAGTACGTTTTTTACACGTCTTGATAACGTTATTCTAAAGTTTTTTGAATTATAAACGTTGTATTAACGTGTATTACAAGTTTGTATTCGAAAAAAAATCTCGGGACTGCCGGGCTCGGGATTTAAACTCAAGTCTCCCGGGTGGCAGTCCGTGCGCCAATCCACTGAGCCACTGTGACTCCTTAAGTATACATATAAGCATCGATATAATATTTATACAGTCGTTTCACGCACATCGAATAAAACGTTACTATGACGTTTAACAGACGTTTTGAAAACGTTAATATACGTTAATACAACGTTTATAATTCGTCTCCCTAAACGTTATGCTAACGTTCAAAAAACGTTAGAATAACGTTATTAAGGAGGCTCTAGCACAAAGGGCCGATTTGTGTGGGGGCTTACGCGAGGGCCTCTATTTTTACAGAAGACCGCAAGTTTGTCATAACACAGTTGCTTCCGATCAAATTATTGTTAATTCTATGAATACATTATTAATTTCGCGCCACTGAATAAAAACCGTGAAAGAAGAATAATTTTACGGTACGATACTGCATACATAAGTATGGCAATACCGCGATTCTCTATCTCACTTTCTCCAGTGCTAGACGGATGGAGGTTCAATTCTCGCGCAGGCGCTCTGCCATCATATTTCGGTCTCGCTGCCGAATCTCTACGCGGTTCCATAACCTCTCTAAATTTCAAATTTTACGAGACTTTGACATCGAATATCTCATAATATGAGTCGGTGACCCCATACTGTATTATTGTATTTGCAATCTTCGCGATCTAATCAACATTACTATAGTTTTTCGTAAACATCTGTGTAGTAAATGTAGAGATATCAATTGGCCCATGTCTTTCGAGAGGGATCCTGCCATAAGGCCCATGTTAAAAATTCCAATTTCAACTATTTTTATCTTGCGTATTTAGTCGGTGACCCGGTCTGAAATCTCGCATACGTGAGAATGGGTGCTTGATTTATAATATACTGAAAATTTATTTTTTTCTGTGCATGACCCGTTCGTGCGAGAGCCTCCTTAAGACGTTGTGAAGACGTGTAAAAAACGTGCTTACCACGTTTCTGTCAGCTTTAGTCAACTTTTGTGGGAAAAAAATGCGGCCAAAATAACGTTTTAAAGACGTTTTTAAAACGTGTTTTCAACCACAGAGGAAAAACGTTTTTACGTGTTTTTTAAAACGTCTTAATAACGTTATTTTAACGTTTTGTGTTAGCAGGGATACTTTTAATATGCAGAGTGAATTTTTTTTCTGAGAACATAGTAACATTTATTCTAAATAACAATATCAAACAAACTTCAGTTTCGCACTTTTATTCAAAAATAATAATTAATAACACTGGTCAATTTTTTTTTTTTTTTTTTTTTGTGAACTCCTATTTTGGAACATATATTTTGAAAGCAAATTTTATAAGGAAAAGGTCAATATTCTGGTTATTTTCGATGTATAGAATTAGAATTTATGTACTAAAATAGAAACTCAAAAAAAAAAAAAAAAAAAATGTTCTTTGTTGATCGGTGTAATCTGACATTTTCTGGAGAGATTTAAGACTGGAGATTTTTCGGTCATTTACAGAACAAAAAAATTAACTCTATTCGCAAAAACCTATGGAGTCCCCCCTGAATCTGTCTCGTGAGGCCGTAAACATCATCTATTTATGAATTTACGAGGTGTTTCGGAATTTTTGGTGAATCTTTTACAGGATCAATCATTGTCAAAGATCATTGTCAAAGATCATTGTCAAAGACCAAGAAATGGTATGAAATACTTGTGAAACACTCGTAAAATTATGTGCAATACTGCCAAATACTGGTGAAATTACGTGAAATATTTGAGGTGTGGTTGTGAAATAACAGAGCAAAATTTGTGTGATTGTGTGCGGACAGAAAGCAAAAGCGGCTCCACGTCTAAAGCCCGTGACACATGACAAGCCGTCTGCCCTAAGACGCATCACCTACGGTTCGTCTGTATACTCACACAAAGCCCCCACCAATCACGTGTGCGTGTGGGTGAATGGACCACTTGTAGGTGATGCGTCTTACAGAACACGGCCTATCTTGTGTCACGGGCTTCGGACTTGGCGCTGCTTTCGCATTCGGACCGCACACAATCTTGCGAATTTTGGTATGCCATTTCACGGCCACGCCTCAAATATTTCATGTCATTTCACAAGTATTTCATAGATATATCACATAATTTCACGGCATTTCGCGGTATTTCACTAGTATTTGAACATTCCATACCATTTCATGAGTATTTCCAGTACCATTCTAAAGTCTACTGTCCCAAGTATTTCACGAGTGGTTACCTCCTTGGATTACCCACTCACTTGAAGCACGTACCTAAATTTTCAGAGTCTCATAGGTATGTTTATTACAAAAAAAAAAGATTACATTTTCTGCCGTGCGGACTGTTTGGATGCGAACAGGCAGAATTTTCTGATTTCGTAAAAATACTTGACCATCATATATAATTTCAAAATTTCAATACGTAGCGTTTAAGACTCAACCGTTTCAATAAAATCGCGTAATTTTTTTTTTTTTTTTGTTACAACCACTTACGTGTCTACACTGAAGCTAGCCGTCGATCCCGAGCCGCGGATTCACTTAACAATCATTTCTTGAACCTTCGTATATTTCAGTTTGCTTCACCATTTCCAACGATAATTAGGTATTTTTAATTTTTAATTCTCAATGTTTCATTTCGACCACTTTATTCTTGTGTTTCGAATCCGGGGCTGGGACTGAAAATCTACCTCATCTGGAAAATAATCACAATCGAACATTTTAACTTCATTTTTCAGTTCAATTCCCATTTATAACGATAATTAGGTATTTTTTTATGTTTTCAGGCCCAGCCGCGGATTCGAAACACAAGAATAAAGTGGTCGAAATAAAACATTGAAAATTAAAAATTAAAAATACCTAATTATTGTTGGAAATGTTGAATTCGACTGAAATAATCTAGTAATACATTTATGTTTTTTTTCTTCAACAAGATCCCACACCCTGCTGAATGAATTATAGTACAGGACGAAAATAATGGATAAGAAGAATAAAAGGTTTTCCGATCTCAGTCTGAGACACAAGAGAAGACGCTTGTCTATAGTTAGTAACAGGAGGCATCACACTGTGGATGCTATACAAGATCCCGACGACTCTGCATCCAGTTCAGATGAAAGTTCAGAGAACGAAGCCTTCCGAATTGATGCTCCTGGTTCGGATGTCGGCTCACGAAATTCTACTGAGGAACAGTCTTCCGTTGACGAAGCTTCCGAGAGTTCTCACGAAGAAGATAGCGACGAAGACAGTGCAGAAGACGGTGGAGAAGACAGTGAAGAAAACGGCGGCGAAGATAGCGACGGATCCGAGGAACAAGCTATAGAGCCATGGGGTTCAACCGGTGCAGTTTCTGCACAATTCGCAGTCCGCAGGTATACGTGTGCAGGGAAGCCTATTACCCGTCCAGTTAGAGAGGATTAATACCTGGCCGTTTGAGACTACCTGGAGTGAACGGGGGCTGCATAGAACAATGGGCTCTTAGAATTCATTACCTGGTCAGATATAAACAGTCCTTTGTGTCATTTCTAATAACTCCGCGAGTTCTAGATTCGCATTAAAAACCATGACTATATTTCTTGAAAACTATACCTTTTCTATTGTGAATACAGTTTTCGAATTGCGTCTTGTTCGCAGTATTGTACTGCAGCTGGTTCCCCTACTCTGCCAAATTAAACCAATGGGATCGATTATGGTAGAAATGATCATGTGTATAAGACAGTGAAAATCTGTAGGCTAGCTCATTCTAGGTCCAGTCTGTTGTGAGTTCACCTTCAGAACTTGTGTGTATAGTACGATTATAAATCATAATAGCAATGGCAAGTGAAGCCAAAAGGCCAAAAGTCAGTAATTATTTTTATCAGCCAAGTTGGGAACAAGAGTACTTCGTTACTCCGATTGGTGATGTTTGCACGTGTCTGGTGTGTGCACATGTGTTTCCGAGCAATAGAAAAAGCAATGTGCAAGGGCATTTTCAGCAACATCACGCTTCCCTTGATGTGGATTTCCCAAAAGGCTCCACTGCTCGAACATCAGAAGTTGGAGCCTTGAAATTGCAGCTTCAGAAACCCACTTCAGTTGATGCCACTACGATTGTTGCTAGCGATTCGAATTCAACGATAAGATTATCTTTCAAAGTAGCGTACATATTGGCCAAGGCAATGAAACCTTTCGACGATGGGGCTGTAATAAAAGAAGCAATGACTGAAATGGCAAATGAGCTGATAAAAGACATAGACGTCAGGGACAGTATACTATCGAAGGTGCAAAATACGCCTTTGTCCCGTCAAACGATGACAAGAAGAGTATTGGCCATTTCTACTAATATTGAAGATCAATTGACGGGAGATTTGCGTGGGTGTGAGTGGTTCTCACTGCAACTCGATGAAAGTACAGATGTCAGTGACATAGCCCAAGTCAGTGTTTTTATACGTATGGTTTTTGATGACTACTCTACGACGGAAGAATTGCTTTCTGTGATACCGCTGAAAGGTCGTACAACTGGAAAAGACGTCTTCTCAGCATTAAAAGAAATTCTGACACAGAGAAATGTTCCCCTCGGAAAACTTGTGGCGATAACTACCGATGGCGCTCCAGCTATGATCGGACGACACGCGGGACTGATCGCGCTTTGTAAACAAGATCCGGATTTTCCTGCAGCACTGTTGAATTTCCACTGTATTATCCATCAACAGGCATTGTGTATCAAATCAGTAAATATAGATTATGTTATGCAGCCAGTTGTAAAAATCGTCAATTCAATTCGTGCAAGACCTTTGCAACATCAATTATTTCAAGCGCTGTTGCGAGAAACAGAAGATAAACATAATGATTTAACATTACATTGTGAGGTTAGGTGGTTGAGTCGGGGTAAAGTTTTAGAAAGATTTTACCAAGTTTTACCGGAAATCAAAACATTTTTGGAGTCTAGAAATGAAGATGTTGAACAGCTCCATGACCAATCCTGGTTGATGGACTTGGCATTCTGGGTGGATTTGATGAAGCAAATCAACACCTTGAATTTGACCATACAAGGAAAAAACATTCCTATTTGGACATAAATCAGTGCCGTAGAAAATTTCCGCGAACATCTCACCACTTGGGCAGATATTTTTCGTGAAAATGGAATATCTGCGAAGTTTGAAAACCTGAAAAAAAGTGTACAAGAATCGTCTACCGAGAGTGAATTCCGTGGAGAGCGGTTTGCTTGTTGGTTGGAAAAACTTGCAGAAGGATTCCTTCAGCGATTCCAGGAATTTGATGCGATCAAAAAACTTAGGAACTACTTTTTTGATCCTATGGTACAGCAAGATACGACCGATGTTGCTGGAATCATAAAGAAATTATTTCCTACGATTGATATCTACGGCATACGAGAAGAGATGATTTCGATCCGGCACAACGAAGCGTATCGCTTTCGCTTTACAAAATGCTCTGACGTAGATGAATTTTGGACAACGGTTGTAGACAAAACACACGGATACAGTAACCTTTTAGGCCCCTACAAGAGATTGCTCTCGTGTTTTGCCTCTAGTTATTTATGTGAATCGATATTTTCCTCGATGAAACACGTAAAATCGAGGCTCCGATCAAGACTAACCGACGAAAATCTGGAACACTTGTTGAGGATTTCTACCAGCTCTTACGCGCCCAATTTTCAGGTCTTAACAGAAGATGCCCACGCACAAGCATCGCACTGATGCCTCTGGATTGCCACACCAGCCCTTGTCAGCGCTAAAAACAATCAGCTCTTTTTAGAGCCACCACTATTTTGTCAAAATATCGTATCGCCAGCTATGACAGTCGTGTCCCATTCCTATGCCCAATGGCCCATGCCTATTGTCCATTATAATTGGATCGACAGACCTTTCCTCGACCCAGGTAACAAGCTCACCATTATGTGCAGTGGTCGTGGGGTCTTGTGCAGGAAAATTCGACGGGTTGAACACCCTGGCTATAGAGGACGATGGGGATGTTACGAGCGGCTGGTCCGAGCGAACAAGTCAAATAAATAATTAAATATCTAAATAACCAGGTGTTATGCTACTCGCTTCAAGATGAACAATTGTTCTTATGAACAATCTTTTTTATGAGTGATTCTGTCAGGAATGTTATAATTGAATCACCCGATGGGATCCGAGGTTGTTCAACGTCCTATACAGGCCCGTTATTGTTCAAGCAAATTATTAATAGGGCTGAAACTAAATTAAACTAAAAGAAAGGTAATTTTGAAAATAAAATGATGTTTAATTAGGTAAAAGTTGAAATATATTCTTCACGATTAATAAAGTCAATGAAGTGCAACTACTACACAATGAGTAATAGTTGCATGAATTATAAAATAAAATGTAACACGGATAAATATAATGCTACTAACGGTCAGTCAATATAATTTTACAAAAGTAATATAACTTTCTTCTATTAAATCAAACTCTAATTTATGGAATTCTCTTGATTTTTAATCCTTCTATATCGCTTCAATCTTGCAATAATTCTAATTTCCTAACGATTAATAACATACAAAATACATAAAAATGGAAATGAAACAGATTTTAACGAGCGTCGAGACTTAGCTTTTGGCGAGTGGAGGAATGAGCCACAGGTGTAGGTGTAGGTGTATGGCTGTTGCGTACCGGCGGGCTGCTGTGCAGGTTGGCAGACGCACGTTCCACTAATACACTGTTGATGTAATATGTCTCAGTCCAGGGTCTTTATCAAGCACGTTGTTTAGGCGATTGAAACTATGCGGAGAGTTTAAAGCACTGATTCTAATTTTGCGAAAGATAAAGATAATGGAATTGAAAATGTTAAAATGGAATATTATAATCACTTAAAACTACCTTCTGTTAAGAAGGGCAGGAAGCTGAACACTGACTGATACCGAACTTCAGTGTTGAAATAATAAATTGAAAAAGAATTTAGATGACGAGATTAGAGTTCCTTCGGGCCGTGATCCTATGCTAACACAAGGTTGTAAGGGCGGTTATTCCGAACTATGTGACTCTAGCTTTTATCCCGGTTCTCACGATCCGCACACTATGTGACTTGATGGATGAAAGACGAATTTTCAAGTGCACGACTCCTGAGGTGGACTCTAATGTATTAATGCGCGCCTGCCAAACTGCAAGTTCAGCACTTTTCTCGCCTCCTAATTGGTTAGGCGTAGGGACTTACTTAGGAGTCCCCGTGCGCGTGCTGCGGCTCATTACTCCACCTCCAGCGGCTATAGTCTGTTCACTGTAACTTATGATTTAATAATGATTAAATTTAGGCTGAGAGATAAACAGCATTCACTCATCAAGCATTCCTTAATAGGTAACTAATCAGGTGAAGTCTTATCTCTAGCGGATTTTGAGGTTTACTCTTGTAATAATTGGTAATTTTAACAAAGAGTTATTTCGAATGGACTATAGGCGAAGCATGGGTGTTCAGCGTCAGCAAAACCCCATGGTTCCAAGTACTGACCGTTTGTAACACTAGCCTAGCCTAGTTATCGGGGAATACGTGCCGTTTAGCCAGTCAAGGAGGTGATAAATAACTAAAAGAAATACAATATTCGAAAGAATGTAAAAGAAACGACGTTCTAACGGACCGTAATAAATAACGCTTAGGTTTACACTCAAGTGCGGCCGCACTGCGTTATTTGTCCGTTAGACGAAAATAAAATAAAAATGAAAAATGAATTTAGGTACGATAAGCTAAAGTTGCGATCGTAACAGGGATATTCCTATGGAGAATGTACCAGATGAAAGTTCAGAAGAAGAGAACGTGGATGTACAGTTACCGGAAAACCTCGGTATTTTGCAGAAAAGAGCCTTGAAAAATGCCTTTTTATCAGCAAACATAAATCATAGTCAAGGGAATATATTATTCAAAACACTTAGAACGTTCCCCTTCAATTTGATTTCTCTTCCGAAAGACGCGAGAACGCTACTACATACTCCGGCTGTTAATGCCACTAGATTTGTTCAACAAATCGCAGGTGGAGAATATCTTCATATCGGCTTCAAAGCTACCATCAATCAAAAATTACGGATTCTTCCAGTCAATATGTTACCAGACCACATAGAGATTGACTTCAGTACGGACGGTGCTCAGCTGAATAAGGGTACAAATCAATATTGGCCACACCAGTATCGAATTTTAAATATATCCGATAAAAGACCCATTATAGCGGGTGTCTTCAAAGGCAAGTGTAAGCCATCTAACCCCTTCGAATTTTTTGAACCCTTTATTCGAGAAATTATTGAGGTACGTGACCTAGGTGGAATAACCATAGATAACAGACGACTTCCTTTGACAGCACGATGCTTCATTGCTGATGCACCTGCACGAGCATTTGCTCTCAACCATTACGGGCACACATCGTCACGCGCGTGTTCTAAGTGTAAAGTTGAAGGCCATCGTTGCACTGTCCTGGGCTTCGCAGGAACAATGGTCTTTCAAGGTACCAGGCACCCATTAAGAATCAACGAAGAGTACCGCAATATCACAGACGAGGATCATCATAAGGGCAGAAGTCCGTTGGCTCCATTGCTTGGATTAGTCACACATGTTCCGTTCGAAATTATGCATTTAGGCTGGCTTGGAAACGGTAAGAAAGTAGTGGCAGCTCACGTTGATGGGAATTTTGGTCATCAAAGATTGAGTGGCAGAAAACTCAACATTCTTGATGCAAGAATGGAACTACTCGAAATCTACTGTCCCTCAGAATTTAATCGTCGACCAAATAGAATATCAGATTTTCACAGTTTTAAAGCTAGTGAATACAGACAACTTTTGCTATACACTGCTCCAGCTGTTTTCAAAGATGTTTTTCCTACCGAATATTATGATCACTTCATGATTCTCCACTGCGTGTTTTGTCTTCTTACTTCGGAGCAGATACCACAAGAAATATGAAGGGTGGCACGGCAAAACGGTGTAAGTGATAATGATTTTTCAGGAGAGCAAAAAAACTGTCCCAAAATTCTACGAACTAATTGTTTTTTAATCTGAAAAAGTACTTTGTAGAGTTCTTCGAGCTCTTTGAAATGGTGCAAGAACCGATTCAATACAGCCATCTGTCTTCGAGAAAATGGTTCGCGAAAGTCGATTTTTTTCGTGCCAGTGTAAGTGCCACGTTTCGTGCCAACTTTTCTTTTCACTTTGGATACTGATTAAGAACGCAATTACGATGCTAAAATTATGAAAAAAAATATGAATCGAAAGCTGGAACCTTAATGAACAAGATTCGGTTATAGATTTCCAAATTCGTATAAATTTTCAAATATTACGGGGCAAAATGGCGGACGAGGGAGGGATCGGAAACGGTGTAAGGGGCCGTTCATAAATTACGTAAGCACTTTCAGGGGGGGGGGTCCAGTAAATCTTTATGGATGCTTACGTCGGGGGGGGGGGAGGTACATGATATTACGTAAGTTTTTGAAATACATTGTATCAAATCGTGATATCGATATTTAAATCAACGAAAAATTAGGATGTCGCTATTCGCATGGTTCCGTGACTCTATTCGAGTCACACACAAATTTTCGTGTCCCCTTCAGAGTCCTCGAACACCTTCTGTATTGTACCGTGTGTGTGTGTGTTGGATATGCGTTTGGCTAAATTAAAATGTTCATTTTCTGGAAAATACTTGGGAGAAATCCGCTTCTTTCAAGGGACACGTATTTTTTTCGTGACTCTTATAGAGACACGAAAATTTTTGCGTGACTCCTGCGTGCCTCTAATAGAGTCACGGAACCGTGCGGATAGCTACTTCGGAAAAAATGAAAGAAAAAAGTATTTACATTTCACCCGATTTTCTGATCTAAATTTCAAAAGCTTACGTAAGTTTGGGGGGGGTTGTCAAATCTTACTGATGCTTACGGCGGGGGAGGAGGGGGGGGTCAAAAATGACTCCAAAAGTGCTTACGTAATTTATGAACAGCCCCTAAGTGCCAAAATGAACATAATTTTCGTACAAAATCGTAAAATTTCTATGGAAAAGATAGTAGAACGGTACGTACACTGGTCCGATTCATCGATATTAGATGTCTTTCATCAAACATCCCCGAAAAAACGTCAGCTCAGAGAAATAAACAACGGACACCGCGAAAAAAAAACTTCCCTTCTGAACCAATATCATACTCATCCAACGAAATAAACACATAATTCAAAAATTAAATACCACTATATGAATTACAATTTTTTTATTCGTAAGTGAATATTATCATACTTGAATTCCAATGTGGGCTTAATCTTTTTCATTTGAAGATCATCAACTGTAATTCACTCGGTAATTCATATTTTTTAGTTTGTTGATTCCCACAATTATAAATTATGAAATACTTTCGGTAAATCTGATTCTGATAATAACTAAGATTGAAGAAAATAATATTGCGTTCAGAATATTGATTTTGGTTGAAAAAAAATCCGTCACATACACTGTGAGATGGTGCAGATGGCACTTACACCGTTTTGCCGTGCCAACTTTTTATATCGTCGCGAATAAATTTTTGTCAGCCATATCGTTTTGCACGGACGTGCGTACGGATTTTAGAAAATTTTATAAACAAAAAAACGTATTTTCGATTTTTTGGCACTTACACCGTTTTGCCATGCCACCCTTCAACTAGTAAAGAAGCTTTCTTATTGTAAACGGTGGACTGTTTTCTCAGTCTCAGTCACTCTTACCGTTACAGCTGAAAAAAAATGAAGAAACCTTTGGGAATTTTTAAAAAATCTGATTTCGTACCCAAGGAAGTGTAAAACATCTTTTCGCATGTATTTTGATCACCTTCTTCTGTACGAATTTTTTTAAGCCAATAGTTAGGGATTTATGGGCTATACCTTTCACGTAAAGAGTTAGGAAGAGCAAGAAACTGTTGAAAAAAATTTGGAAAACTTCAAAAACTAGAAGAAAAATGAATGGTACCCATACAGCAAAGCAATGTTGCAGCAATGTTGCTAATGGTAATGGGCCATATGCAACATTGCTGCAACATTGCTTTGCTGTATGGGTAGTGAATATGCACGGGAAGGGATATTCCTCTACTTTATTGAAATTAAGAGGGTACATTACACCTCAAAATGTCGAGAAAGTCAAAACTGCCAAGTCATTTTTAATATTTTAGAATGTTTTTCAGACAATTTTGGGAGCACATTTCTTTTTGTCTACGATGCACGAAATAAAATCTATCGGTGGATCGATTCAAGTTTTTCTGGACTTAAACTATTCAGTAAAGACGCCTTTTCAAAATGAACAGAAAACTTTTTGATCCGATCAAAATTGTATCAGGGGCCCTATTCTACAAATTCTTTCACGCGTATCACTGGTGAAAGAGCCGAATTTCCGATCAAATCTGCTCTCTGATTGGCCCAAATGCCTCTATCACGATTTGTCACCGGGTGATACGTGTGAAAGGATTTTCAGAATAAGGCCCCAGATACTCATAATTTTTTAGATGAAAATAGTGTTTTTCTGTCTTCATACGTTACTTTTCATTATAACTCGAGTAAAAATAAAGTTATGAAAAAGTTCTTCGTTCAAATTGAAAAGGCTTCTTTACTGAACGGTTTGAGACCAGAAAAACTAAAATCGGTCCACCGGTATATTTTATTCTTTACATTATGATTGGAATGGCTTTCTCAAGACTTTAGAAAAAAATTTATCTCTATCTATGGATAGAGATAAATTTTTTTCTAAAGTCTTGAGAAAGCCATTCCAATAGTCTCAAGAATGACTTTCGGTGGTTTTGACTTTTCTTAAATGTTAAGGTGTATGTTCCCCCTTAAGGGGTCTGGCCACCCTGGCCGCACAGAAAATGGGCTTATTCTAAAAAAATTTTTAAAGTCGATAATATTCAACGGAATTTTTGCACACATGCTAGTTTATAGCTTGATGAAGATCTCATAATTTTCGTAAAAAAATATTCAGCAATGGCGGCTTCGCAGTAGTTGCCGTCAAGGTACACGCGCGTAGCTTGCAGCCAATAAATCTCCGGAACCGGTCATCTTAAAAAAAAAAATATATTAGCTTATTATTGAATGGTGTGACTAAAAAAAATGTTGGACAAGAGGCTGCACCATGGCATAGTCGTACAGCGCCACCGTACGTCGGTGCGGCGGCATTACCACTATGGTACGGCAGGGCGCCCGTGAGGGACGGCAGCCCGCCCGTAGATATTTCTACGGAAGCCCGATGGGGACATCTAGGCGACCGAGACAGTATGGCGGCCGCGTGTCTGGCCGCCATACTATGTCGGCCGTTTTTAGAATTCCAAAACTTCGTGAATTGCTTGTTTACCAACTTATCAGCTGGATTTTTCACGTCGAAAAGCGTTTTTCTTTTGTTATATTGTTCGAACGTTGTTCAAAACCTTGGTTTCAACAAAATTCCGTCTCAAATTAACAATTTCAACGTAAGTGTACAAGCGTGTTTGGGTCGCACTACGCAACGTAAGTTTAATTAATTTTCAATGTTAAGTGATTCTATTGCCTTTCATATTGCGGGATTAAAAGTCTATCCCGAATCTCTTCTGAATTCGTCCAATTACGAAGTAAAACCCTGAAAGTACTGCTTCTTTTTGCTGAAAATGCTTACGAAGATAATCATGATTTTTGGGGTCCCACAAATGATCCAAGCTACCTATTTTGATCCCTTCAAGTCATAATCGAACTAACATCGATCATTAATCTATCGTTCTATTATCGTGACAATCACTATTCTTCAATAAGAGTAACGTGATTCGACCTTATATGCCACTGTTGTTGCCACTTATTTTTCGTCATTCACCGCTTTACGCTACCCATACAACTACTATGAAGCGCATACATCAAAACCACTCATCATTGTGGACAATGGCTGAAATGTTAATCCTTTGAAAGCAATTGATGTAAGTTTTATTAGTAATACTGAAGCTCTTTGTAAAAAATTATCACCACATGGGCAACAATCTTGGAATTGTGGCCGACGACATCTTTTTCTGTCTTTTACAAGAGTAGGTGAATGCAGAAATTGTCAATTATGCTTCTCATTTTGGTTTCAGGAACTATCTCATAACCAGAAAGAAAAAATACATCATCAAAAGAGCACTGATGCTAGAGTGCAGAGGATATTCCCGGATATTATTACTTGAGAAAGAGATAACGATAAGAGTTAACCTGGAATCGGGACTGCGCTAGACTTCCACTGTCTGGCAACAAACACGCGCAGAATTAACCACCCCAATGACTAGATCGTTTACGGTAGAGAGAGCCAAACGTCTTAGCTACGACTATGGCTTTTAACAACAAACTCGCATAGAATCAACCACCCCAATGACGGAATCCTCGGCGGTAGAGAGTCAAACGTCCAGGCTGTACTGCGGTTGAACAACTCAAAGAGGTCGGTGCGCAGTTACGTGTGGAAAGAATACGTATAGCAATACCAAATTATCCAGTATCATTCTGATTGGAATCGAAATTTTGAAACCGATTTGAATATTCTAGGACAAGGGGCGACTTCTTTGATAACTTCATGACGAAAATAGCAGCAAAGCTGCCGCAGACCCTAGGGTAGCGTTTGTTAGGAATATCAGAGTCCAGTTTGGCAGAGAAGAAGAAAATCTTGCCTTGCAGCTAGATCGAGAAGTTTTTCAGAATCTTCCACGTACAAGGTTAGCATGCGAGGGAAATTTAATTCTCCGATAAATTATCAAAAGCCCAAGAATTTTGATACACGTATCAGAGCTAATAGTCATTCCATCATATTATATCCACAAGTCCATTCTCAGAGACACAAAACTTTGGCATACTGCTTTTGTTTAGCGTTATCACACGTTCATACAATGCAGCCGTTTGGGATGCAGGGATTTTCAATGTTTACAGTGTGCCACTAACGACATTGATTTGATATTATTTACAGGGTTGGTACGCACAGGGAAAACCGGGAAACGTCAGGAAAATTCACATAATAGGGAAAAGTAAGGGAAAAGTCAGGGAATCTCGAAAATAGGACTGGAATTCATCACTTGAGAACGATTAAGCAAATTCTTTCTAGAATATGCTGTATATTTCGCGAGTATCGATGATGATTTGAAAATCGATTTATTTTCCTTGGAGAACATTCAATGTTGTGTTTGTCAGTTTTGTCAGCATTTATGGGCTGACAAGGTGCTTAGCCATTGGAAATTAACTGGAAAAATCTTATTCACCGACTGGGAAACCTGGAAAAGTCTTGTGTTCCAAAAAGCGTACGAACCCTGATTTAGGACACTATCTACTGATTGCCAATATTTGTGATGGTTTCACACTTATATGTAACGTAATGTTTTTAGTTCGAAGAGAAGTTATCCCTCGACATGTTTAGGATAAAAAGGAAGACTCAATCGATCCAGTGAAGGCATTGCATGCATCGAGTCTGCCTTTTCATCTTAACGTAATGTTTATTTTCTCTTAAATACACATTTTTTCCATGTTTTCATGTTCATGTACGATCGTTTCTACATCTAACTCGCTGGGTTCGCTTCTAGCTTCCTTTTGCCTTTATCTTCCATCTTCTACTGTACTTGGAGACCTCTTCTATCAAATCTCCTCCAAGTATTTTCTTCATCCGTGCTTCGATCTTCTTCCGTATTATTATTATTATTATTATTATTATTATTATTATTACCTATTATTATTATTATTATTATTATTACCTATTATTATTATTATTATTATTATTATTATTTTCTTGTTATTTGGTCTATCCAGGTTCAATGCTAAGGTCTTCACTCATTCCCCTACTGGTTTCACACTTATTTTCACTATTTCACCGACACACCGACATTTTTACGATCGTGATATCAAAGTGTGTAGAACTTTTGACATTTCCCACATAGAAAATTGCAACTTATTCTATTTTTAAATACGTGCTAATTAGCATATCGTTTTGACAATCATTTTTTATTATCTCATTTTTTTTGACAATTATTTTTGGACTCACAAGAATCATCTTGTGCACCTGTTTTGATTCAGAACCTTTATATGAGGCGTAACCGAAATCACATGATCAAAATTTTACATCGATTGTTATTAGATATCCTTCTTTGGAAAGTGAAACATAATTCGCCCTAATATGCCACTATTTTTTCTAATTCCAGCTGCTCATTCGACGCTTTTGACGTACGCCTATCACTGGAAGACCCTCTATGCTTACATTATAGTTGATTGTGAAATCGTTATTTGGACCTCCTGTAATGAGTTCAGAAATGTTGGAACAGCCCATTGTGTAATTTGTTCATTATATTGGGTCTGTACAATCCTGTATTTAATATAAGCTGTGGTTTTTTATGTATATACAGATGTCTGATATTTCTGTGCACCACAACGGAAAAACAATTTTGCTGCCACTCACGAATGGATTGCTTCCGCTGCGATTATTACAGCAGTATTTTCCTAAGGCTCAGGGTTTAACATACAATGATATTGACGGCAACCATGGCGTACCAGTAGTCTCAGGAGACCTGAAACCAAATCTATGGATGAAAGAATTCGATGTGTTCACCGTGCAAGGTATGTTTGACATATTACTATTGGAATTATGTGTCGCATGCCACGGCTCGGTAATCATGTGATGAAAATGCATTTTCAGTGCTGATGTTTGATTAAAAGAAAAGCATTTCGCAGCAAAAGCGACAATGGAAACAGTGGCCACGATTTCTTCACAACCATTGTTTACATCAATTTGAAATTCATACAACAATGTCATATGACTATAATCTGAGCTTCCACCCCATGCCTATTTCTTGCATGCTCGCTTATCTACCCTATATACAACATCCTGGCAGGATATTTGCCATCAGCCATAATAGTATTTGTGAAATATAGTCATTTACATTCATGTATCATTTGCATTGCAGATAGTCCAGTGAGTGCTTCTTCAGATTCCAAAAACCAGCGAATACAGGAGATCTTGGGCCAGCTGAAAAAAAGAAAAGGAAAATAAAATGAAAATACTAAACCTGAACCAAAGAAAAACAAGGTAATAGGGAAGTTTCCTCAGATTGAAACGTATTATCGCCAAATAGTCTCCATCATTGATTGAACGAATATTGAATTGAAATTGCATTGAAATTATGTTCCAGGTGGTTGATGTATCAGTAATAAGGAGAATTGCTGTATATTAAAAAATAGCCACATCAATCTTGGAAATTTTGATGGAAGTATCATCAAGTTCGAAAACTCCAATGGTGAAACCTGTGATGTTTGGGAATTCTGTAAGATGAAGCGAACGATTTTGTCCAAGCTCAAACTATATATTCTAACGTCCAAAGGCGAAACTGAGCTAGAGCTAAACCATGTTGACCGTGAGGAAACTGTTGACTTGACGAACAACTCGTTGGACGATACAAACAAAAGCACCGTTACTTCTTCAGCGGGCAATACTTCTAACACACATGACATCTCATTTCCACTCCGCACTAGCAAAACTTGGGCTACTGAAGACGAAAGAATTGATTACTTGACGGGAGACTGGTTAAATGAGGATGGTAAAACTGAGGCTCTTGCGAAAGATGCGGACTTAGACAACGTGACAAACAACCTTCTGGCTGATGCATATGACGATGCAGCAACTTCAAGTACTTCCAAACTGAGCTTTAACTCTTTACCGCGAACGAATAATTCGATGTCAGGTAGTAATAATATTCGCGTCTTCTATACCAGTTGTCGCCGTTCGAAATATTCCGACCAGTATTCGATCACAGAAATAGAAAAAAATAGTATATTGTGCACCAAGGGAGCAAAGGACGTTTTCGATCCCGAGCGTGGGTTTGCCACCCGAGCCGAAGGCGAGGGGGGTATCCACCGAGGGAGCGAAAACGTCTGATGCGACCGTGGTGCACACGATATTTTATTCCATACATGAACGGAAGCCGATTGCGCGGGCAGATCAGTGCTTACATTTTAGGTTATGTGACGTAACTAGAATAAAGAATTTATCTCCCTAGGGAGATTCGGACTCCCACGGTCTTTTGATCGGTACGGCAGAGCAAACTGGTAGATAAATTCTTTATTCACTGTCTTCACTCCCACAGCGGGAGTAGAAACTTCTCGGTCGGTAAAACCGCTCTTTGGCCCCCGAAAATAGATAGCGAAATCGGCCTTACCGGTCATGTATGGAATAAAGACCTTTACTCATACCTTGATCAAGAACAACCTGATATCTTACCCTCTTCGGAAGAATTTGATCCGGTGAGTACTGGATATGACATTGCACGCATCGAAAAAAGTGAAAGAGTTTTACTGGCTGTGAATATGGATGAAAACTTGGAAAAAACTTTTAGCTTTCCATCTGTAAAATTACCTGTGGAAGAGCACATAATTGTTCACAACGTAGATGAGGTGCATGGCTATTGTGAGGGTAAATTCGGCATTGGCATTGTACCAAACTGCACAAACACGTGTCATCCGAAATTCACTTGGTATCGTGACGGAAAAGTATGTAGAACCGGGCAATTTCTGTATTGGTTGAACGATGTATGTTCTTCAGACAACGACGAACATATTTGGTATTGTTTCATAAAATGCGACGAAAACAAATCTGGATCAATGTCCAACAGTATTAAAGTTCGTCAACAAAAACTATCAGCCGATATCAATTGTAGTACTCCAAAGTCTCCAAGTACTCCAAAATCATCTGGATGTATTCCGTTAATCAAAAAGGACAAACTCGCATTTTCTAAAACACTTCTTGGTGCCAGTGCGCAAGGTAAGGTGTGGAAGGGTTCTTGGCTCGGTACAGACGTTGCAATAAAAACTTTGAAAATCGCGAGTACAAACGGCAATTTAACTGCAAGAGAAATGGCGGTTCTGGAATGTATAAGACACCCAAATATTATACAAGTTATGGCCTTCTGTTCAGAACCAAAACAATTTCACATCGTGACGGAATATTTTCCAAGTAGTTCTTTATCGGACGTTCTCTTTGATGACGATATTAAAGAAGAATATCACCTTAGCGATGTTGACAAAAGTTTGATATGTAATCAAATTTGTAAGGCCGTTGCATACTTGCACGCGCAGGAAATACCGATTATTCACCGAGACATCAAACCAGACAACATATTAGTCAACAAACAACTTATAGTAAAGCTGTGTGATCTGGGTCTAAGCAAATTCGCTCAAATGGCAGCGCTAACCACTACAATAGGAGGACAGTCAATAAAAGGAACCCTCATGTACATGGCCCCGGAAATATTGTTGGCGAAGAAACCAGCAACGGTACACTCGGATGTTTGGGCTATAGGCTGTACACTGACTGAAATCTACATGGAATCATTCGTGTGGAATATCGATGAGGAAGATATGGAGGAATCTTTGAGAAACCAACTGAACGCGCGAAAGATTCCCGATATAACTCGAATTCCAGTCATCCTACGGGACATCGTACGTCAGTGCTTCTCCTATGCAGACGTTCAACGGCCCTCAGTCAGTGTAGTAATTTTTATAGTGTTATACACCAGCCATCCCCTGTCAACTTTACCAATTTCTAACCCTTACTGTGTTGAATTCATGCATCGAATTTTTCCTTCAATTCTTGAGATGAATCGAGTACTTGCTTTTTTATTGCGTTTAACACTTCCCAGTATCATCAAAATGGAACTTAAAAATTCAAGAGAAATTGAAATGTAGTTTGGATGGAAAAAAAAACCCTAAAATATCTAACCGGCCCGTCACCATAAAATTGGCATTCAAGTGAGAGCAACTGGTTGTAGCAAATTAGAGCACCAAGAATCTGTTCTGTATAATCTTGATATTCGAAACTACTTCATTTTGATGGCCAAATCAGCAGAGACTACCGAACTATCTTCATTTACGTAACGATTCATTGCCTACAAGTTTTAGATGTTGGGGTTGTAAGAAAGTTTTACTGCTTGAATGTGTGCCAGAGCAGACATTTCAATATGTCTCCTACTTATTGATGCAATTATTTTACAGATTCGTGAATCGTAGAAAAGCAGAGGAAACATTCTGCTTTAGCTTTAGCTCGGTCCGGCACCAAATAGGATGATGGCCTTTCTACAGGCAGACCAGCTGGTATGGGAAACGTTAATTACATATCAATTATAGTAATGAAAAAGTCAAATAGTGGTTGTGATAAAAAAAAAGTCAATTTAAACTTCCGGCTGACCATGCAATTTTTTATGATTTAAGTTTAATTTTTATTTTAATACGTATACTTATTATATGGGGTAGTCCAAATGAACGTGAACAGAGTTTGACCCCGACCCTCACCGAATTGGTCGCCAATTTTTTTCCGTATTCTACTCTACAACAGGTACACTTGCCGATTTTTCTTAGATTTTTTAGACTCATCGTTCGGTCACGGCGATTTTTCAGAGTTTTTGCATTAACCTAATGTAACTCTGAAATCTTACATTTTATCGCAAAGTCATGAAGGAGAGAAAGTTTAGTTTTCTTTTGATCTTTACAAAAATATTTTTTCACGAATTTTCAGAGCAAACTAAATCGTTGATTTCGATGAAAAAAGCACAAAAATTGAGTTATCTCGGAAAACCCGTTTTCAAAAATTTTCAAATTTTTTGTCATTTTTCTTTGGTCAAAAACACACCACTTTTGTATGAAACATATTTTGGGCACGGCCTTCGTTCGGGAGCTACGCCTTGTTTTATGTGATAATATCAGTAAAGTACGTGAATAAATTTTTTTTTTTAATTTTCCGTATAAATTACTTTAGGCGGATTCGACCCCAAATTGTGTGTTCCATACCTAAAATCAAAATCACTTTATTCGTCATCAACTTCGACACACGATTGAGTGTTTACAAACTCAATGTTCCAAAAGTCAAAACACTTTAGTATCCTGAAATCTCTATAATAATTTGTTTCATTCGTTTTCTGATTAGCCCAAGATCAGTGGTCTTACAGTGGTCTTACAGTGATTACTTATGACGTTCACTAATCGTGGTTAGTGTCGACTTTACGGTAGGGAATCAATTTAAATCTTTTTATCCGATAGAATTTCAGCTTTGGCACGTAGATGAAACCCGTGACAGTTGGATTTGCATGTGTACTTCACTTTCTTCTTCTTTACACATGCATGCAAAATCCTCGTTTGCCCACCGCTTACAGACGCCCAAAATGGCCGATTGCCGCACTGTGCACGGGGCGATGCGCAAAATCCCTTCACCGGTGGGCAAAGTACTTTGCCCACTGGTGAAAGGATACCGCGCATCGCCCCCGTGCACAGTGCTGCAATCCGCCATTCCGGACGTCCGTAAACGGTGGGCAAGATCTCGGATCTTGCATTACATTCATAAAGAAAAACAGTGTTCGATACGCGAGGCCAAACTCGCTTCTTGTGCACTACTCGTCTGAAGACCGCACGAAGCCTCGGCTCCGCCTCGGCTTGTGCCTTCAGACTCGCAGTGCGCAAAACGCTCGTTTGGCCTCTTGTATCGAAATATACTATTCTTACACCGATCGCAAAATGCCACTTTTCATACCTCTTGAGCGGGCGCAAAACAGATCTTTTCGGCCCTCGGGCGCAAAGTGCTGTTTTGCGCCCGCGCACTCGGTCTGAAAAGAGGCATTTCTGCAGACCAGGTGTTGAGAAAAAAATCGTGTGCATCACGGGCGCAACTCTATTTTTGGCGAGTGTGATTGCAGTACACTCGAAAAATAGTACTTTGTACCCTTGATACACAATGTACTATTTCAATTATGATTTTCAATGTTCTATTTTATGTTCAAGAAAATTTTTGACCACATTCAAAACTCACGGTTTGACCTCGAGTGATTTATACGAAATATTGAACAAAAATTGATTTACGTATACTTTACTGATATTATCACATAAAACAAGGCGTAGCTCCCGAATGAAGGCCGTGCCCAAAATATGTTTCATACAAAAGTTGTGTGTTTTTGACCAAAGAAAATTGACAAAAAATTAAAAAATTTTTTAAAACGGGTTTTACGAGATAACTCAATTTTTGTGCGTTTTTCGTCGAAATCGACGATTTAGCATGCACTGAAAATTCGTGAAAAAATATTTTTGTAAAGATCAAAAGAAAACTAAACTTTTTTTTCTCTGTGAATTTGCGATAAAATGTAGACTTCAGAGTTGCGTTAGATTGATGGAAAAACTTGAAAAAATCGCCGCGACCGAGCCATGGGTCAAAAAAATCTAAGAAAAATCGGAAAGCGTACCTTTTATGGAGTAGAATACGGAAAAAAATCGGCGACCAATTCGGTGAGGGTCGGGGTCAAACTCTGTTCACTTTCATTTGGACTACCCCATATATAAGCAGTAACCATTGTACCTGCATATTCTTAGTAGAGGCATCTATTTTATTCAAAGACTGTGACTAACCAGTATACACTTATGTATTAGTGTTTCCTTCTTGTAACGATAAGAATGTCTACTTAACTCATACATTTTTTTGTGATACTATACATAATGCTTGAACCAAACTGAAGTCATATTAGGGTTTGTGATAAAGAAAAAGTCAATTGTAGGTTACAGAAAACCATGTTATTTTTTCAGAATGATTATATTGAATACAATTATAAATGATTATATTTATGCCTAAGCGTGTGATGTTTGATACTATAAGAAGACTGAGACTAACTGGTATACACTTATAGTGTTTCCCTGTAGTAACGATAAGAATGTCTACTTAACTCATACATTTTTTTGTAATGCTATAAATAATGCTTGTGCCAAACTGAGGTCATATTAGGGTTTGTGATGAAGAAAAAGTCAGTTCAAAGTTGCAGCAAACCGTGCTATGTTTTCAGAATGATTATATTGAATATAATTAATGATTATATTTATGACTAAGTGTGTGATGTTTGATACTATAAATATACTTACGAATGTAATTTTGTATTAAAACCAAAGTGATACTAAACGTAAATATCAACGGTTTCTAACGAAGAAAAACCATCTCGCCGGGCCAGTTAGAAAGGGGCCAGCCCACTGAACACAATGGAAATTTTTGTAGATTTTGGAGAGATGGCTGTTTCTAATTGGCCCGGGTCAGATGACTCTTTTTCATCAGAACCGGTCTATATCGGTTATAATGATGAAAAAGTCAATAAAAAGTTGTGACTGATTTTTATATTTTTGATATTTAATTATAAGTAAAATTGTTGTTGTTGTAGTTGTGTCTCCGTATTTTTATGCTCATATTCTCCAAAGTCTGTAACTGTCGAGGTTCCTATCGTACAGTACTCATTTTGATAGATAATTATGACACAATTGTTTCTCCTACGTTATCTTCAATATTATTATATACGTTGTACATTGATATTCGTTAATATTTATATACGTTATGTTATAATAATATATTTTGCAATATAGATATAGTTCCACTCGAATTTCTCCTAAAAATGGAAATAAAGACAAAAATGTACACTAGGACAAATTTTTGTTAAAAGTGTTTGAAAAATAAATCCTGGATCTTTTTGGAAATCAGTCTAATTACGTGTCACTGCTTTCTTGTTCATCAAGCAAAACTGTAAGTTTGCCATACAATTCTACTGCTCCCTCAACATTAGTCGGTGGTAACAAATTCGGTATCAAAATCTCGACTAATTCGGCAAAAATTGGGTCGATGAGAGTTGGTTTTAAGCTATATTTGTTCAAACAAGTCTCAATGTCCTCCTCATCGATTTGCTTCTTATAATCTTCTGCTCCATAACTCTTGGGGAGATAATATAAACAATTCGGCTTTCCGGGGAGAGAATCTCTTGCTTTTTGTTTCCTGATTCGGTGCAGGTTCCACTCTTTACGTATGATTTCTAAATCACACTCAATAAGTGGACCAAACCAGAATCTCAAGCACTCACAATGTAAATGATTTGAATCATTGAAAAGGTTGGACTCCCTCAGGTCCTTGAATAATGAGATCCAAAATTCTGCACCTTGTCGTCGCATCTGGGACCAATAGCTTTCGATTCGCTGGTTCGATGTACTCTTACCTTTAATAAAGCTTTTGGACCCAGCCAGTCTGTCATCGTGATAGTGACGAAGACTCTTTTGAAGGCACTCGATTAAAGAATTTTCAGTCCCATGATCAGATCTGATCATGGTTGGAAGTGCTCTAAACTTTTGTATCGTTTTCAAATAATAATATGCGATTATTTCTGGCTTATTATTTGATCTAGCCACTTTCAGCTACAAAATTTTTCGGGAAAAGCCATCAATGCACCCACTGATAGCGAAGCCAAAAGGTTTAAGTTTGTCGTAGCCGTCAACATGCCATAAAAAATTGGGACCAGGTACTTTGTACTTTCTTCGTCGCAGTCTGTGGCGTGATCTCTGTGAAATACCATCTGGATCTACAATGCGCAGGATATCTAGAACTGTGCTTCTTTTCACATTCAAACGGTATACGTGTTTCAATCGACGCCATAAAGATTTGTACCCCAAACAGCTACCACTTCTATCCAACTCTTCAATTATAGCAGCCAAAATTTCTTCCACAGGACTCTCTGAAATTTCCTTTCTTCTCAGTTGCATAGTCTTCAAAATCCTCTTCAAATGACGGACAGAAATGTTGCAATTATGATTTTTTGAGAGAAAATCAACAATTTCGGAGTAGGTGTAACCATTGTCGAAATAGTGCTTGATATGACTATCTCTCGACATACTGATACAGATACGTATTGTGTACTACGTTTCATGTGTTAAGTACCTGTAAATAAATTTTTTATTTCTATATAGTAGTGTGTTATTCGATATTTCCCTGTATAATGGATTATCTTCGAAAATGAAATTGATTTTCACGTACCAAATCTCTTTATTCACCCGATAATACTCATACATAAATAAATGTTATCTTATTATTCGAATGACGAATTACTGATGAATATCGGAGCGATTCCCATTACTCTCAATAGTGCAAATTCGATTTAACCTAGATTTTAATTTCGCGCCGTGCGTACGGCCAACTCAGTCGGTCAGCGTCCTCACCCGGCGCATAAATCCACGGCCGTCATACTATGTCGGCCGTATTCCAGCCGACCGTACGACCAACTCAGTCGGTCAGCGTCCCCACCCGGCGCATAAATCCACGGCCGTCATACTATGTCGGCCGTATTCCAACCGACTGACTGAGTATGTTCACAGATGTCCCCACCGGACTTCCGTATATTTCGTAGAGACGGCAGCTCGCCCGTTTAGGGCGGCAGCGCTCCCAAACTGGGAAGGCAGCCGCCTCGAGCTGTGGTTGCCCCACTCTCGGTGTTTTTGGGCGCGCGGCCGTACTCGTCGGGCGAGGAACCGACCCGACATTTTTTCCGTGCGATCACTACAAAAAAAATTATGAAGAAAAAAAAAATTCGTGAGCTTTTTTTTATTTATCAGAAAATTTTTTGTGCAATTTTACGTACTGACTCTGAAAAGATTGCCGTGATGATAAACTCCGACGCCTACTACGATAAGTAAGCTCCACTGAAAGTATTGGCTTGAAAAAATTCGTACAGAAGAAGGTGATCAAAATACATGCGAAAAGATGTTTCACACTTCCTTGGGTACGAAATCAGATTTTAAAAAAATTCCCAAAGGTTTCTTCATTTTTTTTCAGCATGACGCACCAGAAGTGAAGCGAAGGCTAATATGAGAAATTGGACGAAAGTGATCGACATTTGTAACAAAAATTATTGGAACTTAGTGCCTCGCGAAAATCCACTGAGAACACCGTATTTAAATCTTTCGGAATTTTTTAAAGATAGGATCCGCAGTGCCGAACCTCTGAACATTTTTCTCTACATTTCTTACATGTTAATACATGGCCATGAATTTTGGTGAAGGTCTATACGATGAATTAGCAAAGATAGAAAAAAAACGGGAAAATCACGTTTTTTCGCCACAACTACCGCGACAGAAGGGGTAGAAGGCTAAAATTTGGCATGAATACCTTTTTTACCAAGACCCAACTGAAACTGCAGTCCGTCGTCTATTTGGTGAAAGGGCACTTTTTGCCCTCTTATTCGGCTATACCCTTTCACCGAAGTCTCCCCTCAAGGGAATACGTTGGCCGGATGAATACTTTTCAAATTGTCCGACAATGAACTTCAGCATAAGTGGAAATCCGTATCCTGCCAAGCTCCAGTATAATGTTTTTATGATTTCCTACAAAAATAATAACAGTATGGAAATATCAAAATCAATTAATAACTGTCGATAAACACTCAATAAAGTCTTCCGAGATGGTACTTCTGTTATTAGATTGCATGGCAAGATTCGTCCGTTCCATCCGGTCCATCAAGGTATTCTTATGGTCAGAATCCGATGATTTGACGTCGTGTTACTCGAGTGCTCCAAGAGCTGTTCCGCAACGTGAAAATTTAAAGCTAAGTCATCGAAGAAAACCTCCGGAGCATACTGCAGCGTACACATTTTCTCTATGGAGCTAGAACTAGGCGTGGAAAAATATAACTAAAACAATTGAATGATTTAACCGTAACTCCTGAAACCGTGTAGGAAATGTGTACGGAGCTCTATAATCGCCTCGAAGCGTATTCCGAGTTACGTCTGCTCTAGACTGTCCGCCGAGATATACGTCTGTTATTCCTTAGGACTCGTCGAATATCAATAAATCGCTCGTCCGAATTAATATTTTTACATAAGACAGAGCATGATGCGAACGTTCAACAACGTAGAGTATTATTTCAATTCAATTACGATGTAGCACGATCAATCCCATAGGTTATGTATTCACAAATTTCAATGACTTATCTCATTCTCGTAGAAATCATATATTCACTTCAGTGGAGAATCATAAATTTCATTGTTTCTTATCCCATCATAAATAAGTCGTAAATAACGTCACATTATTATAATATTTCCAGCGGTAACAATAGTTAACATATGCGAATTCGTGATAAAAACTGTTGTTGACCGCTTCGTCAACCTAGCAGAACCTAACCTCACTTAATCTAGCAGCCGCACTAGTAGCCGACATGCAAATTATAAAAACGACCAATGTTCCCGAAGCCTGTGATTGATCTAACTGGTTCAGATTCATAACCTCATAACTTAATTATTCCATCAAACTGACTCACATCTTGATTTTACTTATCACACGTAGCAATAATGAGCAGACCGAAATGTTCCGTTACTGATCGATTCTCTCGATCTATTACATTTAAAAATGGCGGCTCGTTTACATGACACAAGTGCCATCTAGCCGCGGATGTGGTGTATTCAGATATAATATATACCATTGCCGTAGAGGCGAAACAGCTCCCGTTCGGGTAGCCAGGTTATTTAATTATTTTTTAATTAATTATTCGAGTTTTCTTCACGGTGTATTGAGAATATACATTGTAACAGTACTTTTTCTAGCCTGGGGAAATTTAGATGTTATAACCAGAAATAAGTATGCTCAAAAAGGCGAAAATTAGCACCGAACGCGAATAACCTCAAAATCTCTGAAAAGTCTCGAAATATAAAATCGGATGGGCGCCAGGCACTGCTCAGTGCCAACAAAAATTAGTTAATCAACTTCTATAACTGATATTTCTCTTAATCTCCAATTCTTACGAGAAAGTGACCAATTTTCCACTCAAAACTCGCAAAGCTGGCTAAGCTCAGTAGAGAGGGGAACGTGGGGGCGACAAGAATTACACACACTTATTATTCAATTTATAAACGATGGATAACATAACATTTATTTGAAGGTTTCTTTGAAGAGACTATCCAGATCAAAATAACAAACCAAATATCTTCACACGCAAGACTAATATTATCTGAACAAATCCAACTAACGAAAGAAAATAATAATAATCTCGAATTTTGTAACACCTAAAACAATAATAATCCTAATCTTAGGCTCTAATCTAGCTAGAAAATCATAGGAACCTCCAACTACGTAAACGATATTCAAATCCAATAATTGAAAACAAAAAACCAAAATTTTGAATCAAATAAACCAAAATTCACGATGAACGAAACTGGATAGACAAAAATACCGTTCACGTGATAAGACTAGATATTCAAAATTCCATATTTAAACTTTAGCCACATAAATTATAACTCAAAGGCAAAATGAGAAACAATTAAAGGTGAAATTCGCAGACTCAACATACAACATCCATACAGGTGCACATAAATTTTATAATGGATAGCAGGGAATTATTATGGTTAACAATATAATATTAATGAACAGGAAGAAAGGCAAACTTTGAATTAGACATGAATCTTAAAACTGGAATACGATATCTCGGGGATAAGCGTACTCGGAGGCTTTAAGTCATGACATGCAAAGTAACCCTGAACGTTGTAAGAAGAAAATTATAAAAAGTGAAATTAAAAGTTACAACTTCAAAATAAGCTGTGGTTGAACGAAAGGAAACACAATTTTTGAATTCGACATGAATCCTAAAACTAGAACACGATATCTCGGGGATAAGCGTGCTCGTAGGCCTCAAGTTATGACATGCAAATTATTACTGGACGAAGGAAGAAGAAAATTATGAAAATAGAATTTAAAAAGTACAACCTCGAATTAACCGAGTAATAAACAAAAAGGAAACGCAAATTATGGATTTGACATGAATCTCAAAACTAGAGTACGATATCTCGGGGATACGCGTGCTCGTAGGCTTTAAGTTATGACATGCAAAATTATAACGCAAATGATACAATAATGCCAAGACACCGCGGTACAAAATGGCATTAAATGTCACGAAATTAATCTCTAATCCAAATGAGGCAACCATATGAGTGCTCTAAGCAATGGTCACTTTTTGGGGAGATTAAAGACGATAGTGGGTTCTCACCCGGCCGTGGCGTGAACCCCAAACTCAACTTCTGAGATCTTTCGCAAATACGGGAAATATCGTATCCTTTCTAAAAGTATTTAACCACTAAATTAAATAGTTCTGAACGTCTTGTCTCTTTCAACGAAGCTATTGTGCAGAACAAAGGAATTCCCCATCAAATGCCAGGACTCAGAAACGAAACTAGAATTCTCACAGTCACCCAGATAAACGCAGCAGCATATCGCGTAATAACTCTCAATGGTTAGTCGCAAAGAAATCGTAAAACTAGAATTCGTACAAGTAACAATTCACGTGTCTCTCAACGTGCATACCCAAGATTGCTACCTGTACCGAATTCGTACACTAGAATTTCCCTACGGTTGACGAGGAATCGCGTCTTTCAGCGAATGCACTCACAGGACGCCGACCGTATGGAAACTCGTACACTAGAATTCTCACAAGCTACTAGAAAACGCGTGTCCCTAACGTGAAATCTGGATGATTGACTGCGTAGAATTCGTACGGTTATTTCTCGCAAAACTCGCAACAACAAAAATAAAACAAAATAAATCAAAAAGTAATCTCCGTCTCGACAACGCCGAGATTCTTACATGAGACCATCGGCTTTAAAAATTACCAACCGAAAAGATTCTTTAGCAAAGTTCGTTCCCAACAAGTAATATTCGTCTTAAAATTTAAATCAAGAAAATTTCGGCTCTGCGCTATTTCTCGGAATCCAGCAAGTTTCAGATCGGAAGAAATAGACCCAATGGTCTAACTACGAATTACGCCATAAACTCAAGGCGTCTAGGCAATGAAAAATTACCTGATCTAAAGCTTTGAGGGAGTCGTGATGGACAGAAGCTTACCTTAAAAGTATCGAAACCTCGGCTCTCAAACGTTAAACAACCCAAACAAAAAAAAATTAAGACAACTTGACAAACAAAATTCTGAGTTTCAAAATGTAACTTTAAACAAATTCGAAGCGGGACTGGCGTAGTGAAGTCCGGGGTACCCAATGAGGCAGTAGGAGGAGACGGAGACCGTGGACGCAGCAGGACGAGAAGTGATGTTAGACAATTCGGCACCAATAAGGAAAACTCGGTGGGCGGAGTCTTCAAGACGAGAGGGTTGGATCTTTGCAGAATCTTCAAAACACTTGACTTAATGTCCCGCGTAGGACTTCCGGGTGAAACTGCGTCGAAAACAACTTTCGGCTAGGAAAACTGATACCCGGGCTGCGATTAATGCAGAAGATAAGCTTTGGCGGCATCGCGTGCGGCGAGTTCAAATACGCCGCGCTTTTACGACGGTGGAACAGCTGTCAGCTGCTGCAAAGTTCCCAGCGATGAGACGGTGGTTGCCGCAAGACAGGCGCGCTTGTTGTTAGGCGGCTGAAGTGAGGATCAGTGTTGGGCGAATTTGTAATTAATTGATTACAAATTACAAATTACAATTTGTAATTTGTAATTAAACCGAAATCCATTAACCATTACAATTGTAATTTGTAATTAAACCGAAATCCATTACCCATTACAATTGTAATTTGTAATTGAACCGAAATCCATTAACCATTACAATTGTAATTTGTAATTAAACCGAAATCCATTAAACATTACAATTGTAATTTGTAATTGAGCCGAAATCCATTAACCATTACAATTGTAATTTGTAATTGAACCGAAATCCATTAACCATTACAATTGTAATTTGTAATTAAACCGAAATCCATTACCCATTACAATTGTAATTTGTAATTTGTAATTAAAACAAAATCCATTGACCATTACAATTGTAATTTGTAATTGAATCGAAAAACATTACCCATTACAATTGTAATTTGTAATTAAACTCGAATCCATTAACCATTACAATTTTAATTTGTAATTAAAACGAAATCCATTAACCATTACAATTGTAATTTGTAATTCAATCGAAATACATTAACCATTACAATTGTAAATTGTAATTGAACCGAAATCCATTAACCATTACAATTGTAATTTGTAATTAAACCGAAATACATTACCCATTACAATTGTAATTTGTAATTAAACTCGAATCCATTAACCATTACAATCTTAATTTGTAATTGAACCAAAATCCATTATCCATTACAATTTTAATTTGTAATTAAACCGAAATCCATTAACCATTACAATTTTAAAATGTAATTAAGTCGAAATACGTGAACCATTACAATTTTCAAATGTAATTGAACCGAACCTAACCGAAGCATTACAGTTCGAAAATGTAATTGAACCGAAAGACATGAACCATTACAATTTTAAAATGTAATTAAACCGATCCTAACCGAAGCATTACAATTTTTAAATGTAATTAAGTCGAAATACATGAACCATTACAATTTTAAAATGTAATTGAACCGAAATACATGAACCATTACAATTTTAAAATGTAATTGAACCAAAATACATGAACTATTTCAATTTCAAATTGTAATTGAACCGAACCTAACCGAAGCATTACATTTAAAAATTGTAATGTTCCGGTTAGATTCGGTTTAATTACATTTTAAAATTGTAATGGTTCATGTATTTCGGTTCAATTACATTTTTGAACTGTAATGCTTCGGTTGGGTTCGGTTCAATTACATTTTAAAATTGTAATGGTTCATGTATTTTGGTTGAATTACATTTTAAAATTGTAACTAGAAGGGGTTGTTCCTCATTCGCTCGCTTCGCTCGCTCACTCGGTTAAGGGGAGGCGTTGTTCCTCGCTCGCTTCGCTCGCTCGGTTGTCATTGGTATTTCAAATATTTCGGGAACGAATTGATATTGTTACACACTTTACGTTTTAGATAGTTCAGTTTTATTGTTCAGTTGCTCGCTGGTTGTCAGTGGTATTACAAATATTTGGGTAGTATAACATACTATCACGCTATGCAATTCGAATTGGTTGAGGATTGCTCCTCGCTCGCTAGTGTAAATTTCGTAACAGTATTCATCATTAAACGGTTCACTGCGCTTTCAGGTATTTGAAAAATATATAGATTGTTACGCACCGGGTATTACTAATGTCTATTTGAAATTTTCCTTTGCCACATACTTAATAATCCCGTCTACGAACATTCAGTTTCAAGTCAAGGTACGACAACGATCACTTTGCATCGGATGTCATAATTATTAACAAGGCACATGTTTACGGATGTAGTTATTTGTTTAGTGTCCACATAGTCATTGTTACAATTCGTATCTCTGAAAATGAAGGTGTGCCTCAAAAGTTGCTCAGCTGCAGGGAAAGGTCAGGGTAGGTTACCAATAGAAATGTTTAATTTACATTGCATAATTTACATTATATCTTGAGTATTATTCATCTCAGCGACTTATCATTGTAGTGCTCGATGATATAAGGGACATAAATAGGTGTTTTTATAGCGCTTGTATTTGGATGGAGTAGTAGCAGCTGAGTCTCATTAGCGCTTGTATATACGAATTAAAGTGTGAGCTGCTCTTTTTGTAGCGCTTTCTGAATGAAAGATCAGCAGCTCAGTTTCAGTAGCGCTTAAGTCTGAATTGATACGTCAGCAGCTGAATTTTGGCGGTCACATTAATGTGATCCATGGCTGTGCCCCATATATGATTTTCAAAGGTCTACTCGTAGAACCATCAATTACTTCGTGATGCGCCTAGAATTTCTTTATAAACTATATTTTTTGTGCACAGCCTATGATTTGAATTGTCTCGATTAATGATGACAGATTTTTCTGTTAACAACACTTTCAAGTTGTATTGTGACTTGACTCTGGACAAAGCAACGTACAATTGACCATGAGCAAATACTGGATTTGGTAAGTATACTCCGACGCTATCGAACGATTGTCCTTGCGATTTATTAACTGTCATCGCGCAGCCTAGTCTGATAGGAAACTGTCTTCTCACCATTTTAAAGGGTACGTCCTCTTCGTTCGGTGATAGATCTATCCGTGGTATCAATACAGTTTCTCCCGCAAAATTTCCACAGATTATTTCGGTACGGATCAGATATTGATTCAACGCTTTCACCACCAATCTCGTACCATTACATAATCCTTGTGACAAATTAAGATTACGTAACAAAATAACGATACACCCACCTTCAACGTTAATTTATGAGGTGGAAGACCATTCGGCATCAATGAATTCATGAATTCGATCGGTAATATATTGTTCATATCTGTATTTTCCTCATCTTCGCCTGAATCCACACTAAAATAATCTACACCAACTCCTTTGATTTTTGACAATATTTCGTTATTGATTGCCACAACGTCAACATTGGTTGGAGCTAATATCACCTTACCATAATTTGATGGATCTTGTGGATCAACACTTTCTCCAAATATTTCGTGCACGATATTACCTTTCGACAGAATCTCAGATGGAATAGTTGCAACTTCGTTATTACGTTCGAAGGAATTGGCAAATACACCGTCGCCAATTTTCAAAAGCCATTGTTTGAAATCGGTTTGTCCGTCTGCAACACGTATATTGTCTGTTAGTGACATATATATGAAACGATTCCACAATCTGCTCCTTTTAACGCAAGCCTCTAAAATTTGTGCTCTACTCCCATGCCGTACAACAGGTAAAGTCTGCCGAAAATCACCGGACACTATAACTATTTTACCTCCAAATGGTTCGTTACAGTGAGATACGTCTATCAACATCCGATCGACAGCCTCCAGCGCGTACTTAGATGCCATTCTTATTTCATCCCAAATTATGACTTTGGCGTCTCGGATATGTAGTCCCTGTTTCGAATTTGGTCTAATGTTACAGGTTGATCGGTCATTTAGGAGAAACGGTAATTTAAATGTCGAATGGGCGGTTCTGCCACCTCTCAACAAATTTGCTGCAATGCCGGTCCATGCAACGGGCAGCACAATGATTTCCAAACTCTTTAGTGCAGTTATAATGGTATTATGTAGATAACTTTTCCCGCTACCCCCGGGGCCATCCAAATAAATACACTTCTCGGATGATTCTCCACGAACGGCAGCCATTACTGTATCAACTGTAACTCACCGCGGTGCTCGTTCTTGGTTCTGCCCATGGTGCCTGCTGGTCAGAATAGATATGAGAACCTTTCTGAAGTTAAGACAATTCTGCGCATTTAATGCCCACTACATCAAATCTATTCATTATTATTTCGGATTATTTCGGCTTACCGATCACTGATTATATTTGGCAACCAGTGCGCATGGTACAACTCTGAAACCGCGTGGCACGACGTCCAGGGGTCGGGAATTAGCGGAGGAGTCGGCCTGAGGCGCGTGATCCGCGTGTCGCGACCTTCAGGGGTCAGGAATTCGCGGAGGAGTCGGCCTGAGGCGCGTGAACCGCGTATCGCAACCTTCAGGGGTCAGGAATTCGCGGAGGAGTCGGCCTGAGGCGCGTGAACCGCGTATCGCGACCTTCAGAGGTCGGGAATTTGCGGAGGAGTCGACCTAGGGCGCATGAACCGCGTATCGCAACCTTCAGTGGTCAGGAATTCGCGGAGGAGTCGGCCTGAGGCGCGTGAACCGCGTATCGCGACCTTCAGAGGTCGGGAATTTGCGGAGGAGTCGACCTAGGGCGCATGAACCGCGTATCGCGACCTTCAGGGGTCAGGATCGCGATTCGCGGAAGGAGTCGGCCTGAGGCGCGTGAACCGCGTATCGCGACCTTCAGGGGTCAGGAATTCGCGGAGGAGTCGGCCTGAGGCGCGTGAACCGCGTATCGCGACCTTCAGGGGTCAGGAATTCGCGGAGGAGTCGCCTAGGGCGCATGAACCGCGTATCGCGACCTTCAGGGGTCAGGAATTCGCGGAGAGTCGGCTGAGGCGCGTGAACCGCGCGTCGGGAATTCGCGGAGGAGTCGGCCTGAGGCGCGTGAACCGCGTATCGCGACCTTCAGAGGTCGGGAATTCGCGGAGGAGTCGGCCTGAGGCGCGTGAACCGCGTATCGCGACCTTCAGGGGTCAGGAATTCGCGGAGGAGTCGGCCTGAGGCGCGTGAACCGCGTATCGCGACCTTCAGAGGTCGGGAATTCGCGGAGGAGTCGGCCTGAGGCGCGTGAACCGCGTATCGCGACCTTCAGGGGTCAGGAATTCGCGGAGGAGTCGGCCTGAGGCGCGTGAACCGCGTATCGCGACCTTCAGGGGTCAGGAATTCGCGGAGGAGTCGACCTGAGGCGCATGAACCGCGTATCGCGACCTTCAGGGGTCAGGAATTCGCGGAGGAGTCGACCTGAGGCGCGTGAACCGCGTATCGCGACCTTCAGGGGTCAGGAATTCGCGGAGGAGTCGACCTAGGGCGCATGAACCGCGTATCGCGACCTTCAGGGGTCAGGAATTCGCGGAGGAGTCGGCCTGAGGCGCGTGAACCGCGTATCGCGACCTTCAGAGGTCGGGAATTCGCGGAGGAGTCGGCCTGAGGCGCGTGAACCGCGTATCGCGACCTTCAGGGGTCAGGAATTCGCGGAGGAGTCGGCCTGAGGCGCGTGAACCGCGTATCGCGACCTTCAGGGGTCAGGAATTCGCGGAGGAGTCGACCTAGGGCGCATGAACCGCGTATCGCGACCTTCAGAGGTCGGGAATTCGCGGAGGAGTCGGCCTGAGGCGCGTGAACCGCGTATCGCGACCTTCAGGGGTCAGGAATTCGCGGAGGAGTCGACCTAGGGCGCATGAGCCGCGTATCGCGACCTTCAGGGGTCAGGAATTCGCGGAGGAGTCGACCTGGGGCGCGTGGCCTGCGTGTTGCGTGCTGAGGCTCGTAGCCGCATGTGGCAGCCCCTGGCGGTAGAATTGGGAACTGCAGACATCCGCATTTTCGTACTTTAATATATAGATGGTTCGGGTATTTCGACTTAATTACATTTTCAGATTGTAATGGTTAATGGATTTCGGATTAATTACAAATTAAAATTGTGATGGTTAATGGATTTTGGTTCAATTACAAATTAAAATTGTAATGGTTAATGGATTCGAGTTTAATTACAAATTACAATTGTAATGGGTAATGTATTTCGGTCTAATTACAAATTACAATTGTAATGGTTAATGGATTTCGACTCAATTACAAATTACAATTGTAATGGTAAATGTATTTCGATTGAATTACAAATTACAATTGTAATGGTTAATGGATTTCGGTTTAATTACAAATTACAATTGTAATGGTTAATGGATTCGAGTTTAATTACAAATTACAATTGTAATGGGTAATGTTTTCCGATTCAATTACAAATTACAATTGTAATGGTTAATGGATTTTGGTTTAATTACAAATTACAATTCTAATGGGTAATGTATTTCGGTTTAATTACAAATTACAATTGTAATGGTTAATGGATTTCGGTTCAATTACAAATTACAATTGTAATGGTTAATGGATTTCGGTTCAATTACAAATTACAATTGTAATGGGTAATGCATTTCGGTTTCATTACAAATTACAATTGTAATGGGTAATGGATTTCGGTTTAATTACAAATTACAATTGTAATGGGTAATGGATTTCGATTCAATTACAAATTACAATTGTAATGGGTAATTGATTTTTTTTTAATTACAAATTACAGCTGTAATTTGTAATGGAAATGTAATTAATTACACCATGTAATTTGCTGCTGCCCAACACTGGTGAGGATTTAGCCTCGGCATATCCGTTGGACGACGTAGCTTGGCCGCTCAGCTGGGACAGAACCTCGACAGGTGCCCACAATAAGACCCTAGGAACTCTGAACAGGTTTTCCCGCGCTATTTTCTAGTGACTTTCCCTTCAGGCGTGCGGGGGACTTAGTCAAATATGCGCGCCGCTTTCCTTTCACCACGGTGTCGTTAAGCTAAGCGTAGAAGTTGCTGCAACTCGACGGTTCCGAAAACATTGACCCTATAATTCCCCGATGCCGAATCAGTAGCAAAACCGACCCTTGTAGATCTTCTCCGGCTCCGGAACGTAGACATGACATATGACAAAACAAACAAAAAAAAAAATAGAAAAACATTCTTAAAAGCTAAATATAACCATAATTTTTGGGAAACGAACATTTGCGACTCCTCGTCCTGTTTTCCTGCGTCCACGGCCAGAAAAACGGACAAAAGAATAAAATCACGGGTGGAGGCGTTGGTCTTGTAACAGGCTAGCAATTTGCCGTGTTACAACAGCCCCCCCCCCAAACGGAACTCACGGGCCTCAGCAGGAGGAACGGAAGCTTCCGCAACCAATGACTCCACTCAAAAACTAATAACTTAAGACAAAATTTCCAAATTAATTTGACAAAACAAAACTTTCCAATTTCAAACTGGCTGGACTTTAAAATAAATCAAAATATTATTACCGGAAAATTTTTTAATTTTATCAAACTGGAACCAAACTCAACCAAGAAATCCACACTTGAAACCGAATCCCCGCAAAATTCATTAAAAAAAAAAGTAACGAAAAAAAATCAACCTGATCGTTCTGAATCACCCAGTTCATTGCAATTTCTCCTCTGCGTAATTTGAACAATAAAAAAAAGGATTCTACCAACAATACTGAATGTAAACGAAAGGGTAATAACCAACGCCAGTAATTAGTCAATACTCAGGTACAAACATTTATTTATTAACGAGGAAAAAAAACAGAGAGAGAAGGAAAAAAAAAACAACATATAAACCAATCTTATTACACAGCCTATAGGAACGGAATCGTGGGGTGTCTTTCCCCTTGAAAACTTCACTTACATAAATCAACCAAATATGATAAAAAAAAAATCACAAATCAAAATAATTTCCTTTTTTTGGGTTAAGTCCTGTCATCAACCTCCGAGGCGGAGTTAACCCGCAAAAAAAAAAACAGCAACAAGAAAAGAGAAAAAAAAATAAAAATTCACAAAGTTACAATAAAAATGGAAAAGAGGAAATTTTCTCTTATTCCCTCAACCGTGGCCCGGGACAACCTAAGGAACCCTGGGGAATCGCTTCCCCCGTAACAACAAAGAAAAATACTAACCCTTCCAGTTACGCGTCATCGACTGGGTTTTCCTTTTCCGATATATCGCATCCTCTGGCGTCCGCCGGGTCGCCAGGGCATTCTCCCCAGAGGATATAATCATAACCGGACGAGGGAAAAAAAAGAAAGGAAAAAAAATGAGGGAGAGGAAAGAGAAAAAAAAAAACGAAAACCAAACAAAGAAAAGTCTCTCGCACATTCACAAGAGACACCCGAGAGAAGGGAACCCAAAAAAAAATTTTCCGTTGGCCCCTTTCCTACAGCCCGACCGGGGGATTCCCGGTAACTATCAGAAAGGCCGGCGACGCCTCCTCCCCGTTTTCCGCGGAACGGGAGTTTAAGGTAAATAAGACCGTCCCAGGGGGTAAGGGTTCTTCACCCCCAATGACGTTGAGGAAGGTCGGTGTTTCTGGTACCTCCGGGGAAGGAAAAAAAAGAAAATTCATATCCGTCAACGGAGAAGGCAGGAGCACGGCGGGTAGGGGAAAAGAGGGAGGGGAAACGATAAAGGGGTTTGACCCTATTGTTGACGCATCTAGGATGATTTGGGGGGAGGGCGCTGGCGTCAACGGAGTCCAGGGGAAGGCAGACGAGGAATCCGCCAGGGATAGAAACTGGACTGTGTCGGGACGAGGAACCAGGGTTGGCAGAGGGCCGGGGGCCCGTGGTGGTACGTCCGCGGAGGACACGGCGGGTTCCGACCAGGTGGGTGCCAATGGCGGAGCTGAGGGGGCTACCGGAGGCAGTATTACGTGGGCCGGACCGGCTTGGCTGTCCCTCGAATCGTCGGATTCGCGGGGACCTGGCCGATTTTCTCCCGCGAGGGGGTTGGAGGGCTCCCCTATCCCTTGCCCTCGGGACGCCAGGCGGGTGTACGTTGGGCTAGCCATTGAGGCCAAAGGGGCCCGGGAAGGGGCTCGACGTCGCCGAGAAGAGTACGGATTCGCGAAATCGTTAAATCGGTGGCGCCTGGTGCTCCTTCCCGACGCAAGGCGGCACAGGCAATCGCGACGGGTAATGTCCCATCGGCCGCAGTTGTAACAAAAAGCCCGCTGCCGTGGATAGGGGCAGCCACGAAAATGATGTCCTGGTTGCAGGCAGTTCCAACAGACATCCCCGGGAGGAGGCATCGGGAGATCCTCTTCTCGCGCCGAAATCCCAAGTATATCATTGATTGCAGCCCAGTCCGGCATGAAGTCGTTGTTCACCCACGGCTCCTCCTGAGCGTCCCCTGGGGCCGTTGCGGCTGGCGGATTTGACTCCCCTTGTCCTTGGGGCTTCACTGTCACCGTGGAGCCCGTGAGAACCGGTCCCCTGGGTAATGTTACCGTGGTTGCGGGGAAAGGCGGTGGTCCGTTTAGTCGAAGCAGGTCAGGATTCGGAGTCGGTTGTACGGGCGTTGCGTGTGGGAGACTTGGTGACATCGGCAGGTGCTCCCAAACTTGCCTTGGTACAGGCTCGTCAAGGAGAGTATCGATGCGGTTTTCGGGGTCGCCTAAGAGGTCGGGCAGTAGCTGCGCTATAGGGGCAACCTCCTCCGCCCACGTTATTAGATCGGCGAAGTCGAAGGCCCGTGGGTCTTCCGGGCTTTCTGGCGCCGGGAGTCTGTAAGGCCGGGGCTCCTCCCGATCCTTCTGGTCCTTCGGATCCGGATGCATTCTGTAATGTAGGAGTTTCCGTCGCCAGGGGTTCGGGTAGTCGTTCAGGGGTTTCCAGCCGCACTGGGGCACTCACAACCATTGCAGATTCGCGGAGATTAGAGGGGTCCGGTCCCTCTGGCTCCGATAAGCCGTGATAAGGCTTCAAGTCCTTTATGTGCGATTTTCCAACACTCTTTCCAGTTTCGTCGATCAGGTCATAGACCAAGGCGGAGCGAACTTTCGATACCGAATACGGACCACTAAACTTCGGAGCCAACTTAGAGGCAATAAAATTAACTGCAGACGAAAGGACATGTTGACGACGCCACACTAAATCTCCAACTTCAAATCGGATATTGCGACAACCCTGATTATAATATCGAGCCTGTCCATCCGAAGCCAATTCTAAATGATGTGATACTAAATCCCTAACGGCAGAAAGTCGACGAACCCTGGATTCCCAAACGTCTGGAGGAATAGACAGAATATCGGGAAATCCCTCCTCATTTCTACGAAATGGCTGAGCAGGACGCATTTCTCGTCCAAAATTCAGAAAAGCTGGAGTAAATCTTGTGGACGCTTGAGTCGCGGAATTTATCGCAAATCGAAATTCAGATAGATGTTGATCCCATTCTCTATGATCTTGCTCCAAGAAGGCAGTAATCATGGTCTTAATTACTCGATTCACGCGTTCAACGGGGTTAGCTTGAGCGTGGTAGGGTGGCACCGTAGAATGATGAGATCCCAACTCCTCACATGCCTGCTTCATGACCCGATTGACAAATTCCGTACCATTATCCGTGAGTAACACCTCCGGCGCACCCCAGCGAAAAACTACTAAATCTTCCAAAGCTTTCAAAATCGAAGCTGCATTAGCTTTACGTAAAGGACAAAATTCCACCCATTTAGTGAAAAAGTCTTGGATCACCAAAACATACACGAATCCAAGACGACTCGGAGGCAAGGGACCCATGATATCCGCGGCCACCACCAACCATGGTTGCTCGATTACTCGCTTCCCCATCAAACCACGCGAAACAGTCTGCTCAACCTTACTTTCCTGACAAACTCGACAATCGCGAACGAAAGTTGCGATATCCCTATACATTCCAGGCCAATAATACAACAAAGCGAGACGAGAATAAGTTTTATCTATACCAAAATGTCCTGAAGTCGGCAGCGAGTGATTTTCGACCAGTGTAATATTTCGGAATTCCTTAGGGACAACCAATTTCCAAGCGTCTAAATCAGGAAGCAAGGGATCAGCCAAATCATCAATTCGGTGACAATAAAGTCTGCCTTCTTCCACTTTCCAATCCGGAAACTTTTCGGGCATCTCATTGACCTCCCTAATTCGACGCGTGTACCAAGGGTCGGTGGTTTCAGAAATAGCCGCGATGGCATCAACCGAATCCTCGTACATTCGAGATAAAGCATCCGGTAAAAGCTCAAGGGCCCATCTGGCCAAACGCCCCGTAGGATTATGTAAGTGATAAAGCCACCGCAGGCTACTATGATCTGTAATCACGCTAAATTTGTATCCCTCAAGGTAAGGACGGAATTTCTTTATTGACGAAATAACAGCTAAACATTCTTTTTCCGTGACCGTATACTTTCTCTCCGCGGAGGATAAGGCGCGACTAGCAGAGGCAATAACGTATTCCACACTGTGGATAGTTTGCGTGAGTACCGAACCGATCCCTGAATCACTAGCATCGGTTTGTAGTACGAACGGATATTTAAATCGGGACACGTGAGAGTCGGAGCCGAGGTTAGAGCAGCTTTAATTTTGTAACGGTAAGAGTGACTGACAAGGAGAGTAGGGACCTTCGATGTCACGGATCGGGTTCCCGTTTCACGTGGTGAAAGTTTAAGACCTCCGAATTAACGTGGTTTTTGATTTTTGATCTAATACGCCTTGGTTGCTGAGATATCGCGATTTGAAATTTAGAGATTTTCGGGCGGAGTGGGGCTCGCGCGTCTACTCCGTTGAGCGTGCACACTGGAACCAAGAGCTGGCGTGGCTGGGGCGGTAAGACGACGGACTAGAACGCTGAAGGTTCGCGGTTCGCGTCCCCGCACATTTTTTTTTTTTTTCAATTTATTTTCCATATATCTTTTCAATCTCTCATAAGACTTTGCATGCGCAGGTAAATAAGACAAATCGAAAATATGTATTACCAGTTCTATTTTCAAATATTATACACTGCATGAACGTCAATATGCTATAATCTATATATATATATATATATATATATATAATAATATAAAGTATGCTTTGGGGACTCAGGAGTGGGGGAGGATATTATTTCGGAAATTCCTCCAGGAAGGTAATACCGACTATATACAACTATTTTCAGAAAAATTGTGACATTTTTCTTAGTTTTATCGCAATCTTTCTAAACAGTGGCTTTTTCAAGGTCGGACCCTCGAATTGGCTAGTATAAAGACAAAATCACGTATTTAACGACTTGTATAGGGACAAAATGACGTATTTAACGACTCATATGAGGACAATTGAATATATTAAACCGCGCATTCGAGGACTTTATTTCCGGATGATTGTATGCTATAGGGACGCAATTCTACAAAGTACAGTATACTTTGAAGACACAGTGATAAATGCATAGTGTACTTTGAGGACATGATTTTAGATGTCAAAGTATATGATTTGGGATGATGATTTTGCATAGAAGGTGTGCTTCAAGTACTTTGTGCTGACTCATTACTGCACGTGGTAACTGTTGAAAATATGTGTAATAACTAAATCACACGACTCGTGATTGAGTTTGCCGTATTTTCAAGGTCAAGTCCTGACAAACTGGATTCGGTGCTAACTTATCACATAGGGTTCACGGATATCTTTTTCGGAAATAAAGTGTGCTTCGAGGCCACGGTTTCCGACTTCAAACCGAGGACTCAGCTGTCAAGGTATAGGATGCTTTGAGGACCCTACTGCCGAAGTATGAGATACTTTGAGTAGTCGGCTTCCGAAGAATAGTATACTTCCAGGACGCGGTTACTCAGGAGTCAACTCTCTAAATTTGAATCAGTGACAATCAGTGAATATACACTGATTCGCAGTGAGTGTCACTGATTCAAATTTAGAGAGAATTGAATTTCATTCTGTTGCGTTTAAGTTTCACTCAATGATTTTCGTTTTCACACTTTGCGTCCAGTTCATGGTTTGTGCTCGGTAAAAAATACGCAATATAGTGGATTCACACGACTCATGGCGATTATCTGGCGTATTTTTTCTTAATCGCAGTCTCGAAAAAACAATATCCCTCGAAAACCCAGTCCTCGAAGTAACTTTAGATGGTGGTTGAACTGCAAGGTCCAGGACTTCAGGATCTAATCGAAAAGTATGGAAAGTCTGAGGTACGTACGGTGTACTTGAGAAAATGTCTTCGCGACAGATAGTGTGTATCCTTCTAATGGAATTCCGGCAAGACCCCTTTGAAA